>OZ005740.1:130313227-130604093 GCA_963930735.1 Dioctria linearis | reverse complement strand
TGTAGTAATTGGCAAGTCCTAGAAAGGACTGAACTTGCCTTACTGTTATGGGAACATGAAATGGTTGAACGCAGGTCGTTTTGCTGGGGTCTGGTAATGTACCTTCTCTAGAGCACTTGTGCCCTAGATAAACAACTTCTCTTCGCAGGAAGTGGCACTTCTCTGGCTCAGTGGTTCTCTCTCAATTATTCGAAGACTTTTTTCAGTTTATCGTTATGGTCATTTAGGTTTTTACCATAAATGACGATGTCGTCAAGATAAACTTAACATTCGAGGCCTTGTAGGCCTATCAGGACGAAGTTCAAGAGGCGTTCGAATGAAGGGCATACGCTTGAATTCGTAGTGCCGTAACTAGTGCCAAAAGCGGTCTTATGTCGATCTTTTTTATCGACTAAGGCTTGGTGATAGCCGTTGGCCAAATCAAGGGTGGTAAAGTACCTAGCATGACCTAGTTAGTCAAGAATATACTCGATTCGGGGTAGCAGAAATGCATCCCCAATTGTCTTTTTGTTTACTTTACGAAAATCGACAATGACGTGCCATCTTTTCTCATCATCGGGTCCCGCCTTTTTGGGGACAACTAATAAGGGCGAATTCCAAGGGCTCTTGCTAGTTTTGACTATCCCGTTGTCTAGCATTTCTCTTATATTTTCGTTGATTACTTGTCTCTGGGTCTCTGGTAATCGATAGGCTTTTTGGTTTATTGGGGCCAGATCTTTTATTAGTGGAATGTTATGGGTGATCGCGTTTGTATATGTAAGCTTGTCATCCTTGAGATAAAAGATTTCGTTGTACATATAACAGAGGTCCGATATCGAAAATTTTTCTTCCACGTTGAGGGTTTCATCCAGGTTGAGCTCTTGATCTAACCTGATGAGTCCCGGGCTATTTCTGGGATCTTCCTGATCCACAAACAAGTATCTTACATGTTGCAAAATAGCTATATTTTCCGCACAGCTCGTATTTTTCTCCTTGTTGTGTTTAGGCGTGTGTTTCTTTTCTTTTTACTTACACTTCTATTGTCTGATGCCGGGGGATGCGCTGCCTGCTGTTCGGGTGGTGGAGTACCACGTTGTACCGTTACTTTTGTTTGTTTAGAGTACTCACACGCATTGACACTTTGGTTTATGGACCGTGAGAAAGGGGTCTTCTTAACTGTATTTGATGGTGGAGCCAACATTGCCTTTAATTAGGTCTTGCGGATCTCGCACGCATCTTTCGTAGGGATCTTATGCCTTGTAAATATCTTATATCTAGGTATATTGGATGGGGGAGTCTGCTGCATTTGGCTTATCGGCTGCTTTATCTCTCTCGCATCCCTCATTGTACTCTGAGGCCTTAAAATTTATTAAATTTTTCTTTATTGTACGGTGGAGTCTGCCTTGCCTTGTCTCGGGTCTTATTGGGCCCGCATGCGTCACTTATTTGGGTTCCTAGTTGAGATAAGAACTTGTATCTAGGAATTTTGGAACTCAAAGTCTTGTTCCATTTAAGCTCGGATTCGGGAAGCTCACTGTTGTTTATGTTGCTCGTTTGCGATGCATTCGGCTTGAGAACGTTTTGTATGTATGCGGCTTCTCGTACTGGGATGAAGGCATAGGCATGGATAGGTAGCAATTGTACCCATAAACTGAAGATGACTACTTGAAAATTGTTACTGTTGAGTATGACTACTTGCACGGTTTCTCTTCCGGTGGGCAGTAAACTGTTGGCCAAAAAGACTCCATCGTCTATTTCTTTTGATAGACAAAGCATTTCTTCCTTCACTCGCAACGGGACTGTGGTGATCATTTGTGACCTAGCAGGTATGCATATTGGGTCTTCTAAGGTAACCAGATGCTGCCCCATTTCGCTGGTCTCTTGACCACCCAGACAGCTCTTTTCGTACTCCAGCGACTCTTGTTGAACCTGGCTGCCAGCATTAATCTTTTGAGTTGCCAGACACTGCATGTAGATAGCTTAACCTGTTTAGGTTCCATCTTCTCTGCCAGTGAGCCCACTTCGGCTGTTTTCTGGAGTACAGCTTGTCCGTTTTGTATGACAAGGGCACAGTAAACTCATCGGAGTTTGTTTCCGTGCAAGGAAACTTGAGTGTTTTATTTGGGCCTTCAACATTACAATGATTTGATAGGAAACCATTTCCTAAAAGGCCGTCATCGGAAAGACCTGGTAGGTTCTGTACCACTTGAATCTTGTAGGGAATTTTATTTTTAAAATTGAAGTTGCCCTTGCAATTTCCCAGTAACTTTCCGGCTGCGAAAGGGGTGCGTGACGTGCATGCCTTATTAGAATTAATTATTTTGAGATCTTTAATTGCTTTCTTCTTAATAATACTGACCTCAGCGCCAGTGTCCTCTACTAGTTTTGTTGTATAACAATTTCTTCCCCCCACGAAAAAGATGAGTATTTTTTGGAGTGGAATACTCATGGTTTTGTTACATTGTATGGCTTATCTTATTTTGTTAGCTTGTCAAGCATTTTACTGGATGAAGTTCGTTTTTTTGGGATGCTGGGGTTAATCGGCTTTGATTTTAATCTAGTTCATATTTGAAACTGAAGCGAAATTCATCATGTTATTTGCGCAAAAATTGAGCAACCAACTTTTTGATAGTCCCGAGGGACGAAGTACAGTTCGGTATGGGATATGTGTTGTACACGTAATACCCGTCTGGGTTGGCCCGTACGTTTGGTGCTCCGCAGACGGGGCGAGCACCCCCTGACCATTTGGTCCGGGGATGCTGAGAGCGACCGCTTCTACCGGGTCTGCCTAAATTTATACTCTCATCAAGGGCAATCCTGGACTGCGGTAGGTGAGTGTTTTTAATAGTGCTTTGAATTTTTATTCAAATTATTAACCATATGCGTTGTTCTTCTAGGTGGTATCTTGGTACTCAGTGGCGTCTACGGGTTATGTGCCTGTTGCTGGCCCGTTTTCTCAGATCCCTTGACCGAAGTGGTGCAGATGTACACGGCAAACCCTCCCGCAGGGAATCTGAACACCACTGTTATGTGGAGTGACGACGACGAAGAGGGATATGAGGACTGAGGTTTGCCCTCCATTATCTGGCTCCTGGTTTACCAAGTTTTATATATCTCTCTTCTTTTTTCCGTGTCTTATTTCATTCCAGTGTAACTCCTCCCATTTCTCGTTTTATTGTATAATTTTTTTCTTTAAATAAAATCTACGTAAAGCGATTTCTTTTTTATGTGTGTTTTTTTTGCTCGGCTGTTGATAATGTTCATCCTTTTGGTTGCATTTATTGGTTACACATACCTTTTACGGTGGCGAGAGTTTGAGGTTAATTTTCTGTTTTAAGTTCCCACCCCCCCCCCCCCCCTTCTTTTACGCAAAGGAAAAGTTGTCATGATTTTTCTGTTATTCTAGGTATTTGTTTGGCTCGCATTTTTTTTTTATTTTTACAGTTAGGTGCCACTTAGGGGCTAAAGCGTCTGGTTTTTGGATGGTTCATGTTGGTCACTTCTATTATTTTAAGTGGGTATTCTATTTTATTTCCTGTTTCTAATCTATATTTGAATCTAGGCCCCTTTTTCTTTTGTTTAATTCTATGAAGTAATTTTGTTTATATTTTAGTTTTAATGCATATAAGTACAAATATGCCATTTTGGTTTTGAATACTGTACCTATTTTCATTTACCTTTGAATTTAGTGCGCTTTAAGTTTACGCCTTTATCTATTTATAGTTATATTTTACCCTAATGCCTTTTTACCGTAGGTTTGTGCGACTTACCAAAAAAAATTGTTTGAAAGGCTCTTACCTTTGCATGTCCTCCTAAATGCTATCAAGTGCCTTAACCTATTTAAAAAGTATTTATTTCCCAAGCTAGTATTAGTTTTTGTTAATATCCCTTTTTTTTACCTATGTCAGATTAATATCATTATCCTAATACTATGTATTTTATGCCTTTCTTTCTAAATTTATTATTTTTTGTTTATTTTTAAAAGCATGTTTAATTTCTATTCTTTTATTTACTTTTGTTAAGCATTAACTCTAATGCAATTATTCTTTAATCTTATTACTCTATCTATTTTGTTTTTCAATACACTCTTTTTTTTTGGGTACATTTTCATTTCTATGTACTTTTATTGTATATATTAGACCTTCTTTTCTATAAATTTCAATTTGATTAAGTGGCTCATGTTGACAGTATCAGTGTTCTTTTGGCCCGCCTTAAGCCAATTGGACAGACTTGGTTCCAGGAAGTGATCGTACTCGCTTTAAATTAGGTTCGGGAGCAGGGGTTCGTTCTTCAATAGGAATTGCCTCTGATAAAATTTCGGGGTTACCTTACGGTGACTCGCCTGTTGTCTCATCCTGATGACAACAGGGTAGATGTACTTGGCTGCGACAACTATCATTATGGCCAAAGCTTGTCGGCTCTTAAATGATAGAGAGGTTCTGGACAGGATATGTGAGTATATATTCGGTACCTTTTCCCGGTATTTATTGATTTTATCTTGGATTTCTTGCAAAGAATGCGTGTCCTTATAAATTGTAAATTATAAAGATAATTATTCTTTGAAGAGGAATAATTCTCAGGGAAGGAATTGTTGGTGCTGTTTTTCCGGCTCGGGTCTTGGTCGATTTTGGCTTTGGTGTACATTTCTTTTTCTAACATATATACATATAATAATAATATAATTTTATTTTTTACATTATTTTTTTTGCGTCTACTATATCTACAATACTAGTATGTATAATAACTTTTAATTTCAGTATTTTTTAAAAAAAAAATCTATTTAGGTGTAGTAGCCTAGTAAAGCTTTTGCTTACTTGTCTGTTCCTTATTCCCTAGATTTCCAACTGGTTAAATTTACTTCAGCTGTTATTTCGCAGATTTGGATACGCTCTTATTTTCAATTGATTTTATTTAGTTTTTATTTACTTCAAATGCATCCTTTTCTTTAGTTTTGTTATTTTATCTTTTCTAGTTTTAATTTCAGTATAGTTATAATATAATTTTGTGCCATCTTTTTTTTATCTATTTCTATATATTTTCATATTTATTTTATTTCTATTCATTTATTTCCACTTTTGGGGTGGTTTTTCTTTAATTTTACTACTTTATCCAGTTACATTTAAATATAATGCATTTGATTTTATTTATAGGTATTTATTTATTCTAACTTGTATTTTGATATGTAATTAGTACATTTTTGTGCATATACGTTTTATTACTTGCACTATAATTAATTATACTATATCTATATATACATTGTTGTATTTTTGTTAAGTCGTTAAATATACAAAGGTTGATATATACAGGGTGTCCCGTAAGTCGACGTCAAGCTGGAATCGGGTGATGACCAAATCATAACAGTTACCAGAAAAATATAAAAAAAAAACCTAACCCATGTATTTTTCAAATTATAGACATTTCTTTTGTTTTCGAGCAAATGTACACCTTGTGATGGTTTTTTAGCTGCTGTTGCTACAAATCTATACTTTTTTTCAATTTTATTTTTCTTGTGTAATCCCGAATAGTGCTTATGTAACCTTCTGGTTTAAATTCTAAGCCAACTGTTCCAGCTTGGAAGAAAATGTCACATTTTGCCGAATCAAGAATAGAAAATTATTATTTCACCCAACTTTAACTGACTGTATTGAAAAAAAAATGTACTATGCCAGTTTGGCAAGTAACTTTAAAAGTTGACGCATTTAATAAGGATTCTAAAATGGTATAACACTTGCCACAGTATTTCTTAGATTACGGCAAAATAAAATTTTTCTTCAAGAAACTCAGTTTCGAAAAATTTCTTTTCACCTACTAAAAATGGATGCTGGTGTACCCAAAGCTTGCCGTAAGACCGTAACTTTCAGATTTTAGTTTCAGTGAGACGGAGAGTCATTACATGAAATGTGAGTGAGCAAGATAGTGACGCTTCCTCTTCAAATCATTGAGTTTTTACAAATGTGCATCGTCTACTCTCCACAGAGGGCTGACTTCCAAACCAAGTACATGGTGAAGAAAGAGTTCCTTACCTGACGAGGACGTAGTACTTCAAGCAGTTGAAGGAGACCCAAGTACTTTGGTAAGTGCAATCTAAGAAAGCACAGGAGTGCCTAAAAGTATAACTCACCGATTTTCACAAAAACATGATCTCCAGAATTACGGAAGCAGTTGAATTTGTCAACAACGGAAGATTTGCCGGTCTGATAACCTGATCCTTTTTAAGTAGCTGTCGAACTTGTATTGCAGCTGAAGGAAGGCAGTTTGAATATCTTTTGTCAATAATAAATCTTAGCATCCAATTAATGGGTGTTCAATTTTAAACTTAACGAAAATTTATCCTAAATTTAACAAAGAGTTAGCATCCCTAACTTAAAAGCGTCCTATCTGTTTCACTCACACTTCATGTAATGACCGAAGTATGAGTAATTACATAGTAACGACTCTTGCAGAAGAGGAAAATTTTATTGCCGCAAAATATAAGGGTGTGTGAGACAATTTTTATTCACGGACGATAGTAATATCTTCTAATGAAACAAAATTAGGGGAGACTGAGAGAACCATATCTTTATAAAGCTCTACCCTTAAAATTACAGGCTTAAATGTAGTTGATTATTTATCGAAGTGTGATATTTTGACAGTTTGTACTGTCATAAATTTGACAATTGCTGGTTGCAAACAATGAGCGCGTTCACCGCCACCGAAATATTGACTTTTTGTCGACTACGAGTCACTACCAAAAACTATTTTGCGTTCACTCTGCCAAATTTTGACAGTTAACGACTACGCTCGACTACGACTATCGTTCACTCCGCACTTTGAATGTACCAAATAGTCGACAACATTCGACTACGGTCAGGAGGATAGTCGATTGTAGTCATTTTAAATCATTTGACAGAACTACACTATGCAACGACTACGCTACGCAAAGTGGCAGTAAACGCACTCAATGAGAATTGCACATTTTACGTTTTCATTTAGAAATAGTGAACATTTTGTTAATTTTATCTGATATTTAGAAAAAGGTAAGATATAAAGAACCTAAGGGAACAGAGTGAACGAATGTTTTCTGCACTTTTGAATCAAGGCGGATAACTGTGACATCAAGCTTGATGTTGGAATCAATTTCGTGGCTCCCACACAGATTCTATTCATTTCTTTTATTTTATTATAATTATTATTCTGAAATCTATGTGCCAATTTGTTTCTCGACATGCACTTAAAAATTAAAATTGAATCTAAAAGAGTGTTGAAGTATCTAAAAAATAAGACGGTCAACAGTTTCCCATCGCTGTTCATGATTATAATTATAATCTACAATAAATGTGTCTTAAATATCAAAATAAATAGTACCTCTTTTTTTTTTTATTTATAGAAATTGAATTAACTCGAAATTATGATAAGGCTTTATTTCATGAAGATTTGAGAACATTGTATCGAACAGCAGGGGTATGTACGTATAATAAAGAGAAGATGAAATTCACTAGTTCGAGATTTAACTAAAATTTTATTTTAAGTTGACAAACTTCGGATTGTATTCCTCCTAGTTGACACACAAGTTGTTGAGGAAGAATTTTTAGAGGACATAAATAACATACTCAATTCAGGTGAGGTTCCAAATCTATTTGAAGATGATGAATACGAAAAGGTAATTTAGGATGTTCGAGATGATTGTAATGCTGCAAGTACTGGGGTAAGTATAAGGAGTTAAATAATAATTTACTTTGAAATTAACGACACGACACGTGAAGATATTTACAAATTCTTTATCGCGAAAGAGTTCGTAATAATTTACATGTTGTTATTTCAATGAGTCCAGTAGTCGAAGATGTCGAATGTTTTCATCCTTGGTAAATTGTTGTACAATCGATTGGTTTTCTAGTTGGCTACCAGAGGCTTTGTATTCAGTACAAGATGTTTCAGGAAGAGAAAAGGGTGCTAAACAAAAGCTTGCAACTACAACTGTACATTCATGGAGTAATAAAAATAGTAAGTTTTTAGAATTTTTATTTATACGAACGTGTTTATTATAGACTGTAGTGAATGCATCTGAGCGATTTTATAAAGAAATGAGACGAGGATACTATACAACACCGAGCAGTTATTTAGAGCTTTTGAAATTATATAAAAGTCGATTAAAAACTAGAGCAGATATTATCATCAACAAAAGGAAACGAATTGCAAATGGCTCAAACAAAATATTAGGGACCAATGATTTGGTACAGTTTTTTTTTTATATATATGTATATACGAAACAGAAATTTGAATTTGTCGCTAATCATTTTTAGGGTTGCTGTGATGCAAAAAGATTTAGAAAGGCTTGGACTTCTACTTGATAAACAATCAACTGCAATGAAGGAACTCTTGAGTAAATTAGCAACCGACACAAGAAATGCTGATCTTGTAAAGGGATCTGTATCGAGAGATGAGAATTTTGCAGAAGTTTAAAAACACAATTTATTTAATCTTATTAATTAAAATAAGTTTTGAGAAGAGTTGTTTACTTGTAATTATTTTTTTTATTTTTTTTTTTCGTAGGAAAAAGCTGCAGTTTGTCAAGCAATTGCAGATAATGCTACAAAAGATTTCGAAATTGCAATGCCTGCATTACGAGAAGCTGAAGATACATTGAAAAATCTAAATAAAAGTGGCATTAATGAGATTAAATCATTCACAACTCCGCCACTACTAGTGCAATTTGTAATGGAAGCTGTTTTCATTTTTGCAAAAGTTTAAAAACACAATTTATTTAATCTTATTAATTAAAATAAGTTTTGAGAAGAGTTGTTTACTTGTAATTATTTTTTTTTTATTTTTTTTTTTTCGTAGGAAAAAGCTGCAGTTTGTCAAGCAATTGCAGATAATGCTACAAAAGATTTAGAAATTGCAATGCCTGCATTACGAGAAGCTGAAGATACATTGAAAAATCTAAATAAAAGTGGCATTAATGAGATTAAATCATTCACAACTCCGCCACTACTAGTGCAATTTGTAATGGAAGCTATTTGCATGCAAAGATAGTTTTATATAGTTATATTTAGAAGGTCATGCGCGTGAACTCAAAGAGTCTGAATAGTGTGCATATAGAAGTCTTCGGAATGTCTTCAGGTTCGATTGAAATTTGATGATGGGCCTTAGCCCGATTATTATTATTATTTTTCCACCGTCATACAGGAAACCATTGTCTCTCGTTCCTTCGTCCCATGATTTTTCCGTTCGTAACATTAAAAGGAACACAATTCATTTTGCTTGCATCTTTCGGAATTGAGTCAATACCATTCGTATAATGGTTCATATTTTACGGTACTCTTAGTTTCCACATTTATTACGACAAAATTATAAATAGATTATTACATATTACTTCATGCAAAATAATGTGCATTAAGCCCCTTGCCACGTCAAGGCGGTACCCCAAAAGCAAACTAAACATTGTATGTACATATGTATACACAAAATGACATCTTAAATAGAAGAATTTAAGAAAATGTGATGTTAGTGTGCTCAAAGGGGGAGAGGGTGAACAAGTTCACCAAAAAACAGATACATTGGGCTCTTTAGAACGCAAATTCCGAATATTTGTTTTTATAAATAAATTACCTGCATGATATTTTTGATTTTTGCTATAATGACCGAAGTTCTTCACCCTACTAAACCCGGTGTGCCTCGTGGCTCTGTGTTTTCTCCGTGTTTTTCTCGGTGGGCATTGATTTCCGACACATTAATGTTTAACAACCTTGTCATTACTTTTTCTAACAAATAGAGGTACACTGATTACATTTCTGTGTCCAAGAAAGCACCGATTTATAAAATGGTGTAATACAGCCCATGTAATATGGCGGTCTTGTAAAAAGATTTTCGCCCTTGTCGGATGCTTTTTGCCTCATTATCTTTTTATCTATCTTGATGCTATATTGATTAATCCCTGTGTGAAATACTCACGCTCTAATCCGCGCTAATCTATTAACCCTTGTGATGATGATTTCTTATCCCGAAGTCTATGAATATGGAATACTCTACCACCACTGTTTTTCCTTGTACTTCTAAAGGTATGTACGCCCCAGACCGCGACGCGCACGTTAAGTGTCTACACTTTGGTGTTTTCCATGCTTTCGGATGCAGTAGACAGCAGTGTGGGTGATGTGTATCCACTGAGTTACCAGCGCGCAAGCTAGGGAGCCAGGTGTTTACCGCGCGGAACGAAGCTCGGTGGAAACGAAAAATAATTACAAGGTATTGAACGCGTGCTGATTTTGCTTCCCATTTAAATTAGAAAGCAAGAAGCAGTAATTCAGTGTTTTTCCTCCACTTATAGCTCTACTCCTCAAATGAGGTAAATCGATGAGTGCGACAGCAAAACTTCATTCTAGGAATTTAATTTAATTTTTGAATCGGCATGCAAGGAGTAGTGCCATATATCGGCGCTGTGCAAAGAACTCCGTGCACTCTGCACGTCTGCAGCGTTCTCATAGTATCCACCAAAATTGTAGTGTGTGAACGATGCGTTCCAAGTTTACCTGCTCCTGTTTATCGGAACCTTCCGAGATTTTCACGCCCTCAATATTTCAAGTGTCCATTGTGCATCTCACGCGCTTTGGTGGGTACATGGCATATACCACCAACTGTTTCAAAAACAAGTGCATTCATATCAATAGCAACTGCATCCATTTCAATACTGACTGCATCCATTTCAATACCAACTGCATCTCTTCACAAGCAAACGAGAAACAACTTTTTTACGTATATAATATGCATAATATAACAATACAATAAAAATTAAACAGCTCCTTGTTTATAAAATACAACATTATATAAAAATACATTCAATAATACTATTAAAAATGAACAACTCCTTATTTATAAAATAATAAAAAAAAAAACTAAATAACTCCTTCCAAAAAACAGAGTAGTATGTAAAAAAAGCAGTTCATTCATAAAATAAAAAAGTGGATTCGTTTGCTTGTGAAGTAGACGCTGTTAGTTTTGAAAAGTCGCAGTTAAAATGGATTTGGACCTTCGCCGTTCCTCTGTTGTCCTTATATCCAGACTTACTTTTCGATCGAGATTCGAACTTCGACACTCTTTATTTGTGCTTCTGTATCTCCAGCACCTTGTCCGGTTCTGCTCCTAATTTTAATTTTCGTGAAAAAACCTCAATGCCACATTAATATCCTATAGATTACAAACCGACAGTATTTTTTTCTTCGTGTCAGGAATCCTAAGCTTTTTATTAATAAATTTTAATTTGTAATAAACCTTAATCCGAATAAATAAACACAATAATTTTAAATTATCAAATTCGTCGCAGCATTTGTATTCTTCTATATTTGAAAGGGTATCAAACATAGAGGAATCGAAATATCGCCGACATATTGTTTTAGGAAAACAAAAGTCCAAGCCTTCTTCTAACTTTTTAATGTACTCAACGAAGGCCTTAGGGGGAATTATTAGTTGACAGTTCTCATATTGCTTGAACTGAATAAACGCGCAACTATTTGAATCATTCCCTTCCGTACCGTCCGTTGGGCATACATGGTACTTTTTACATTTTTTGAAAAGGTATCCTGCCACATACGTTATTGCGTTTTCTCCTATATAGTCCAGTTCCTTGTAATCTGTAGGGACAGTAGCAGGACACGGGGACATCGGAGATGTTTCCGACATCCAAGAAATGTCAGGCAGGGAATGCTGCGAGGGAGCCACGGAAGGATAAGGATCTTTTTCATATTCGCAGTTTCCCCTTTTCGAAATTTCGAGAAACCTTTGCCATCAAAGTTTTTTGAATGCTTTTGAAAATTGCCGTGGAGTAGGGTGATGACAATTTCCACCCTGTTTTCTGACTGCTCTAAAAAAGTTTTCAAGGGCATCCTAATTTATACGCCTAGTCAGAATGAATTGAAACCATACCGTATTGAGGAAGTTCCATAATTTCGAAAGGCTTTCTATATTTATTAACCAACCCTTTAATCATTTCACGGAATTGGTTACATCCTTGCCTTCACTATTAATAAATCTAAGGTTGGATATTAAATCTTTTGCCTCACTAAGAAATTGACATTGATTTTCCGTTCCGGCAAAAGGCCTTTTCAGCTCTATGGGTTCCGAAAATTTCGATGAGTTGAACATATCAAAAAGCTTATCCATTTTTTCAATAAATTCTGCTATGTCTAAAGCAGTTGCAGGTAACGTGTTCACCTTAACAAGTATTTTAATCCCACTTGCAACTGAATGGCTCAGAACTTGAGTGGCATTCTTCGCACTCATTTTTTGGAAACTGTTGGGGAACATATTGGCGTTGCTTAATTTTGGAGCCAGTTTAAATTCTTTTTTACTATCAATTTCAAACAGTTTCTCTACATGTTTAAACGAAGCTCGCTTGTTTTTGTAAAAAAAAACATCATACTTCGCGAAGTTGTTTTTAACAAGCTTCAACAAATGAGGCGTATCAAAGAAATAAAGCAGTGGTTGCGAATCAATCGCAAAAGTAGAATTATTACGACTAATTCCTCTCATGGAAGACAATGCCTGAAAATTGGAACCCATATCGCTTACTAATGCCACGGGGTGAAAGCCAATTTTCCTAAGGCCTCGCACTGCTTCAAAAATTAACCGTTTAGCTCCTGCTGTCGGACACGAGGAATCTACAAACATATATTCTAATGAAAACTTCCAATATTCACAAAGACCACGCACCATAAGTACACGTGCGTTGCGCGCAAGTTTGTCGGTCTTTACTCGCCCATTATCTGTAAGTCCTACTATTATGCCCTTAGATCTGTCATAAAATAAATGGCTTTTCAAGCTCATTTCATCAATGCATAGGACAATATATTTAGAAAACTCTATGACCTGCATTTATTTGAATGCCATTGCTTTTAAATGAAATGCCATATTCCCGGGAGCAGACGGCCAAGATTCCGTAAATCGCTGCAAAGTTCTTAGATTAGGAAGCGGACATAAGTGCTCTTTAGCATATTGATAGCTGTTTGCTGACAGAAAATGTATCATCAAAGCAGTTGCTTTAACATCTCACGGATACCGTTGTCCTTTCTTCGCTTTTCCACTATTCTGTACGAAACTTTCTAACACTCTAGCTAATTCCCTAGGCAGGAGATGGTTGCAACGTTGAATAAAGAAATCTGAAGAATAAGCGTGCTTCTTAAATTTCTTAAATTCATATTTCTGCCTTCTAATTTGTCCTTGCAAGCTATGGACTTTTGCTCTCAAAGCATTTTTTCGCGGAGTAGCCAGTGATAATGCCTTTTCAGTTTGGGATGCTTTTCCCAAAGTAATGGGAGTTCTACAAATTTCAAAGGGATGCAGGGATATATTCTCTTGCAAACAAATGCTAAAATTCCTTTCTAAATTCAACACTTCATGAATTCCCTCCATAAGATGTTGGCTGCACTCTGCTTCGCCAAGTAAATTTTTTGTCCCTACACTATCTACAAATAAGTTACCCTGACTACTTAAATGCTTAGGATCCTGACATGGCAGCCCTATTCTATACTGGGTCGCATAAACCTCCTGCTGAAAAATAATTTTAAAGCGAACAAATTTCCGAAAAAAAGGGCAACATAAATTGAAATTAAACAAGTGAAAAAGCTAGAATTGGTCTAAGACCAATTCTTATGATACCCTAGATGAATGCCCGTATGAAATTTCGTATGGGTACCCATTTGAGCAATTTTGATTTTTGCAGTGGTTTTTCGCATATATTTCTAGAAGGGTTCGTCGGACAGAAAAAATGAATTTAACCAATTTTATAGGATTTCATATTCTGAAGAAGTTTTTAGTACAACAAAAATGTCTTGGACTGATCGTTTTCACAGTATACATAAAAAACCTAATTTTTTATATGGCAACACCAAGAATGGGTTGCCCGATTTAGTCCATTTTCCGCATTTTATTTGCTAGTACAATGAAAACACCACGTACGAAATTTCAGCTCTCTACGGCGACTCGTTCTCAGGCAGTGTTCAAATATATAACGGAAAACGAAAGTTTTGTATGGCAACCCCACGAAGGAGTTGCCCGATTTGTCTCATTTTCGAACTTAATTTTACTTTTTTTTAAAGTCCGTGTACAAAATTTCAGCGCTCTAAGTGTACGCGTTCTCGAGTTATCGTGCGCACGGACGGACGGACGGACGGACGGATGTTCGGACGGACGGACATGCAAAAATCAAAATAATAATAACATAGCCCATGGCAGCAATTTTCCCCTGCTGAGTCCAAACATTTCTGCTTTAAAATGCCTCTCACATAGGCGAGCGCTGGGCCTATCGGCTTCCCCGGGTAGTCCCACTGCATTCAACCAAGCTTGTTATCTATAAAATAAAGAAATAAAGATTTTTTTGAAGTATTTAAAAACAATAGTAACAAATAGCTTTGATTCCCAACAAAAAATATTAGCCGTTAAGAAGATTTAAATTTGCTTTCCTATTCCTAAAACATGTAGTCGAAAATGGGGTTTTAAAGTATCAATTATTAACAATAATTATCTGATAAGATTGTGCATTTATTTTAGGACGCTTTTCTACTCTAGCAAAAAGGGAACTTGTGGGCCCGGGATAATGATGTTGTAATGGGATGAAATTGGTCTAAGATCTTGACGGACGAACATGCGAAAATCAAAATAACTTTCAATTTAAAGCACGGTTCTCAAATCCGTTTTTCTCTATCGGTTTTTTCTATGTAAAAAACTTATGTACTCTGGTAGCCTCCAGCGAACCAGTAGTGCAGCACGACTTAAAAAATTCTCGCGGAATGCCATCGGGACCCGTTGTGAAGTCATTTCGAACCCCATCAGTAAGATCAAGTACATGCTCCTTTGCAATGTTTATTTAGAGATTGAAAATTTGAAAACGAGGCAAACATGTTGCCAATGTGAGACGATTCACCACTGGCGGACCCTTTGTACTTCATAGTATTGGTGTAATTGTCCGTTTATGCTTCATATTAAAAAACCTGAAGAAGGTACTTGGATCATTGCTACTTAGCCGAATCCGATGAATTCCCTCGAAAGAGAGACGCTCAAACCAGAACAGGATCGACGTAGGAATTAAAAGAACACAATGAAATTGATTAGATTACACACTACGGTGTGATAACAACAACTTTGCAAAGTCCTTTACTGGAATCCGCAAAGAAATTCGTCGTACATTTAATTATATACATATATATTCAAGAGAAAAGTCGTCTGGTTCTATAAATTCTCTACAAATTGGACTTATTCAAGACAATTATTTTATTTAAATTTAATATACAGGGTGATTCTGATCAAGATACCTTCCGGTATACCACGCGATTCCTTGAGGTAAGCTGATCAAAAAATTGTTCCACATACCCCCCCCCCCCCCTCCCACATAGAAACCTTCCTTTAGTAGTGGTGGCCAGTTGAAGATATTCGTGAACCCTGATGGGAATAAATGAGTTTAACTTTTGAACCACGATATAGATTTTAGTTAATGTTGGCTTATTACATAGCCAAGAATTAAGCATCTTTAAATTATTCTCAAATATTTCCAAAATTTTGATTTTTTTACACCCAAAAGTTTTTGAAATAAATAACGGTATTTATGAAATTTGCGTGTAAAAAAAATCAATGTTTTGGAAATATTTGAGACTAATTTAAAGATGCTTAACTAAAAAATACATAGTAATACACTTTTCGACAGCTACTATTCTTGGCTATGTAATAAGCCAACAATAACCAAAATCTATGTCGTGGTTCAAAAGTTAAACTCATTTATTCCCATCAGGGTTCACGAATATCTTCAACTGGCCACTACTCCTAAAGGATGGTTTCTAGGGGGGGGGGGGGGGGGGGGGGGGGTATGTGGAACAATTTTTTGATCAGCTTACCTCAAGGAATCGCGTGGTATACCGGAAGGTATCTTGATCAGAATAACCCTGTATAATTAATTTCTTACGACATGTTATCCTTCGGCAATCTAAATAGATGCTGAAATACTTCACATCCCGATGAACACTTCTCTTTTCGTTTTGGGGCCAGCCTTCTTTTAAAAAAACTGACACTGAATAACTGAATTTATAACTGACAATTAATTTGACGCCAGGCGGATTTATTGAGAAAAAAAACCATGAAAAATTCGAGCGAGATTCGAGCTTCGTTGCCTCTGAAAATTCTTTAGTAAGAATATATGAAATCCACTCTGAAATTAGTAATAATTAAAAAAAATCTATTTAAGTACTTAATAGAAGCAAAGGCAATATAAATCACAATAACAAATCTTGAATATGCTGAAAATAATTAGCAATCAGAAGAAAACCTGAGACAGCTTTTCAAATACAAAAGCCGCCACCAAATTTGCTCCTAGTCACTAATTATTGGAAAATTTTTAACACGCTAGTAATCTCACTCAACAAGAACAATATTTTACATTCACAGGAGGAAGATAAATGCACTTTTCATTTATCAAATTGAACTTTAAAACTACTTTTCACATTAAGATTTGCATCAGCCAAATTAAAACTTTTGACAATTCGGATCAGAGCGGCTGTTCAGTTCGTTTGTATTAAATATTATCTTTACACGGTTGCGGCTAGCCAATTTAAATGTATAGGTTGGCTTCATATTGTTACGTGCAATAGAAAGAAACAACTGGTGACATCTGCTGGCAATGGAGAGTAAACGACTTCAGGTTCGGAGACTCGATTATAGAATCGACAGGAAGGTTCAGGAATATGAATGAATAGAACAGTCAAGAAGCTCTTGGAATAGAACACTCCAGAATAATCCGGAGAGCTTCTAGGGTATAAATATAACAGCCGTCACCGCCAAGAAAAGAGTCTTGTCTTAGACGTTGCAGTGTTAACAAATGAAAGTAATAAAGAAGCGAAAGTGTAAGTAATTAGATTGCGATAATTGAAAGTACAGTGTTAGCGATAAGTAGAGTTGAGCTGATTAAATGAATGTTTGTGAACTTTATATGATTTAAGTGTAATAAAGAACTTATATATTAATTATTTCATATTGTGTTTTAAATAACGAACCAAAAAGGCCACGCTCGCAACAACTGGTGTCAGAAGTGAAATAAATTTGCGAAATAAAGTGGCGGCAATTGACTGAAAAATTAAAAGTGTGATTAATTTTGTGGAATTGTGTTAAATTTTAAAAGTTCTGGAAAATAATTTATACTCAACTGTGAGTGAATTACTACAGTAATGGGGCGCAAAGTGGAGGAGCTTCGAATACAGAATTTGAAAGTGGAGCTAGGAAACCGCTCATTACAAACGACAGGTACAAAGAAAGTTCTAATCGAGCGACTTAGACAAGCTATGATAGCGGAAGGAAAGAATCCTGAGACATTTGTTTTCGAAGAGAACTTTGAAGGAACCGAATTTGAAGAAGAGCCTGAGAAGAAAATGGGACAGCTTTTGAGTACTTTAATGAGCAAAATGGAAGCCCGTTTTGATGAACAAAAGAATGCTCTCGATGAACAAAAGAATTCTCTCCAGGAACAAAAGAATTCTCTGGAATCCCGTTTAGATGAACAGAAGAAATCTATGGACGAACAAAAGAAATCTATCGAAGCCCGTTTTGATGAACAAAAGATTGATTTTGAGGAACAAAAGGAATCACTGGAAACCCGTTTGGACGAACAAAAGATCTCTCTGGAGAATTGTCTAGAAACTCGTTTGGAGGAACAGAAGACTTTCCTGAAAAACTCATTAGACGAACAAAATTTGGAAATTGAAGGAATCTAGTAGGAAGTGGCGGAAGCTCAACAAAAAGTCACGGAGCAACTTGACAGTTTTAAATCAGATCTGGAAAGAATAAAGCTTCGCCAGCCTCTAAACGTAGCAACTGAAATATCCGGTGCAGGTAGAATGAAGCTCCAATATTTGATGGACAAAATTCGTGGCATATCTTCAAGATACAATTCGAGGCAGCTTCAGAGGTAAATGGATGGAATGATGAAGACAAAGCTATTGCTCTGGTGTTAGCACTTCGAGGTCCTGCGTCAGAATTCTTACAAACTGTACCGATTGAAAATCAACGTAATTACTCTTCATTAGTACAGGCGATAGAATTACGTTACGGAGATGAGCACATGCAGCAAGTATATCGCCTACAGTTGCGCAACAGGATTCATAAACATGGCGAATCACTACACCAACTGCAGGCAGATGTGGAAAGACTAGCACATCTATCATACTCCAGTGTGAGTGCGGATTTTCTTAACGATGTGGCGACGGACGCATTTGTGAACGCTATTGCAGATCAAAGTTTACAACAAGCTTAAGGCTAGCAGGAAGGAAATCAACAACAGAAGCACTAGCCTATGCATTAGTGTATGAATCCGCCAGACAAGCTTCGCGGGGTGCAGTACGAATGAGAGACATTTCGGTGGACAAATGTACATGTAATAGAATGCAGTCATCCCAGAGCTCACCTTTGCGTGGTATCCTACGATGCTGGAATTGTAATAGAACAGCACACCTACAAAGAAACGGCAGAAAACGCCGACGAGTGGAATCTCTAGTTGAAGAGAGGAAAGTGGAATTGCAAAGATATCGAGCTGAGCAGCAGACTTGCAATAGATTGCAGTTATCACGGAGCACCCCTTCACGTAGTGTTCTTCGATGTTGGGATTGTAATAAATTGGGACACCTTCAAAGCGACTGCAGGAAACGCCGTCGAAAGGAATCAACAGAAAAGAAAGGGAGAGAAGAATGTCCAAATTGGCAAGCTAGAGAGCAAACTATTCTTAGGGAGACTAGAATCCAACCTTATGGCTTTGAGAGCCAACACAGGAAAGGACATATCCATGGAAATGCAGAAGCCTTGGTACAATGTCAATGGGAATCCGAATGTAAGCATTACGGCTGGGAGAAAGGAAATGAGAAAACAGCTACTATACAGTTGGTAACTGTGGAGCCATCAACAGGTTGGGACTTCGAGAGTTTGCAAACAGCGCAACGAGAAGATCCGGACATATCGCCTATTCTTGCTTGGAAAGCAGACATAGAAAAACCAGATTGGAAGGATATTTCGAGGATGAGTGAAAAGCTGAAAAGCTACTGGGCTCAATGGAATTCCCTTCATATTGAATGCGGTATATTAAAACGCAAGTGGGAAGCACCTAAGGATAAATCGTTCCGAATGCAAATAGTCGTTCCGGCATCAAAGGTCAACGATATTCTAGGTAAAATGCATCGTGGAGCATCTGGAGAATATTTGGGAGTGAATAAAACAATTTCTAAAATACGAGTAAAGTTTTACTGGCTACATATGCGGGAGGATGTATAGAAGTGGTGTCGCAGATGCGCTGTGTGTGCTTCTTACAAAGGGCCGCCACGTAGCAGCAGAAAGGAAATGTATAACTGTAATGTCAGAGCCCCATTGAAACTTAGAGCTGATGTAGTACAAGGGGCCATGGGGGCGAAATTAGCAGTAAGTACCCATCGGATGAGGACACGCTATGACCTACGTGCGAATTGAGCAGGATTCAATGAAGGTGATCTTGTTTGGCTATACAACCCGAACCGACGTAAGTCACAACAACAATGGGAGGGACCGTATTCAGTAGTAACTAAAATAAATGACGTAGTATACAGGACTCAACGTGGTACCGGAGGCAAACGAAAAATCGTCCATCTGGATCGCTTGTGTCAATACTACAGGCATCAAGACCGTGGACCACTTGCTGTTTGGGACGAACAAATTTAAGAACGGGGCAGTGTTACGTGCAATAGAAAGAGACAACTGGTGACATCTACTGGCAATGGAGAGTAAACGACTTCAGGATCGGAGAGTCGATTATAGAATCCACAGGAAGGTTCAGGATTAAAAATGAATAGAACAGTCAAGAGCTTTTGGAATAGAATACTCCAGAATAATCCGGAGAGTTTCTAGGGTATAAATATAACAGTTGTCACCGCCAAGAAAACAGCCTTGTTTTAGACGTTGCAGTGTTAACAAGTGAAAGTAATAAAGAAGCGAAATTGTATGTAATTAGATTGCGATAATTGAAAGTACAGTGTTAGCGATAAGTAGAGTTGAGTTGATTAAATGAATGTTTGTGAACTTTATATGATTTAAGTGTAATAAAGAACTTATATATTAATTATTTAATATTGTGTTTTAAATAACGAACCAAAGGCCACGCTCGGAACAATATGTTTTCGTACAGGAGAGTCTGACCGATAGATCACTGAGGCTGTTTCGTTGGGCAATGCAGTTAAAACATCAGAAAAAGATAGTGTCTGTTTTTACTATTAATGGGCTTGTTTATATTCGACGTTCATCTGAGGAAAATCCAGTTAAAGTCACGGGGAAATTTTATCGAGTATGGCTGAGAGCTAGATACTATGGCTTTTGTCATAATTTCATACAAACATACTTACTTAAATAGTTATTTGCTTCTTATTAACGCTTCGGCTTATTTACCTTGTAGTTAGTTTTATCCTCTTTTTCTCTTAACTACTTGTTTCTTAAAATTAATTAAACTAAATCTTTTCTTTTTTTGGAATTTTTCTTGTGTATTTTCAATACAGCTTTCTGAACCGATAATATTATATAGTGTACAAATTGTTGCAAGCATGAGTTTGGTTTTTTGGCTAGATTGGTATGCAGACGAAATTGCTGATTGTTACCGTGTTGATAAATATTTCTGGTAGTGCAGGTACTGACACCGTAAATACCATATCAGTGAATAACCGCGGTGAAAACATTCTCAGTATTTGTCACATAAATACTCGGAGCCTGCGCTCAAATTTTGAAGAATTTGTACATGTTTTCACCCCTTTGAATTTTGATGTAATTTGCATGAGTGCGTCCTGGATTTTTGATGGCGTAAACGATCAAGTAGTAGCTCTGGGAGGTTATCAGAGTAGTGGAGAGTGGAGTAGTCATCTATCTTCGAAAAAGTTTAAACGGACAGATTATCTCCTCTTCAGATGGCGTAAGTCCTCACGTCGAGTTCTTCTTTCTTGAATTACGCTGTGTTATGATAAATTACTGTTAGCTTGTGTTTATAAACCTCCGAGAGTTTCTTCAATAGACGCTTTTTATGATACGCTCATTTTCTTCTCAAGCCAATATTCGTCTACTATCTTACTTGCCGATTTTAATATAGCTTTGCTGGCAGATAACAGCCCAAAACGTGGCTTTCTTAACTTCAGCAATGGATCAGATGTTGCCGTAGTTAATAGTTGTCCCACACGTTAACATCCACTCGGTAGTTCGTTACTTGACGTCATAATTACAAATCGAATCGATCTTCTGGTTGATCACTACCAATTTCCGTTGCCAGGGATATCCGATCATGAAGCAGTATGTGCACGCTTTTCTTTCCTGTCGGACGGAGCAGTTTGCGCGTGGTGTTCAGGGACTTAAAAAAATTGATATTGAAGGACAAACTAGTAGCATTGAGACCGTTTCCTTTAATTCTATCTATGAAACATCAGATGTTGATATTCAAGTTGACCACTTTTATGCTATAGTAGTATCCTTCACAGCAAAAAATTTCCTGAATTTTACTTCAATTATAGTAGCAATATTTTACAAAGTAGAGTAGGAATTTTATAAATTGATATTAAAATTTACGCATTTGTATGTAAAATGCATAAAATGCCTTAATTTTACTCATTCTAATTGGTAAAATTCAATTTTAAATGTGTGAAAATACGTACTTGTTTGTAAAATTTACATTAGTTTTTGAAATTGCTTTCATGAGTAGTAAAATCCATTCTTGTGCTTAAAATTACTATGGTTTTCTAGAAACTTCAAGTACGGCATTGTATTTTTCAGACAAGTTGTGTTGTTAAAACCGTGATGGGATGCAAAAGCATTCTTCATTGTGCGGTTATAGGTATTTGTGTTTTCAAAGAAATTTATATAATAAAAGTGAGTCATATTGATGTACCAAATAATTCTCCTTGGTGTGCAGTCTTCGGTAAATTTTTTTGCCGTAATCAATTTTTATAAACTTTTTTTTTTTAAAATACAAATATAGAAATAAGTGATGAGCGAAATACTATATTTGTTTTCATTCAAAAGAAGTTGCTAATTCAACTCCAAAGAATATTCAACAGGCAGGAATTCTGTCTTTCTATCATTCTAAATAAGACTTACCCCAAGAAGCATCACAAACTTGAGACTTCATACAAAGGTACCTTTCGAAATCCACACAGATATCACGAGGGAAAAAGAAAAATATAAATGCTGTGGCAAAAGTTTTACGCCTGATAACGGCAATTGCTCGAACAAAATCTTCTTAAAGTGTGCACTTTGCACTTTTTTCTTGCATTAATCTAGATTAATGAATATTTTCCTGTTTATTTGTTCAATGTATTTTATATAAATTTTATTCCATGTAGCTATAAAAATATTGAACTGACCTTGAAAAGTTAATAGCTTTAACATCAAATTTATGTTTTTTTTTTTTTCTTTTAAAGAGATTCTCGATTAAGTATATTAATAAAAAAAAATTTACCAAAAAAATTCTAAAGAATTTTGTTTTCTTAATTTAGTTCTTCAACACTTTATTGAGCTTTGTTTTCTTTTTTGTATTGTGTGGAATGCAAATCAAATCTATGTTTATCATGGATAAACTTATGTATTGTATATTCCAATATTTCATAAAATAAACAAAAGAGTACTATTCTACTGATGTTATGAAAAAAAGACAAATTTTTACTATTTGACAGTTTTCATCACTGGTTATTACGCGACAAAAATTCACTACTTTAGAAAAGTAACCACATATAAATTTTCATTTGAATTTTACGCATTTTATTGCATTTTTTACAATCGTGTGTGTAATTTTACAAAGTATGTTTGAACTTGATTATTATGAAAATGTGTAACTTTACCAGTTCGTGTGTAATTCATTTACTACATTGAGTATTAAGATTATTAGGGATGCGTAATTTTTTTCAACTGGTTGAAAATTACTACTTTAAGAATAGGCACTAAATTGCATACTGTAACGACAAGCGTGTCAGGCGACAGATCTACATACATTCACTTGTACCTGAATGTAGATACATACTGCATCCGACACCTCTTTGTTACAAAATCATCGCGGGATTAGCGTGGGTGGCTGCACAGCAAATATGCCGCTAGCGATTATCCGGCTTGGGGTGGTTCTTGCCACCCAAATCCTTGATGCTTGTTAAGCTATGCAAATCGTCAACATAACTGATCGGACAGACGGACAGACAGACAAAAAAAAGATCTAATGCAGGCTTCCTTCTCATGGTGGTACCTGAAAGCCTAAAAAGAATAAAATTGATTTTATTTATATTCTGCAAATAGAAGGAGAATAGAAGACCTCAGCACCGCCGAACAAATGCTAATTCACCCGGAGAGTTTACAACGCTGGCTAATGAACGATTGAGAGAGAGTGAGAGAGCTGAGAGGGGTCTCTGATGTTGTTGAGACCCCGGCTTTGGGTAATGTTGGGCCCAATCGCCCCCCATCCACCCTGGCAAAACCTCCAAAGCCGTATCGAAATGCTCAGCCCCATTGTAGGTAGTGTGTGTGTACCAAGCTCACATTGCCCGCTCGCTACGCCATGCCAACCCTCAATATCTGCTTATTCCATCTTGCTGCCGCTAGACCAAGGAGTAGGGAATACCCGAGCCATACAATAGTATGACGCAAGAAAATAAATGTAATGAAAGACAGGAAGGGAAGTGTTTAACTTATAAAAGTTTAATTCATCATTTAAATTAATTCTGTTTCCGCATTAGGCAAGATAAAACAAATAGGAATTTCCCTTAGATCTGTTCCCACGCTTCACTTATAATATTTTACAAAAAAAAAAAATTAATTTATGTTACTAGTCTGGACCCTACTAGCTAAACACATCACCTAGTAACTAATGTTAAGTAATAAAAAAATATTTAGATATTACACTATGCAGGTCCCTTTCAGTAAGGAGCCACTATGTTGTCCATCAGGTACTTTACTTCATAACAAATCAATAAAAAATATAAAAGGAAAAGAAAGAAATTAAATACTACAAAACCCTGGAGCCTCATCCCGGGAAGGTATAAGGCAGGCTGCATTCCTCGCTGACACGTGATGACGGCTGGAAGAGTGCACTATGTGTTGAACAGATCAGAAATACTCATTTACCTTCGTGGGTACATTGACCTCTTTTTTATTTATCCTTTTGACCCTTTTTAGGTGCTTTCGGATGTGATTCTTTTTTAGTTTGGGTGCATTGACCTCTTTTTTCTTTTTATATATACTTAGTGTTCCTATTTTTCTATGTACAAATAACGTAGTGAGTTGGGGGACCAGTTGATAGCTCCTTTCATCACACAAAAAAAAAAATCGATTAACGTGGCCTGTCGCCGCAAGATGAAAATTAAATTCGAATGGCTATAAGAATAACCCTGCAAGTACGGTACACTATGTATATGTCGAAATGTTCCCGCTAAGTGAAATAAATTCCCTTCTCTGCTCTTAATTTCAGATTCTCAAACTTCAAAAAAAAAAATTTCTACAGGTAAATAACCAGACGTATGTTAAAATGTTCTGGTTGCACTACATTCTTATAACCTTCTTATAATCTTCTGCGGATAGGTACACTGTATATACTTATATTTAAATGTTCCTATTAATGTAACTAAATTTTTATCAATTTCATTGGAGAAAATTGCACAAAATCCTCTGCAGGTAAGTGCACTAGGAATATGTGGAACTGTTCCTGGTATTTCACCTAAATTCTTTTTAATTTCAGATACTAAAATTCACAAAAAAAACCTCCTGCAGGTAAGTAACTATATGTATGTTGAAAAATGTCGCTCATAATCCAACTAAATTCTCTTTTGTAATTTCACACAGTAAAGCTTCAGAAAAACCTTTTGCAGGTAAGTAACTATATGTATGTTGGAATGTTACTAATAATTCGATAAAATTCTTTCTAATTTCAGATACTAAATCGCGAAAGCAAATAACGCAGCTCACGGAAAAGCTCATCAGGTGAGCAATAATCAAATAACAATAAAATCATATCAAGACACGCACTAGGTTTATGTAAATTCCACTAGAATTTCCTCGAGATTTATTGATTTCTGATTCTCTTATTTTCAGGCACTTAGTCGCAAAAACGCCTAGTCCAGTTCATGGAAAAGCTCAACAGCTGAGTAATACTAGGATAACAATAAAACCATATAAAAACACGCACTAAATTTATATAAATTCCTACCGAATTTCCTCGAGATTTATTAACCTCCTTTTCTCTTGATTTTAGGCACTTAATAGCGAAAACAAATAATCCAGTTCATGGAAAAGCTCAACAGGTGAGCAATACTAAAATAACTATAAGATCATAACAAAACACGCATTAAGTTTATATAAATTCCTATAGAATTTCCTCGAGATTTATTAATTTCTGTTTCTCTTATTTTCAGGCACATAGTCGCGAAAACTCCCAATACAGTTCATGGAAAAACTCAACAGGTGAGCAATACTAAGATGAGAATAAAATCATATAAAAACACGCACTAAGTTTATATAAATTCCTACCGAATTTCTTCGAGATTTATTAACTTCCTTTTCTCTTGATTTAAGGCACTTGTTGTGTATACACACATACACACAAAGGCAACACCAGCTAGCCTGGTAAATCTATTTAGGAAATTTTCATAAGCTAACCATGGTTAAAAACTTGGTTGGCTTATCAGAAAAATACGCGATGAAAATAGCGTCAGCAGTTCCTTCTCCAATCTTTCCCACAAATATTGCACTAAAGAATTTCACGATAAGAGGGCCACGCAGCACAAATATATTACATGTATGTGAGCGCAGCGATTTTCAAACGACGGGACGGTGGCTAATGTTTTTTGAAGGATAGAATTACATTTTTTTAAGCCACCATCCATCGACAAATATTCTGGACTTGTTTAATCAAGTCCGGAACGAATGAAAAATTTTCTCAGGGTAGAAATGCAAACGATACATTTTCTACCCTGAATGATGGCTCTTGATCGCAATGAATGTGATCAAAAGCGAGTTCTTTTTTTAAAATCTCAGCGGTGCGGTTGTCGAAAAGCAAAAAATCAATTTTCGGTCGTGTTTGGTTGAAAGAAAAAATTATTATAGATAATTTTTGAAGCGAAAAATAATACGAGAAAAGTAATTAAATTGGTTTCACAACCTGACTTGTTTTTACATATTAACTCAGTTCAACCTATTTACTTAGTTTGACAAATAACTCCGTTCAACCTATTAACTTAGTTTTACGAATTAATGTTGTTTACGAATTAAAATGGTTTGCAAACCAAAAAAGAGAAAATGAAAATAGTGAAATTAAGCTGAAAGCCCAGCGAAAGTGAAAAGGAAACCACTTAGTGGTAGAAAAATAAAATATAGTTGAAAGTGTATTACTAATTAAATATAGCTGAGAGTGTATTACTAATTAAATTGTAATTAAAAATAAAAACAAACCAGAGAGGATTAACCGACGCAGGCATTATGGATTGAAAATTCCCTGTCCCCGTTCACAAAAGGTGAGAGCGAAATATAATATAACAATTTGGCGCAGCCGGCAGGATCAAGGAAGCCGGTTAAAGTTACTAGAACGTAAGTGCTTGAAAACCCTTGATCCTCCACGAACAACAAAGAGGCAAGATCTAGAACTAGAGCTGGGCAAGACACCTTACCCTTCAACTCGGAGCTGAGTCTGGCTTCGGGGGCATTGGTTTTTGGTCACCTCCAACGCTCGGGGTAGTACAGCTTTAACTGCCTCTGCTCCAGGCGAGTAAGCAGACACCCCCTCAGCAAAGTGCAAAGCACCAACGCGGGACATTTGTGGGCTCCAACCCTGCCTGGGACTTGAAAGTTTACATGAGCGACAAGGAAGTCCAGCAGGCGAGCCAGGAACAACGACCTCCGCAGGAGCAGGAACTAGAGGCAACAACAGTACCAGCAGACGAGCAGACGGGCGATCCTACGGACAACCCGGTAACAAGAAATTCTCAAAATTCCCGGCCGGACGACTCAAGGGACAACCCGTCCCGGTGAGCCGGAAGCAAACCAGGATTTTAACTATCTTCCTTGCCGGGCGTCGAAAAGGATATTCCGCCCCGGCTCGAAAGTGGCAACCCAAGCTCGAAGGGAGCAGTTGGGATAACAATTCCTAATCCCGCGCAATCTTCAGCACAAGCAGAAGACATCCCATCAGGAGCCAGATTAAGAAGTGGGACGGTGCTTACCGGTCTCAAACAAGTAAGTCCTAGTACAAATTTAGATTTAAATTTATATTTACAAAATTTAGAAAAGCGATTTCGAGAGTCTGCCGGAATTTCTGTTATCCAGTGCGATCAAATTGATAAACAAATAGCTTCTTCTAGAAAGAAGAGACTCGAAAAAATCGAGCATTTTAAAGGAGAAACAGAAAAATTCCGAGAGGCACTCAGTTATTTCGACGGATTTTCGCGCTCGCTAGCTGTACAAAATAATAGTGAACATTGTGAACGCGATTTTGAGTCCTCGGCAGCTGAAATTACCCTAAACTGGCTGGGCGACTCCCTCCTGGAAAACAGCAGTAGCGACACTAGTTTTGGTGAAACCTCTTTAGAAAATACAGTGTTTAGATTAAAGCTGCAGAAGAATCTGAAAACCGACATGGCAGACTATATAAAAGTATCAAAATTAGCGGCACAATTGGTTCCTCTGTTTTCGGGTGAGCCAAGTCCTAAGTTGAGCCAGAACTACAAACATTTTTGGGTTGTGCAGGCAAGTAACGCAGTGCTTGTCGGCCGAAGAACAAACTCTTTTTCTACAATTTCTCCCAACCAGACTTCGAGGTGAGGCATATCAGCTGTTCACCTCAGATATTCCTACGACATTCAGAGGGGTAGAGGAACGTCTAAACAGGACGTACCTCTCCCGTGAGACGTACCAGGAAATGGTAAATAAATTGATAACTACACGACAGTTCCCTCTCGAAATATTATCAGCCTTTACGGCAAGATTAAAGCAAACGTTAAATCTGTGTAAAGAGGCAGCTGACTCAAAATATGGTGCCACAGCAGCACCACCAGTAAAAGCCCAGTTGGAGGATTTAGCTAAAAGTGCGCTGAAAACCGGTGTAGTAAACCCTCACTTGTGACAATATCTGTTGACGATAGGTGATGGAACGCTAGATGAACTCACCCAAAAGGCACTAGACATGGAACAGCTCCAACAGAGCGCTCCGGACCTGCAACTTCAGGTACCATTTAATCCAAATGTCTCTCTGAATAACCCGGCTCAAGTACAAACAAACTATCTGCCACCAACCAATCCAGATAATTTAAACATGACCCAAGCTGGAAAGGGGCTATGGCCCCATAGTCAGCCAAATAGTGCATTACATCCCCGGCATATACAGTTTACAGAGTTTACACATACAACACCAAGTGAACGGCAGATAAGTGAAATTGTGAACCAAATAAATTCAAATGTAAGAAATAAAGATTAAAATTTCTGAGTAAAATCAATTGTAGTTTCTGTAAACTAAGAGGCCATACTTATTCAGAATGCCAAAAAGAAAGAACACGCCCTACTGTGTAAACTGTAGGATATACAACCACGACGTGCGCGATTATAGACGCAAAAACGCCATTCCCCACCAAGATAATAGAGATTTTTCCAATAATCGAGCTCCATGCGAGTTAAAACCCAGCAATCAGCAAGTGTATCGTGTTCAGGTGAAATGTGGTTTTTGTGGTCGTATTGGACATGACCTGAAGTCATGCCAATATAAAAACCAATGGGAAGCCGAGAGTCAGGGAAACGACAGCCAGTCGACCCAAAACTCCCCGGCTCGACTTTAATCCCCAACGCACAAAAAGAAGGGTCCACTCAACCGACCGAACCTTGTAACCCTACCGTCAAACTTCCGTTAGACATAGGCCTACACGGCCAAATCAAATTAGTAGTGTGTACAGGCGCTGAGGTAAGTTTGATTAAAAAAAGGGCTCTGAAAAATTTCGACACAGTAAATACAGATGAAACAATTGCATTACAGACTCCATTCGGGACTGGGAAGACCATAGGAAATTGTCAAGGAGACTTCAATTTTAAAAATAAAATACCTTGTCAATTCCAAGTTGTGAAAAACTTACCCGGTCTTTCCGATGATGGTCTGCTAGGAAACGACTTCCTAGCTAAACACTGTAATGTGGAGGGTCCAAATAGAACACTAAGGTTTCCTCGTACGGAAACAATCCCGGAAGAGTTCTCTGTTCCAATATCACTCACAACGGATAAGCTGCAATCCCAAAAGGCAACCGAAATAAGATCACTGGCAGAGAATAAGAAACCCAAGGAGGTTAAGTTATCTACCTGCAGTGTCTTTAAGGCATCTCACACGAGAACTGCTGGCTGCGATTCTTTGACAGAAAATGAGGAATGCGAAGAAAGTAATCCACTTTTGAGACTGTGACTGACGAGCAAGGGAAGCATAAGGTAATGTTAACAGAATCTTTATGCTTACCGGCTCGGTCACAAAAGGTCGTCAGAATTGCATTGTGTGTGGACGAGGAAATGCTCTGTTAATCTCAAGAGATAGGCGAAGGAGTATTCCTCGCTAACAGCTTGCCCCGACCGGGAAAAACTGTGTTGATTGGTATCCTCAATATCAGTAGTAAACAAGTAGTCATGCGCAGCTTATCGCTGCATCTAACTTACTCAAAAGACTACACAAAAGTTCAGTTGACTGATACACAAGACCACAAAGACACAAAAATAGAACATACGACCTCAACACGGCCATTGTGCCGAAATAAAGACGACCGTGGGAAAAACACACCGCTCAGAAAAGAAAACACAAAACCATGGCAAACGGGTCAACTAATAGGAGGATTAGAACGCAATAAATATCCAGATATCGCAGAGTGTGCGCAACCACAACCTACACTGCCTACGTGCAATAAATATTTTCTTATATTTCTGATATCCATAATGACCTATCTGTTCCATTACTTCAATCCAAGGCCAATGGGCCAAACACAAGACGAGCATAAAGACCTCACGGTACCTGAGTCAACCGAGCTCATGGTGCATAGGGGCCTGCCGTCGAAAAAAGGGACTACAAAGAAGGAGGGCAAAGGCTATGGACCTCGGAGAGTGAGAAAACGAAAGAAAGACAGGGAAATTATTAATAAAAATGAGAGAAAAGCCACTCTGCAAAATGTTAGATATCTCTACCCAGATTATGAAGACCCGGAGGATTTAGTAAACGATCCCCGTACGATCCAGCTAGAAAAGGAACTTGGCCTGGAAGAAAGCCTAAATAACGAGGAAAAAGGCACTATTTTTCAGTTGTGCAATGAATACAAGGACATATTTTACCTAAAAGGTGATAAAATCATCTAAACAAACGCAATAATCCACCACATTCCCTTGGTTCAAGATCAGGCCCCCATTAATCAGAAAAAATATAGGTTACCAGAAACCGAGAGGAACGTTATAAATGAGCAGCTACGAGAAATGTTGTACAGCGGTATAGTCGAGCCCAGTAAAAGTCCGTGGAATACGCCTCTCCTGGTAGTCCCCAAAAACGCTGGACCAGATGGCGATAAAAGATGGCTCGTCGTAGTCGATTTTCGAAAATTGAACGAAAAGACTATAGGCGACGCATTTCCACTTCCCCGAATCGAGGATATCCTCGACCAATTAGGTCACGAACGGTATTTCACCACCCTCGATTTGGCCAACGGGTATCATCAAGTTTTAGTCGACCCAAAAGATCGACACAAAACAGCCTTCAGTACGAGTTATTGGCACTATGAGTTTAAGCGCATGCCGTTCCGGCTTAAATGAGCCCCGGCAACCTTTCAACGCCTCAAGAATTTTGTTCTAACAGGCTTACCGGGGGTGGAGTGCTTCATGTATTTGGATGACAGAGTCATCTATGGTAAGAACCTCAATGATCACAAAGTAAAACTGCGTAAAGTGTTTGATAAACTTCGAGAAAACAATCTCAAACTGCAGCCCGAAAAGTGCCAGTTCCTGAGAAAAGAAGTTGTCTACCTCGGGCATAAATGTTCAAGTCAAGGAGCACAACCAGACCCCACTAAGACGGCCTGCGTCCAGACCTTCCCTGGTCCCCGCACAGTAATTCAAGTCCAATCCTTTTTAGGACTTGCCAACCATCACAGAAAATTTATACCCGACTTCTCAAGGATAGTTCGTCCAATAACAAATTTACTCCGAAAGGATGTTAAATTTACTTGGACGGAGAAATATCAGGAGGCTTTTGAAGCTATTAAAGTAGCTTTAGTAACACCTCCACTTCAAATCTAACCTGATTTTTCCCAGCCATTCAACTTGACGACGCAAGCAAGTAGTGAGGCAGTAGGTGCGGTACTTTCCCAAGGGGAAGTGGGAAAGGATCAACTAATAGCTAATGCCAGTCGAACACTAAATAAAAAATTACTCCACCATAGAAAAGGAGTTACTGGCTATAGTTTGGGCCACAAGAAATTTTAGATGATACCTCCAGGGACGCAAGTTCACGGTCTATACTAACCATAAACCACTAAAAGGAGTCGTTTATGTCAGAGACCAAACTTCCCGTTTGGTGAGGTTTCACCACAAACTTTCCGAATTCGATTATCGCATCGAATACAAACCGGGGAAGTGTAACACAAATGCAGACGCTCTGAGTCGCATTCCCCAAGAAGTCCCTGAAGACACAAAGAAAACCTTCGCGGTAAAAGCTTAAGTCCACCATCAAATGTTCTCAGATGAGGACGAAAATAATCCTTCAGAAAAGCAGAAGCATAGAACCATCAAATGCAACGTTTTGAAAAGGGCTCAAAACCAAAAAGCCCAAGAGATTGAACAAAGCCTTCCTACAGAAGAACAAAAGCAGGAAAACACCACAAAACCGCTTAAAGTGCCGGAAGAAATTCAATCCCCAGAGGCGGAAGAAAAAACCCCAGAGACGCTTAAAGAAATACCGCCAGAAATAACTAGATATAACAAACCGGAAGTTATTACGAGCCCCCAGGAGATATTAACGATCTTAAGAGACTATCATGATTCTCCCTTCGGTGGACACCAAGGTATAATAAAAACCTATAAACGGATAAGACGCAAGTATTGGTGGAAACACATGCTTAGTGACATCAAAAGGTACGTTAAGAAATGCCCTAAATGCCAAACGATGAAGGCATCCCTCAACTCCGAATTCCAATGGTGATAACGGACATAGCAGAGCAACCATTTGACAAGGTTTACCTGGACATTGTGGGCCCTTTGTAGGAAACCGCCACAGGTAATATATATATCCTGACCTTTCAAGATAATTTGACCAAATTCGTCGATTGGTATGCCATACCCAACGGAGAAGCAATTACAGTAGCAAAAATTTTTTTCGACGAAATCGTTACGCGCTACCGTATCCCCAAAAGAATAGTCACTGATCATGGATCTAATTTACTAAGTGAACTATTCAAAAGGGTAAGTAAACTCTTAAGAGTAAAAAAGCTAGAAACTTCAGCTTATCATCCCCAGTCTAACGGAGCACTCGAGCGTGCCCATAGACACCTTGTAGAGTACCTGCGAACCATCGTAGATGAAAATCCCAAAACATGAGATCAATATCTACGAACCGCTGCGTTCGAGTACGACAACAGCGTACACCAGGGTACGAAACTGACCCCAATGGACTGCCTTTACGGCTTCACAGCGGACGTCCCAACAAATTTAAAACGGGACCCTGAACCCGTTTATAACCATGAAAGCTATCACCATATACTAAGGTATAAGCTACAAAAATCGTATGCTACAGCTCGAAAGAATCTTCTCGCTAGCAAGAAACGCTCTAAGGGGTATTACGATAAAACAATACGGCCCCTAAAATCCCACGTAGGAGATAAAGTCCTCCTCAAGAGTGAAAGCCGAAAGCACATACTCTCATATCTGGTATCCTCGGTAATAAGTCCTGTAAACACAACCATCCCAATTCGTAAGCACAGTGTCACAGTGCATAACAATAGGTTAAAACCATATTATGACTAATGACGACTGGTTCTCAAAAAAAAAAGTGAAAACGGAAAAAATTCTCCAAATTAGGTGTAAAAAATAAAACATCCCAATATGGGTCTCACGATTAAACTAAGTATAGAGTAGGTGGTAAATAACCCAACTTATAACCGGGAAATGTTTTCTGTCCCCCCATATAGAATGAAATACTTAATTATGAACTTGGTGTTAGTGATGTGCGTGTGGCGGGTCATCTTTGGACATCTACGACAATCTGCAGAACCGATCTCAATCTCCCCAATCCTTAACGCGGGAATATTGTTTGAGGACATGGGCGTACTACAGTACCTGGACAATATTGGCGGAATTGGACCTGTCTGAGCTAACTAATCAGACCATGTTAGCAGAAAACGCCGAACACTTGGTGCACCAACTGTGTAAAAACTCGACACAGTCATTCGACTGGTGTAAGGTGCAGCAAGTTCATGTACACAGTTTGCTGGAAAACATCAAATGACGCACAGAAACAATTCAAGAAGGGGTGCCAAAGTCCAGGGGTACAAGGTCAATTTTTGACGGAATGGGAAGCGCTCTGCACTTCATGTTCGGTACTATGGACAGTACGAATGAAAAGGAAATTTATAGCCGGCTCAATGAACTGGAAACCAACACCCAGGCATTAACCAAGTTGGAGGTGCAACAAATCAGTGTGGTAAAAACAACACTCCAACAAATACAGAAACCCTTAACTTCACTTTTAGAACGCCAACGCCAGGTAAATTTACAAATAAATAACTTACTAAATACAACAGACGGGCTCAAACAAAGCCAACTCCAACAGGAAATAATAACTAGCCTCTTACTCCAAATAGTCGAAGTAGAATTTCGACAACAAACTTTGCTAGACATTATACAGTCCAGTACAACTAACTAAATTCATCCGATATTAATATCACCAAACGAACTACTGGAGATTTACCACAAATCGCACTCTACGTGTCCAGAGCCTCAGGATTGCCTGTCATGCTGTATCAAACAGCGCAGACACAAGCGGCACAAGCACAAGCACGAGCGGCAACATATAACAGCTTTCGTTTTTATAAACTAGATGAAATGTGGACCGATAAAACCTACAGGGTATACTAAGTTTGGCATTCCGTTTGTAACACCTAAAAATAATGATTGTTTTGTAATGTATCGGCAATTGAAGAACTGCAGCTATATTACGGCACATTTAGGTGCACTTGTAGCGGTGTATTAAAATAAGAAGAATGGGTGCTTGTGTTCACTGTCACATTATTGCCTAATACATTCCTAAATTCACCTTATTCTACGTTAACCAAATTTGAGCACGTATGCAAATAGCTTAATTGCATATGATGCATATGCTGCTCCACTCGATGTTTTATGTCGTTTCTCTTTTTTTGAAATTCACAGTGCTTATACTACTCTGCTCGCATCATCGCTAATATACCAAATCATCGCATATATTTAGCTCTTATACTAGCAGAACTTAGATTAAACTTCATTCTTACTTTTAAACACTCTTAATCATAGCTTAACTAAGTGCGTTTATCTACATGTAGCAGTAAAATACCAAGCTAGCATGTATGTACCGATTATGTAAAGAAACCTAAATCTAAAATATTCTACCACCAATTATTAATTAAATCACACATAAACCACAAATACTTAGCTGGATTCCTTGACCAAACCAATCTGTTCACCACAAAGAATTTCCTTTAACAACATCTTTTAGCATGTAAAATATTGTACCTGGGTACTTTATATTTATGCTAATTCCTATGATCACATTTAAGAAAAACCTATTACGCTTTGATGTTATGCGAAGTTGCATTCGAGATCACCGTCGAAATAATGAGAGTTTCCTTAGGGAGAACCTCCTTTTTATAGACCTTGAGCAGCCGTTTTATCATACATTCCACAAGAAAATTGCAAAATTAGTATATATTTCTTGTTGGAATGACCTTTGAAACTTGCTCATACTATGCTAATTTGGTTTAACTAATTTATTTTTAGTTATCCATGAATTCTCCTTATTTATTTAACTAAATAATTTGAGTTTTCTAAACCTTTTCTATATGGCGTCTCTCCGTTTTATTATGTTAATTTCCAGTGTGGAACATAAAATTTTCTCGATCTTTTTTATCTCGTCCTCACATCTGTCTCTTTCCCACTTATTGTGGGAAATGTCAAATTAATTTTCACGAATATTAATTTACCTGGTGATTTTTACACCTGTCTGGCATCATCAATGTATTTCGCGATGTCTAATTAGTCAGATTGACTTTTCACCATATCAATCTATTGTGCTGTTTTTTCGCAATTTGTTAAATTAATTAACTAGGTAATTTTATAATAACATTCTTTTAAGTGTCTAATTATGTTTTGCAGCATAAATAATGCATAAGAATTGTGAAAAAAGGTGAAAAATTTTTCGTGTTAACAGTGCTTATGACAAGTCAACAATAACAAAAATTGTTAAATTTTGTGAATATTCATGTATACTGTAACATACCTGTACCATACCTACATTGTACCATACCTACATTGTAACATACCTACATATTTCAAATTGTAAGCAAGTCCAAACAAAAATCTGTCAGCACAAGCAAAAACAATTTCAACATAAAATTTATTTGACATGTCTACATGAAACAATATTGTGAAAGACAGTCATAACAAATGGGTTCACGCATTTCACTGACTGAACCATTTGAAGTGGCCTAGCAAGAATTTTTGTAATTAGTTGTGCAAGATGTTGTTCTTTCTTTATCGATTGGTAAATTTTGTCGACATATTCTAAGTAGACAATTTTGTATTATCGATTGGTAAATTTTAGTAAAAGATTTCTGAGTGGACAATTTTTGTTTGGATAGGCACGAAAATTTTGTATAAATTAAATGCGATATTGGGAAGAAATAACATTCAATTTTGAACAGTCAGCTTGTACGTTTCTTTTAAAGTTCCGAGCTGCTTTCGAGCAAAAGGAACCAATCCCATTTGGCGACTAGAGCCGGGAAAATAGTTCAAATCCAGTTAAGTTCAGTTGTGCACTTCTTTATAAATAAAATATATTCCGAGTTGCTTTTGAGCAGAAGGAATACTGCCCAATTGGCGATAAGAGCCAGGTAAATTAAAGAAAACGTTTTAAAAATCAAACTGCGGCTCTTAATTGTAGCCATATACATAAAGAGGCAAGTGAATTATTTTAATTGCGCCAAAGTGTTTTTTTTAAATAAGTAAACATGAATCTTATCTGCAGAAATCAACGAATCAAGAACAAATTTATTACATGGCGACCCTGCAAACCGGACCAATGGATCTGCAGTTTATAAGGAAGAGAACGCTACCCGCTAAGCTGACAACATCTTCAAAAACTGAGGAAGAGACCATTAAGAGCACTAAGGGAGAAGCTGTAATAAAAACCAAGGAAGAAATTAGACATTTAGAACTACAAATTGAAGGAATATCCAGCAAAATTGAAGATTTAACGCAAGGGAATATAAACGAGGAACTTCGAATCGGACCAAAACCCATTACCATAGAAGAATACAAGAAAAGAAACATCAAGGGGAAGATTATAATTGAAGACAAGCAAGAAGGTAGCAAAAAGAAGAGACTAAGAGTAGGAAAAGCTGTAAAGATAAGGCAGCAATTGGCAGAATTATATAGGATTGTTCCTATAACAACAGACAACAACCAGAAGATAAAATTGATAAATAAGATCAACGAACTAAAATGGGAAAGACGCAATCAAAAGAAGAAATTATAATTGCGCAAAATGCAGCAGCATCACCAGCAAAAGCATCTGCATCGATTACAGAGATCCATATCCCAACAGCAATAGGCATAATAGTAGTAGTTTTAGTCTTGATTGCATTAGTTTATATTTTAAAAAGATATCTTAAAAAGACAGTTAAGAAGCAAATTATAAAGAGTTTAGATAGTACTGATAAGGTTTAGATTAAATATGGTATAGTTAAAAAGAAAAATAAATTGAAAAATATTAAATAGCTTAAATGATGTAATTAACAATAAAAAAAATAAAATATAAAAATTAGTCAATTTTTTTTTTTTATATTTGTATGGACAGATGCGAGACTATAATTAAAGATTTACAAAGAATTTTGGAAACTTTTACGAAAAACCCGTCAAGAAAATTCTCAACGAGAAATTTATTAGAAAAGAATAGCATATGCAGGCAATTGCGAAAAGAATTCCAAGAGGAAATAAATAAGGTTGAAAAAGTTATAGCAGAAAATTTGAAACTACGTTTCAATTGCACATATAGAAAACTACAACTAAAAATAGAGGAAAAGAGCAGAATAATACTAGAGAACACAATCTCATCTGACTCCGAAGAAGTATATTAAGAAAAAATAAACATGGCATGTGATTTTGATTTAGCATTGGCTATAAAAATTATACCAGAATTTACAGGGGAAGAAAAGAAACTTGATAACTTCCTAAATCTCGTGGAATTGTACACAAAAACACTAAAAACTGAAGCCATTCCAGATTTAATAACTTTCGTTTGGTGTGCTAGATTCACAGATAAAGTCTCAAATAAATTGACCGCCACAGCAAAACCAACCACAATTGAAGGATTAAAGAAAACATTAAAAGAAGTATACAAATCTAAAAACACTTCGCAAAATATCCACCAACAGATAGCAACATGTAGACAATCTGGAATGAAGGTACAAGACTTCTCAGACAGAATATTGGATCTTGTCTCTGAACTAAACAAGATTCAAATAACAGAACTAGGAGAAGCAAACAGAGAAGTGATATGCAAATTAAATGAAAAAATTGGATTAAACGCATTCCAAAATGTACTACATGAATCTCTAAAGCCAACAATATTGGCTGCACAACTAAAAACGCTAAATGAAGCCATAGGACTAGCGAATCAAATTGAGAAACCACTATCTGATACAACAAGAATTCTACAAATAAGTGAAAATCATCAAGTACATTGGCGACAACGAAATAGCTACCACAGACAAAATGGAACAAACACTCAAATGTGGAGGAAAAACAACTTCAGAGATAATAACTGGAGAAACAATAACATCAACGGGAGAAATAATAACAGCAGCTGGAGAAATAACAACAACAACAATAGTAACCCTAGACAGAATTGGTCAAATAATAGAAACCAAAACAGGAACCAGAATGGTAATTTCAGCAGAAATAACCAAAACTATAGAAGAAATTAAATAAATTTTCTTCAGGAAGACAGCGATTCTCCAAGCCCAGGTCAAGAATAACCAAACAAAGATTAAAAGAGAGTATAAAAATATGCAACATCAATAATCACGCCACAAATTTTATAACACTACAAGATAAAACAACTAATAAAAACTTAAATTTTTTAATTGATTCTGGTGCAGACATATCTATATGCAAGGTAGAAAATATAAATAGCTGTAATATAAAGCATGGAGACCAGTGTAAAATAACTGGGATAACAAATAATGAAACTTTCTCTTTAGGCAGTACTGAATTAAAATTAAATTATGAGCACAAGATTATTAAGCATAAATTTCATATGGTAAGTTCTGAGACACCAATCAGAACGGATGGAATATTGGGAAGAGATTTTCTCATGAAATACCTCTGTAAAATAGATTACGAGACATTCACAATAACAATAGTCGTAGACAATGAGGAAATTACAACCCGATGGTTAGCAAGCACATGAAAACGGAGATGATTGTGCCAATAACTCTAAATATAAAGGAAGATAGCGTCATATGCAGTGAAGAAATACAAGAAGGAGTTTTTCTAAGTAATTCAATTGTACCGGCAAAAGGTATTGCACATATAAAATTGCTAAATACAAAAGACACAGAAGTCACGGTAAAACCATTCTCACCAATAATGCATGCACTACGTGAATATAACATCATTTACATGAGCAAAAAGAATAAATCAAAAGACAGGATTCAAAAGCTACTAAGTGAACTCAAACTGGAAGGCATGGATGAAAAAGCCAAAGGATCAATAATAGAGATATGCAAAAAATATCAGGGCATATTTTACCTAGAGAATGAGAGATTGTCAACAAATAACTTCTACAAGCAACGTATAACAACAGTGGACGAAAACCCAGTCTACATATAGAACTACAGGCTACCACATTCACAAATTGAGCAAATAAATAAAGAAGTTAGCAACTTAATTGAAAATGATATAGTTGAACCATCAGTAAGCCCATTCAACTCACCCCTACTGATCGTTCCAAAGAAGTCAGAAAAAGAAAAGAAATGGAGGCTAGTAATAGACTTTAGACAGCTCAACAAAAAAGTAGTGAATGATAAGTACCCACTGACACGTTTAGAAGATGTATTAGACCGCCTTGGAAGAGCGAAATATTTCTCAACCCTAGACATGACAAGTTCATTCCATCAAATTGAACTTGAAAAGAACTCAAGACATCTAACAGCATTCTCCACTAACCAAGGACATTTTCAATTTAAAAGACTACCATTTGGACTGAAAATATCGACAAACAGCTTCCAGAGGATGTTATCAATTGCACTAAGTGGACTCGAAGCAAGTGCTTTTACATATGTCGACGATATAATCATACATGGATGTAGCTTGAATAACCACAATGAAAACCTAGAAAAAGTTTTCAGCAGATTGCAGCAATACAACCTAAAACTGAATCCTAACAAATGTAATTTCCTTAAACCCGAAGTAATATATCTAGGCCATCTAATCACACAGAATGGTATAAAAACTGATCCCAGCAAATATAAAACAATTGAATCATACCCGATCCCGAAAAACGCGGATAATGTGCGAAGATTTGTAGCATTTTGCAATTATTATAGACGATTTATTCCACAATTTGCCGAAATTGCAAAACCGCTAAATACATTACTCAAGAAAAACACCCTATTTAACTGGACAACGGAATGTATTAATGCATTTGAAACATTAAAGAGAAAACTAATAACCCCACCAGTACTTCAATATCCAGATTTTGAGAAACCTTTTATTCTAACAACTGACGCATCAAATTATGCACTAGGAGCAGTATTATCGCAAGGAGAAATTGGACAAGATTTACCTATTTCCTATGCTAGCAAGACATTAAACAAACATGAGCTTAACAAACCCATCATTGAAAAGGAACTATTGAGTATTCACTGGGGAATAAATTTCTTTAGACCGTATCTATATGGCAGAAAATTTAAAGTGGTAACAGACCACAGGCCAGTAGTTAGTTTATTTACTCACAAGAATCCATCATCAAAACTAACAAGAATTAGACTTGATCTGATGGACTACGATTTTGAGATAATTTATAAACAAGGAAAGATGAACACGAATGCTGATGCATTATCCAGAATAAAAATAGATACAGAGAAACTTAAATCAATGATACCAACAGAGGTCAACGTGTTAACGAGAAGAATGGCAAAATCGCAACGGATAAGCAAAGAAAGGAACAGAAAAGAAAAAGACAATGAAAACAGCAGAGTAGAATCTGATCAATTCTACATCTGGGAATGTACGTCTATTTCAGATATAAGAAATACGAAGAGTTTACAATTTAAGATAAATGAAGATAATAAATCAAGGCGAAATAGAAGAAAAAGTTTGCCCATAATAAATATAGATGCTAAAGGGGTAATCGTTCAGTATAACGATAATCCGAGGCAGAACTACGGTTGGCTCTTGGAGAAGTTAATACAAAAAATGAATGATAATGATATAAGAGAATTAGCGCTAGCAAAAGATGATAAAATATTTGAGTTCCTAGAGATAAATGAATTTAAAGGCAAATTTAATGAAATCCATCAAAGAAATAAGCATGGTTGGACAACACCATTAAAAATAATATTAATTAAAACCCCAATAAAAATTATAGCGCAAGAAATAATAAAAGAGCATCATGATAGTATGCACGGAGGACACGTTGGAATAAAACGTTGTATAAACAAAATAAAGCAAAGATATAGCTGGAAAAATTTAAATAAAATGGTGAAGAATTATATAAACAATTGCAAGACATGTGCAAGAAATAAAGTGCAAAAATACACAAAAGAACCTCTCGTAATAACAGATACACCAACTAATAGTTTTGAAGTGATAACAATTGACACAGTTGGACCACTGAGAATGTCAAATGGATACAGATACATACTGACACTTCAATGTGAATTGACGAAATATATAGAAGCTTATCCTATGGAAACGAAAGAAGCACGCTCAGTAGCAAAAGCAATAGTAGAAAAAATTATTTTAAAATATGGATGTTTTAACGTTATGAAAACAGATAGAGGAACTGAATTCAATAACAAATTAATTAAAAACATATGCAAGCTACTTAAAATAAACCATGTCACATCAACACCATTTCATCATGAAACATTAGGTTCTATTGAAAGAAACCACCGAGTATTAAATGAATACTTCAGAACTTTCGTAAATGATGATGACTGGGAAGAGCTATTACCATATTATGTGTTCTGCTGTAACACAACACCACACACGAACACCAACTATACTCCATTTGAACTAGTGTTTGGCAAAATAGCGTCATTGCCATCACAAATACTCAGAGATGAAAGTAAAACAAAGGGTATCGTCAGCATCGATAATTATGCTAAAGAAGTAACACATAGATTAAAAAGAGCGCATGCCAAAAGCAATGAATTACTGCAAAAAGCTAAAGAGCAAAGAAAAATTCTCAGAGACGAAAGTCAGAATCCCTCAAATTTCAAAGTAAATGATTTCGTATACCTACATACTGAAACTAGACATAAACATGAAAGTCCATTTCAAGGACCGTATAGAATTATAGAACACATAGGTGTAAACTCTAAGATAGACATAAAAGGAAAACATAAGATAGTACATAATAATAGATTAGTCAAAGATTGAAGTAACCGATAAAGATAATCATAAGATTCAAATTTTTTTTTCTTCTTTTACAAAAAAAAAAAAAATTTTTTTAAGTGATAGGATGTAACATACCTGTACCATACCTACATTGTACCATACCTACATTGTAACATACCTACATATTTCAAATTGTAAGCAAGTCCAAACAAAAATCTGTCAAGCTATAACAATTTCAACATAAAATTTATTTGACATGTCTACATGAAACAAAATTGTGAAAGACAGTCATAACAAATGGGTTCACGCATTTCACTGACTGAACCATTTGAAGTGGCCTAGCAAGAATTTTTGTAATTAGTTGTGCAAGATGTTGTTCTTTCTTTATCGATTGGTAAATTTTGTCGACATATTCTAAGTAGACAATTTTGTATTATCGATTGGTAAATTTTAGTAAAAGATTTCTGAGTGGACAATTTTTGTTTGGATAGGCACGAAAATTTTGTATAAATTAAATGCGATATTGGGAAGAAATAACATTCAATTTTGAACAGTCAGCTTGTACGTTTCTTTTAAAGTTCCGAGCTGCTTTCGAGCAAAAGGAACCAATCCCATTTGGCGACTAGAGCCGGGAAAATAGTTCAAATCCAGTTAAGTTCAGTTGTGCACTTCTTTATAAATAAAATATATTCCGAGTTGCTTTTGAGCAGAAGGAATACTGCCCAATTGGCGATAAGAGCCAGGTAAATTAAAGAAAACGTTTTAAAAATCAAACTGCGGCTTTTACTTGAAGCCATATACATAAAGAGGCAAGTGAATTATTTTAATTGCGCCAAAGTGTTTTTTTTAAATAAGTAAACATGAATCTTATCTGCAGAAATCAACGAATCAAGAACAAATTTATTACAATACACATGTTGCGTGTTTATGCATTTTGCATATCTATCCATCTTTGCACATTTAGCAAATGTTTATTATGCAGGGTGCATGAATTTAGCTTAGATATCACTATGTTTATAATTACATAGTGTTTTTGTTGTACTGCCAAGAAATTCGATTTCTTGGCAGTACAGCACCGCATTTGCAATCCTGTAGTTTAATTAAATAAATTTCATTAATTAAGTTAATTATAACAAATTGATGTATTTATATTTTTCTCTCAGCCAATTCCTAAAGTTACAGGCTGTATATGGATATGAGGCACTGGAGGGAACAAATAGGGACGTAAAAAATACTTTTTAAAAACGCATACTAATGTTTTATTTTCATTTAAGCTGTGTTCAACATACTCCTCTCCCCCCCCCCCCTCCCGGTGAACAGTTTGTTCAGCCAACGATTGCTTTAATCGGCGTATACCCCCCTGATGGTAATGATGGAATCTTACTTTTCCATCCTTTCTTACTTTTAGTCGAACCTGGTACTTGTCCGGCAAGTTGATGATGTTTTCGCAATTCCTTCGTCGTTATATCGCATGAACATCTATGCGCTGAAGCACAAAACTTGGCAGGTATATGTCGATGCGCTCTCGTGTGACAAACCGTTGATAACTGTTATTTGCCCTCCTTTCAAATTCCTTCGTCGTTGTTGTCGCACGAAGGCTGGTTAGAGAGGAGATTCGATTGTGGATCTTTAAACGGAGTTTGACCGATAAATAATTGTTCTGGGTCCTTGATAGCTCGAGTTGCCGGGGGGTTTCTGCTTCCGCTTGCATTCGGCTTGTGGGTTTATTCCTGCCGGGTTGCTGGTGGGTTTCATCTTCCGCTTGGCATCAGTTCGTGGGCCAGTTCCTGGCGAGGTTTCGCGAAGACATCACAGCCTGGATCTCGCAACATCCTCTGCTCCGGACTTCCAGGTCGACTAAATTGAATGTCTTAAAAAATATGTAGCGTATCGTCTTGTTCGTAATTAAAAGACATTTGAAATGATAACTTGTCAGTATATTACAGCATGAAGCAAAGAACCCTCAGCCAACAGTAAGCCACATGGGCAGACACACGATGACACTAATAACAGGTAGTTAATCTAATGCTAATGGCAGAGGACTAATCTTTGAAATTTTTCGTAAAAAGCTATCGTTTCGCGTTTTAACACGTACTACCAGTACCAGCACATCTGTGTCTGGATAAATTTGCTCGACTATGCCCACTGCCCAACTAGTGGGTGGCATATGATTGGTTTTAACAAGAAAAACGTCTTCCACATGATCGTTCGGTCGCCTTGTATATTTAGGCCTATTTTGGAGTTGGTTAAGTTAATCCCTTGACCATTTATTCCAAAATTGCTTATATAGTTGCTGAGTGTACTTTCATTGTTTGGGAGGTACTAACGACTCGTTTGTATGGTCTGGCTCGGGAATAGAATTAAGTGCTTGGCTAATCAAGAAATGTCCAGGTGTCGGAATAAACAACTCCTCTGGACCATTCTTAAAATAGCATAACGGTCTAGAATTTAGATATGTTTCGACGTGAGTCAGGGCCGTTGAGTATTATTCAAACGTACATTTGGAATGTTGTAACGTTCGTCGTAAGTGATTCTTTATTGACTTCACTCCAGCTTCCCATATCCCTCCAAAATGTGGAGAGGCTGGAGGATTAAACAGCCATTAGATTTGTTTGGAGGTAAAATATGAGCTGCTTCTGGAGTTGAGTCTCGAATTGCTTCTCGAAGACCTTTTTCAAGGATAGACTTTCCACCAATGAAGTTAGTGCCACAATCTGAATATATATCGCTACTAGTCCTCTTCTAGCTACAAAACGTTTTAAGGCGGCGAGGAATGCTTCAGATGTGAGATTTGACACTAATTCTATGTGTACAGCTTCTGTAACTTGGCGTTTCGTAGATTTGACGTTTTTATCATTACAGGTCCAGCATAATCAATACCTACTTTCATAAATGGCTTTATTTCAGTAAATCGGGGAGTTGGTAGATTTCCCATCAACTGACTGCTAGTTGTGGTACGATGTTTAAAGCATGTAATGCACTTGTGTACTCGACTGGTGATGCAACGTCTTGCATCTAAAATCCAAAATCTGTCTCGCCTAGTGCTGAGAACCAGGGATGGGCCGCCATGCAGAGTTTCTACACGCAGTTTATCTATCAATTAAAATTAATGTAACGTGATGATCACGGGGTAAGATGATTGGGTTTTTCCTGTTATATGGAATTGACACGTTATTGAGTCGACCACCCAATCGTATTAAACAATTATTATCCGTAAACGGATTGAGTTTAATTAACTTGCTCTGCTGCGATAACGGTTTCTTGTGTACCAGGTCCTTGTATTCGGCTGCAAATGCAGTTAGCTGTATTAATTTAAATATTGTGTTTTCTGCCTGGTTAAATTCTAGTGTATCTATAAACTGCACGCGTTTGTTTTGAGGATGCTGATGTTACGTATTATGGGGTCTCTCACCAACAACACCACTTTACACCGCCAACTACTGTTGTGCAGAGGGGTGGTCTTGAACCTTTCCCACACGTGGGGATTTTGTTGAGTAAAAACACCTTTCAATTTTTCTCACTGATAAATCGTAATTCTTTTATTCACTAATCGTACATAGGGTTTCAATCACAAAACAATCCATCAGCGCGGGTTTTACAAATAGGGATGTTCACTTAATCTCGACACTAAATCAGTTGTGTTTCCACCGAGGCGTTATCTACCAACCGAAGAGGTATCTCTTAAACAAAACCAATTACCGATCAACCGAATTAAAGTTTAAGCAAAGCTAAATATATCTATACCGAACAAGTCGTTTTCTCAGCAAGAACTAATTATTTCGATCAACCAGTTAAAGCTATTTTCATAAGTATCGAGCACCATTCTGTCGCTTTATTGCCATGCTACTTTGTTGTGCACTTGAATTTACATTTTTTGCTGACAAATCTTACTGAGGGTAAGATTTGTCATCAAATTCGACTTTGTTTGTCGTCTTTTCAAGTGCGCTATGCCAAGAAATTGCTGATGCAACCTCTTTCGCCATTGAAAATATAAGGTGGTCACGATGTTAAAAATGTGATCAGCCTATTGACCCCTTTTATGATTTGATTGCCTTTTCTTTAACCAATATGTTGTTTTTAGGTATTTTTGATTATAATTATACCCAGGGTTTTGGTTGTATATTGTGTATACAACAAACCTTCCCCCTGTGAAAAAGAGAGCTATTCTTTGGAGAGGAATAGCTCTCAGGGAAAAGTTAGGCACATTTTTGGCTTGGTACGGTCCTAACCCCTTGCGAAAACTTGGTCGTTTCAGTTATTTACTATGCTGTATTTTACATACATGTTTTTTTTATCGTAAAAAAAATTCTTGTGTCTTATTTCATTTCCCGGGGATAATTGTTGTTTTGTTTTGCTATTCTTACATTGTTAACTACTTAATGTTTATATTAATCGTATGTGATACCCTAATCTAGTGTGAAATTTTTGTAACGTTTTTTGTTTTATACTAGGTTAACTTAATATTATTTATTATATATTGTTATTACTAATTTTCTAGTGAGGGGGGTATCTATATATATATTTTTTTGATTCTGCTATTTTCTATATGATATACTTATATGTTTATATGTTTTTTTTATAAAAATTTCTTTTGCTATCTATACGTATGTGTTTTTAAGACCATATATCTGAAGGGCTAGTAGCTATTGACTGTCCATAGAGAAATTTATTATTATTTTTTTTTTTTAGCACTTAATAATTTTGTTTTGTTTTCATGATTATCCTATATGGATAAAAATGATCTTTTTGTGCATATAAGTACTTAAAGGCCCTTAATAGTATTTATGTTATCCCTAAAGTGTACCGTTTTCTTTTTTACTAGTCATTGCTACAGCTTAATTGTAATTGGTTTTTGTTTTGTACCTAATTATTTATATCGTTTTATTTTGCACATTTCTTTGGTTTTGGTTTGTTCTTTCCTATTGAGGATTACCGTACAATCAATGTATGTCTTATTACTATCTTATTACCCCTTCTCTTTTTTTATACTAGTCATGTTATATTAGTGTCCTATATTTATTCTATTATCTATTATTACTATTTATTGTATTGGGTTTTTCTACATTTGATTATTTATTTCGGTTTTTATGCAACATTTTTCTTGTTTGTTTTATTCACTCTCCTGTTGAGATTTACATTATATTTGTCCCTACTACTAGTGCCTTTGCTTCTATCTGTTTTAAGTGTCGGCTAGTTGCTGTTATGTTAGATCGTGACCGTTTGAAGTGGTGACTCCTAAACCACTTGCACAGACCTAGTAGGTGGTAATGTGCTGGTCCGTTTGAGAGGGGTAGGCTCGTTTATTTCGATTTGTTCGATTTGCTCCTCCGTCTCAGGGATTTTTCAGATTTGCGAAGCGGTAATTTTTAATAACCAGGGCCAGCCATTTGGCGTCCAGGTATAGTACCATATATGTACTGACAACACCAGTTAGGGAAACTGAAGTTGTTGCTAGTATATATGTAGGGTGGTGACGTACGTAAGGTGTTATGTTTGTTAATTTTTCGCCCAGCTCTTTTAATGACTGGGTGCCTTTTAAGATGAGATTATTCGTATCATCTCCTGAATATAGTTCTGTTCTAGTATTTTCTATTTTTGACTCATGGTTAGTTATGTTCAGAAATTGGTTCACTATTCTTTCTAGTGAGGCTGTGATTGGGAAATAATTAGGTTGTCTGAGACTAAATTTTTGGATATTCTCTGCTTCAGAGTGTAGGATTTGTGACCCCACTTGTAATTAACAGGTATGGTTGATTGTGATTATTCCTTGGTCTTCTATTTTCGAAGTTAGGAATTGTTGGGTACACTGAAGGTGTACAATTGTTGGTTCTATCAACGAGAATATCCAAGAATTCGGTTTATTTAGTTTAATACGTAGGTCTCTGGGAGGTATTTGCGCTCTGAATTGACACTATGGCTCTTCCTTTAATGGATTAATCCTTGACTGCCCGGGTGCGGTCACTGTGATCGCTGCAGGTCCTGGCGATACCAATTACTTACGCTTTAACTGCTAATACGCACTTCTCTCGCTCGGTACCTTCCTATAATCTGTACTTAAGTACGGTTTCTGCCTTCATAGCCATCATATGTGCATTCGTCTTTATATTATTCGCGTGCAACAATCGACAGCGGTCATAGAGACCGCACCCGGCCTGTTAGGTTTTTGTTTTTTTTTATATAACTATTTAAAAAATACTAAATAATGTAAATGTAAATGTTATTTTTTATATATATGTAAATAATGATCTCTTTAGACGCTAAAATAAATAAAACATTTCAAAGAAAATTTAGTTTTGTAGCATTGGAATGTTATTAAGAAAAAGCTGTGATTTTTCTGAAATTTCAGATTGATATTTTATTTTTGTTTAACTATAACTCACGGAGATAGTTTTTTTTTTATCTTTTATGCTAAATAAAAGATTATAGTGTCTGTTATATTTTGCATTTTTTAAAAAAATTTCCCTGAGTTATTTATGAAAATTTATTGCTACTACATTTGAGCGGTCACAGAGACCGCACTCGGCCTATAGTGATACGAAAAAACCACCCGGCCAGTTGAGGGTTAAAGAGCAGTTTCACTACACATTCCTTAGACATTGTAGCCTTTGTTATGGGTATGCCCAGCTTAGCGTTGAAAGTGTCCTCCTTGGAGTTTTGGGTGTTCTTTTTAAAGGTTTAAGATCTCGTGGTTTTATCAATAGAATAACCTGTGTCTGTATTTGGTGTGCTGCGTGCGAGTAGTCTATTTCAGGTACCAATGATTGTTTGTGGTTTATGTGGATAGGAAAACTGTGTACTCTGTATAGTTTCATTGAGGTCAATTAATAATATGGAACTAAATTCTAAAAACTAATTTATCCTAGTCGTGCTTTTGTCTCGGCTCTCTGATATAATAGAGATAGGCAGTTTTGTGCATCTGGGCAAGTAGCAAGGGACTTGTGGTATATCTCTAGCAAAGTTTTGGGAGACACCACTAGCGGATGCAGTTGATGATTTTTGCTGGCAACTATTATATCGAGTAAGGCTTGTTGCCTATACTCAATCTCAACAATTTGCAAAGTGAGGCTAGAAATTATTTCCTGTCTCAGTTGTCTCATCAGCACTTCATCAGTGATATTTTGCATTGTATTTACCTGGTGAGTTATTTGACGCTGTCTTTCCTGAAGAGATGTCAACGGCTTTGTGGTTTGGACAACACTTATCTGGTTGTCGTTCCAGGTCGGCTAGTGCCTTTGTATTGGTTTCGAGTTCCTCGAGTCGACTGTAAATTTCTTGTTCATTGGCGCTGTCCATGGTCCCGAACAGGTAGTGCATTGCATTCCTTATTCTTGTTGTTTTGTTGATCTTGATTTTGGGACCACTCGTCGAATGACACTAGTTCTTGTTTTTGTTGTACCAGGCATAGCTCATCGGTTTGAGAGCGATTTGAACATAATCGGTAAACTAAGTGTTCCGGCTGTTCTGCCATCTAGGTTTGGTTGTCCAGTTCCATCAGATTGATCTCCGTTAAAATATTCCATGCGCTGTGGTATACTCGTAATTTTCCCAGATCTTCATTTGTTTAGGAGGCATTTTCCGCTGGTATTTGTTCCATTGTCAGATGGAGACAGCACATTAACACAAATATGTGCTTCATGGTCTGCAGAAAATGAAGGATAGGCTTCATTAGTCACGAAAGTTATACTAAATAACATATAATATTTAGATATAAGTAGTATTGCTTAATTGCTGCTAAAGAAGGAACCTATTTCACAAAAGTGTAAAATTCTGATCTTGCGACAGGATTACTATTGGACGCAATTATCACAGCAGAACGCCTGGCTTTTCTCCCTGAAAGGATCGCTCCACATAGACATTATTTTTGAAGATTCCATTAATTCACAAACCCTGCATGGAATAGGAACAATGCACATCAATCCCCGTTGTTATGTTCGCAACAAGGAATTCATCCTGCACAGACATAACGTAAAAATGTCCAAATTCAATTCCCATTTCATCCCAACGATAAGCATTTTCAATATAATATGGAATATGACGTCTACTCCCGACGTTTATAGAAACAAATCCCTTAAATATTACAACAAACACGGATCTAGAGAAACTTCTCGAATCCATTCGTTTCCAAAAATATCAAGAAGAAATTCCTCTTAATCCCATCAATAACCACCATATCCACCATTACGCAGTAGCTTCTATCATCTTTATAGTCTGTGCTTATCTGTATATTAAATACAAACCAAAAGTACGCGAATTGAAAGAAATACTTCCTGAACATAAACAGGAGAATGTGCCTTCTCCGGCACCGAGAGAATCAAAATTCAAATTAACTCCTGCACCACAAAGAAAAACCACAGAAAACGTTTAACTTACAGACATGACAAACAAAAAACTGAACTCCTTCCCCCCTTAAAATTTTCCCTATTGTAACAAGAAAAAAAGAAATAATTTTAACTCTTATAATAAATGTATAATTAAATCTCTTTGGAATAAATAGTAATATGGTATAAAAAACAAAAGGAAATACAATTTTTTTCTATAAATAGAAATAAGGTTAAAAAGGAAAAGTTCCTGATATTTTTTTTCTCTTTCATTTCTCTCGCTGAAAAAAATTCCTTATAATAAAGATTATTGTTTTCCCTTCTTGATAGAGATGATAATATAATATAAATAAGAAAGAGATATGTAAAATAAAAAAACATAATATTTTTTTATATAGTATAATAAATAAAATAAAATAAATAAATACAGTATAAAAAAAAACAAAAAACAAATTGAAAGTCATAATTGTAATTATAAAAACTGTTAAAGCTATCTACGTAATATATATAATAGCACCATTTTTTCTTTTATAGCAAATGTTATAAGGCAATTTGCATTATATGTATATTAAAGATCTATTGCCCCTTATAATTAACTCCACCATTTATAGCTATAAAATTAAACCTTGTATTACGATAGTTAAGGTAGAAATACGTAACTAAAATTATTACATACCTACATATATTTTTCAATTCTAATAGTACCTAATATTGTGTTTATATAAGTATTATATAGTTATATTATGCATATGTAATCTAAATAATCATTGAGACCGAAAGTTGAACTAATATTAATTGAGAAAGAAAGTTTTCTTCTGAAAAGAATAAAACTTTCTTTTCCCCAGGGGGAGGGATGTTGTGACTCAGGTACCTATCGCCCCGAATCACAACCATATAGTCAATACATCAATGTATTGTCCTATACAATATATTGATGTATTGAAAACTCGACCTTGAAAACGAAAAATCATACCAATTTAAATTTTCATTTAAATTCTAAAATTTAAAAATGCATTTTCATGTCGTAACAAAATGCAATTTAGCATAAATTGCATTTCGTTATAAGTAATGCACTCCAGTCACACGGTATACCTACCTACATGCCGTGTAATCAGAAATCATTTTTCGTCGTGCAAATTGAGTGCACATAAAATAATTTGCATATTCTCACGTACGATCCTTCATCGTCGTGAGAAAGCAAGAAGTTACAAAAAAGAACAAAAAGCTCTTCCAAGCTTTTCATGGGTACCTGGGGTGCAATTCTCCCGATCCTCGAGGAGTTGGTTTTTGAAATCCGTCGGGAAAAGTAAGAGTAGATATAGGATGAAAAGATCATAAGAGTGAAGATCGTGTGCAAGAAAGTTAACAAAAATAATTAAAATCCAAAGAAAATTAATTAATTGCTTGATTAATAAATTATCAATAACAAAAAATTCCCAGAAAAAAAAATGGGTGGTAAAATTGTAAATTTGCGAAGATTGAGAATATTGTGAAAATTGTACAATTGTGAAAATTGTATAATCGTGAATATTGTGAAAATTGTGAAGAATGTGAAAAATTGTAAAGGTTCAACTTCTATATAAAAAGGAAAGAATTAAAGAATTTCACTTCGACAATAAAACTTTTTTTTTAACCCTCTGACTGACCACTTCTCCCCCTTCTGACCGGGTAGCACGAGCGGCAACATATAACAGCTTTCGTTTTTATAAACTAGATGAAATGTGGACCGATAAAACCTACAGGGTATACTAAGTTTGGCATTCCGTTTGTAACACCTAAAAATAATGATTGTTTTGTAATGTATCGGCAATTGAAGAACTGCAGCTATATTACGGCACATTTAGGTGCACTTGTAGCGGTGTATTGAAATAAGAAGAATGGGTGCTTGTGTTCACTGTCACATTATTGCCTAATACATTCCTAAATTCACCTTATTCTACGTTAACCAAATTTGAGCACGTATGCAAATAGCTTAATTGCATATGATGCATATACTGCTCCACTCGATGTTTTATGTCGTTTCTCTTTTTTTGAAATTCACAGTGCTTATACTACTTAATTAGTGTCTGCTCGCATGCATCGCTAATATACCAAATCATCGCATATATTTAGCTCTTATACTAGCAGAACTTAGATTAAACTTCATTGTTACTTTTAAACACTCTTAATCATAGCTTAACTAAGTGCGTTTCTCTACATGTAGCAGTAAAATACCAAGCTAGCATGTATGTACCGATTATGTAAAGAAACCTAAATCTTAAATATTCTACCACCAATAATTAATTAAATCACACATAAACCACAAATACTTAGCTGGATTCCTTGACCAAACCAATCTGTTCACCACAAAGAATTTCCTTTAACAACATCTTTTAGCATGTAAAATATTGTACCTGGGTACTTTATATTTATGCTAATTCCTATGATCACATTTAAGAAAAACCTATTACGCTTTGATGTTATGCGAAGTTGCATTCGAGATCACCGTCGAAATAATGAGAGTTTCCTTAGGGGAACCTCCTTTTTATAGACCTTGAGCAGCCGTTTTATCATACATTCCCCAAAAATTTGCAAAATTAGTATATATTTCTTGTTGGAATGACCTTTGCAACTTGCTCATACTATGCTAATTTGGTTTAACTAATTTATTTTTAGTTATCCATGAATTCTCCTTATTTATTTAACTAAATAATTTGAGTTTTCTAAACCTTTTCTATATGGCGTCTCTCCGTTTTATTATGTTAATTTCCAGTGTGGAACGTAAAATTTTCTCGATCTTTTTTATCTCGTTCTCACATCTGTCTCTTTCCCACTTATTGTGGGAAATGTCAAATTAATATTCACGAATATTAATTTACCTGGTGATTTTTACACCTGTCTGGCATCATCAATGTATTTCGCGACGTCTAATTAGTCAGATTGACTTTTCACCATATCAATCTATTGTGCTGTTTTTTCGCAATTTGTTAAATTAATTAACTAGGTAATTTTGTAATAACATTCTTTTAAGTGTCTAATTATGTTTTGCAGCATAAATAATGCATAAGAATTGTAAAAAAAGGTGAAAAATTGTTCGTGTTCACAGTGCTTATGACAAGTCAACAATAACAAAAATTGTTAAATTTTGTGAATATTCATGTATACTGTAACATACCTGTACCATACCTACATTGTACCATACCTACATTGTAACATACCTACATATTTCAAATTGTAAGCAAGTCCAAACAAAAATCTGTCAGCACAAGCAAAAACAATTTCAACATAAAATTTTTTTGACATGTCTACATGAAACAATATTGTGAAAGACAGTCATAACAAATGGGTTCACGCATTTCACTGACTGAACCATTTGAAGTGGCCTAGCAAGAATTTTTGTAATTAGTTGTGCAAGATGTTGTTCTTTCTTTATCGATTGGTAAATTTTGTCGACATATTCTAAGTAGACAATTTTGTATTATCGATTGGTAAATTTTAGTAAAAGATTTCTGAGTGGACAATTTTTGTTTGGATAGGCACGAAAATTTTGTATAAATTAAATGCGATATTGGGAAGAAATAACATTCAATTTTGAACAGTCAGCTTGTACGTTTCTTTTAAAGTTCCGAGCTGCTTTCGAGCAAAAGGAACCAATTCCATTTGGCGACTAGAGCCGGGAAAATAGTTCAAATCCAGTTAAGTTCAGTTGTGCACTTCTTTATAAATAAAATATATTCCGAGTTGCTTTTGAGCAGAAGGAATACTGCCCAATTGGCGATAAGAGCCAGGTAAATTAAAGAAAACGTTTTAAAAATCAAACTGCGGCTTTTAATTGTAGCCATATACATAAAGAGGCAAGTGAATTATTTTAATTGCGCCAAAGTGTTTTTTTTAAATAAGTAAACATGAATCTTATCTGCAGAAATCAACGAATCAAGAACAAATTTATTACATGGCGACCCTGCAAACCGGACCAATGGATCTGCAGTTTATAAGGAAGAGAACGCTACCCGCTAAGCTGACAACATCTTCAAAAACTGAGGAAGAGACCATTAAGAGCACTAAGGGAGAAGCTGTAATAAAAACCAAGGAAGAAATTAGACATTTAGAACTACAAATTGAAGGAATATCCAGCAAAATTGAAGATTTAACGCAAGGGAATATAAACGAGGCACTTCGAATCGGACCAAAACCCATTACCATAGAAGAATATAAGAAAAGAAAACATCAAGGGGAAGATTATAATTGAAGACAAGGAAGAAGGTAGCAAAAAGAAGAGACTAAGAGGAGGAAAAGCTGTAAAGATAAGGCAGCAATTGGCAGAATTATATAGGATTGTTCCTATAACAACAGACAACAACCAGAAGATAAAATTGATAAATAAGATCAACGAACTAAAATGGGAAAGACGCAATCAAAAGAAGAAATTATAATTGCGCAAAATGCAGCAGCATCACCAGCAAAAGCATCTGCATCGATTACAGAGATCCATATCCCAACAGCAATAGGCATAATAGTAGTAGTTTTAGTCTTGATTGCATTAGTTTATATTTTAAAAAGATATTTTAAAAAGACAGCTAAGAAGCAAATTATAAAGAGTTTAGATAGTACTGATAAGGTTTAGGTTAAATATGGTATAGTTAAAAAGAAAAATAAATTGAAAAATATTAAATAGCTTAAATGATGTAATTAACAATAAAAAAAATAAAATATAAAAATTAGTCAATTTTTTTTTTAATATTTGTATGGACAGATGCGAGAGTATAATTAAAGATTTACAAAGAATTTTGGAAACTTTTACGAAAAACCCGTCAAGAGAATTCTCAACGAGAAATTTATTAGAAAAGAATAGCATATGCAGGCAATTGCGAAAAGAATTCCAAGAGGAAATAAATAAGGTTGAAAAAGTTATAGCAGAAAATTTGAAACTACGTTTCAATAGCACATATAGAAAACTACAACTAAAAATAGAGGAAAGAGCAGAATAATACTAGAGAACACAATCTCATCTGACTCCGAAGAAGTATATCAAGAAAAAATAAACATGGCATGTGATTTTGATTTAGCATTGGCTATAAAAATTATACCAGAATTTACAGGGGAAGAAAAGAAACTTGATAACTTCCTAAATCTCGTGGAATTGTACAAAAAAACACTAAAAACTGAAGCCATTGCAGATTTAATAACTTTCTCGTTTGGTGTGCTAGATTCACAGATAAAGTCTCAAATAAATTGACCGCCACAGCAAAACCAACCACAATTGAAGGATTAAAGAAAACATTAAAAGAAGTATACAAATCTAAAAACACTTCGCAAAATATCCACCAACAGATAGCAACATGTAGACAATCTGGAATGAAGGTACAAGACTTCTCAGACAGAATATTGGATCTTGTCTCTGAACTAAACAAGATTCAAATAACAGAACTAGGAGAAGCAAACAGAGAAGTGATATGCAAATTAAATGAAAAAATTGGATTAAACGCATTCCAAAATGGACTACATGAATCTCTACAGCCAACAATATTGGCTGCACAACTAAAAACGCTAAATGAAGCCATAGGACTAGCGAATTAAATTGAGAAACCACTATCTGATACAACAAGAATTCTACAAATAAGTGAAAATCATCAAGTACATTGGCGACAACGAAATAGCTACCACAGACAAAATGGAACAAACACTCAAATGTGGAGGAAAAACAACTTCAGAGATAATAACTGGAGAAACAATAACATCAACGGGAGAAATAATAACAGCAGCTGGAGAAATAACAACAACAACAATAGTAACCCTAGACAGAATTGGTCAAATAATAGAAACCAAAACAGGAACCAGAATGGTAATATCGGAAGAAATAACCAAAACTATAGAAGAAATCAAATAAATTTTCTTCAGGAAGCCAGCGATTCTCCAAGCCCAGGTCAAGAATAACCAAACAAAGATTAAAAGAGAGTATAAAAATATGCAACATCAATAATCACGCCACAAATTTTATAACACTACAAGATAAAACAACTAATAAAAACTTAAATTTTTTAATGGATTCTGGTGCAGACATATCTATATGCAAGGTAGAAAATATAAATAGCTGTAATATAAAGCATGGAGACCAGTGTAAAATAACTGGGATAACAAATAATGAAACTTTCTCTTTAGGCAGTACTGAATTAAAATTAAATTATGAGCACAAGATTATTAAGCATAAATTTCATATGGTAAGTTCTGAGACACCAATCAGAACGGATGGAATATTGGGAAGAGATTTTCTCATGAAATACCTCTGTAAAACAGATTACGAGACATTCACAATAACAATAGTCGTAGACAATGAGGAAATTACAATTCCGATGGTTAGCAAGCACATGAAAACGGAGATGATTGTGCCAATAACTCTAAATATATAGGAAGATAGCGTCACATGCAGTGAAGAAATACAAGAAGGAGTTTTTCTAAGTAATTCAATTGTACCGGCAAAAGGTATTGCACATATAAAATTGCTAAATACAAAAGACACAGAAGTCACGGTAAAACCATTCTCACCAATAATGCATGCACTACGTGAATATAACATCATTTACATGAGCAAAAAGAATAAATCAAAAGACAGGATTCAAAAGCTACTAAGTGAACTCCAACTGGAAGGCATGGATGAAAAAGCCAAAGGATCAATAATAGAGATATGCAAAAAATATCAGGGCATATTTTACCTAGAGAATGAGAGATTGTCAACAAATAACTTCTACAAGCAACGTATAACAACAGTGGACGAAAACCCAGTCTACATAAAGAACTACAGGCTACCACATTCACAAATTGAGCAAATAAATAAAGAAGTTAGCAACTTAATAGAAAATGATATAGTTGAACCATCAGTAAGCCCATTCAACTCAGCCCTACTGATCGTTCCAAAGAAGTCAGAAAAAGAAAAGAAATGGAGGCTAGTAATAGACTTTAGACAGCTCAACAAAAAAGTAGTGAATGATAAGTACCCACTGACACGTTTAGAAGATGTATTAGACCGCCTTGGAAGAGCGAAATATTTCTCAACCCTAGACATGACAAGTTCATTCCATCAAATTGAACTTGAAAAGAACTCAAGACATCTAACAGCATTCTCCACTAACCAAGGACATTTTCAATTTAAAAGACTACCATTTGGACTGAAAATATCGACAAACAGCTTCCAGAGGATGTTATCAATTGCACTAAGTGGACTCGAAGCAAGTGCTTTTACATATGTCGACGATATAATCATACATGGATGTAGCTTGAATAACCACAATGAAAACCTAGAAAAAGTTTTCAGCAGATTGCAGCAATACAACCTAAAACTGAATCCTAGCAAATGCAATTTCCTTAAACCCGAAGTAATATATCTAGGCCATCTAATCACACAGAATGGTATAAAAACTGATCCAGCAAATATAAAACAATTCAATCATACCCGATCCCGAAAAACGCGGATAATGTGCGAAGATTTGTAGCATTTTGCAATTATTATAGACGATTTATTCCACAATTTGCCGAAATTGCAAAACCGCTAAATACATTACTCAAGAAAAACACCCTATTTAACTGGACAACGGAATGTATTAATGCATTTGAAACATTAAAGAGAAAACTAATAACCCCACCAGTACTTCAATATCCAGATTTTGAGAAACCTTTTATTCTAACAACTGACGCATCAAATTATGCACTAGGAGCAGTATTATCGCAAGGAGAAATTGGACAAGATTTACCTATCTCCTATGCTAGCAAGACATTAAACAAATATGAGCTTAACAAACCCATCATTGAAAAGGAACTATTGAGTATTCACTGGGGAATAAATTTCTTTAGACCGTATCTATATGGCAGAAAATTTAAAGTGGTAACAGACCACAGGCCAGTAGTTAGTTTAATTACTCACAAGAATCCATCATCAAAACTAACAAGAATTAGACTTGATCTGATGGACTACGATTTTGAGATAATTTATAAACAAGGAAAGATGAACACGAATGCGGATGCATTATCCAGAATAAAAATAGATACAGAGAAACTTAAATCAATGATACCAACAGAGGTCAACGTGTTAACGAGAAGAATGGCAAAATCGCAACGGATAAGCAAAGAAAGGAACAGAAACGAAAAAGACAATGAAAACAGCAGAGTAGAATCTGATCAATTCTACATCTGGGAATGTACGTTTATTTCAGATATAAGAAATACGAAGAGGTTACAATTTAAGATAAATGAAGATAATAAATCAAGGCGAAATAGAAGAAAAAGTTTGCCCATAATAAATATAGATGCTAAAGGGGTAATCGTTCAGTTGGCTCTTGGAGAAGTTAATACAAAAAATGAATGATAATGATATAAGAGAATTAGCGCTAGCAAAAGATGATAAAATATTTGAGTTCCTAGAGATAAATGAATTTAAAGGCAAATTTAATGAAATCCAGCAAAGAAATAAGCATGGTTGGACAACACCATAAAGAATAATATTATTTAAAACTCCAATAAAAATTATAGCGCAAGAAATAATAAAAGAGCATCATGATAGTATGCACGGAGGACACGTTGGAATAAAACGTTGTATAAACAAAATAAAGCAAAGATATAGCTGGAAAAATTTAAATAAAATGGTGAAGAATTATATAAACAATTGCAAGACATGTGCAAGAAATAAAGTGCAAAAATACACAAAAGAACCTCTCGTAATAACAGATACACCAACTAATAGTTTTGAAGTGATAACAATTGACACAGTTGGACCACTGGGAATGTCAAATGGATACAGATACATACTGACACTTCAATGTGAATTGACGAAATATATAGAAGCTTATCCTATGGAAACGAAAGAAGCACGCTGCTCAGTAGCAAAAGCAATAGTAGAAAAAATTATTTTAAAATATGGATGTTTTAACGTTATGAAAACAGATAGAGGAACTGAATTCAATAACAAATTAATTAAAAACATATGCAAGCTACTTAAAATAAACCATGTCACATCAACACCATTTCATCATGAAACATTAGGTTCTATTGAAAGAAAACCACCGAGTATTAAATGAATACTTCAGAACTTTCGTAAATGATGATGACTGGGAAAGAGCTATTACCATATTATGTGTTCTGCTATAACACAACACCACACACGAACACCAACTATACTCCATTTGAACTAGTGTTTGGCAAAAATAGCGCCATTGCCATCACAAATACTCAGAGATGAAAGTAAAACAAAGGGTATCGACAGCATCGATAATTATGCTAAAGAAGTAACACATAGATTAAAAAGAGCGCATGCCCAAAAGCAATGAATTACTGCAAAAAGCTAAAGAGCAAAGAAAAATTCTCAGAGACGAAAGTCAGAATCCCTCAAATTTCAAAGTAAATGATTTCGTATACCTACATACAGAAACTAGACATAAACATGAAAGTCCATTTCAAGGACCGTATAGAATTATAGAACACATAGGTGTAAACTCTAAGATAGACATAAAAGGAAAACATAAGATAGTACATAATAATAGATTAGTCAAAGATTGAAGTAACCGATAAAGATAATCATAAGATTCCAATTTTTTTTTTTCTCTTTTACAAAAAAAAAATTTTTTTTAAGGGATAGGATGTCAACATACTTGTACCATACCTACATTGTACCATACCTACATTGTAACATACCTACATATTTCAAATTGTAAGCAAGTCCAAACAAAAATCTGTCAGCACAAGCTATAACAATTTCAACATAAAATTTATTTGACATGTCTACATGAAACAAAATTGTGAAAGACAGTCATAACAAATGGGTTCACGCATTTCACTGACTGAACCATTTGAAGTGGCCCTAGCAAGAATTTTTTCTAATTAGTTGTGCAAGATGTTGTTCTTTCTTTATCGATTGGTAAATTTTTGTCGACATATTCTAAGTAGACAATTTTGTATTATCGATTGGTAAATTTTAGTAAAAGATTTCTGAGTGGACAATTTTTGTTTGGATAGGCACGAAAATTTTGTATAAATTAAATGCGATATTGGGAAGAAATAACATTCAATTTTGAACAGTCAGCTTGTACGTTTCTTTCAAAGTTCCGAGCTGCTTTCGAGCAAAAGGAACCAATCCCATTTGGCGACTAGAGCCGGGAAAATAGTTCAAATCCAGTTAAGTTCAGTTGTGCACTTCTTTATAAATAAAATATATTCCGAGTTGCTTTTGAGCAGAAGGAATACTGCCCAATTGGCGATAAGAGCCAGGTTAAATTAAAGAAAACGTTTTAAAAATCAAACTGCGGCTCTTAATTGTAGCCATATACATAAAGAGGCAAGTGAATTATTTTAATTCGCCAAAGTGTTTTTTAAATAAGTAAACATGAATCTTATCTGCAGAAATCAACGAATCAAGAACAAATTTATTACAATACACATGTTGCGTGTTTATGCATTTTGCATATCTATCCATCTTTGCACATTTAGCAAATGTTTATTATGCAGGGTGTATGAATTTAGCTTAGATATCACTATTTTTATAATTACATAGTGTGTTTTAGTTGTACTGCCAAGAAATTCGATTTCTTGGCAGTACAGCACCGCATTTGCAATCCTGTAGTTTAGTTAAATAAATTTCATTAATTAAGTTAATTATAACTAATTGATGTATTTATTTTTTTCTCTCAGGCCAATTCCTAAAGTTACAGGCTGTATATGGATATGAGGCACTGGAGGGAACAAATAGGGACGTAAAAAATACTTTTTAAAAACGAATACTAATGTTTTATTTTCATTTAAGCTGTGTTCAACATACTCCTCTCTCCCCCCCACTCCCGGTGAACAGTTTGTTCAGCCAACGATTGCTTTAATCGGCGTATATCCCCCTGATGGTAATGATGGAATCTTACTTTTCCATCCTTTCTTACTTTAGTCGAACCTGGTACTTGTCCGGCAAGTTAATGATGTTTTCGCAATTCCTTCGTCGTTATATCGCATGAACATCTATGCGCTGAAGCACAAAACTTGGCAGGTATATGTCGATGCGCTCTCGTGTGACAAACCGTTGATAACTGTTGTTTGCCCTCCTTTCAAATTCCTTCGTCGTTGTTGTCGCACGAAGGCTGGTTAGAGAGGAGATTCGATTGTGGATCTTTAAACGGAGTTTGACCGATAAATAATTGTTCTGGGTCCTTGATAGCTCGAGTTGGCCGGGGGGTTTCTGCTTCGCTTGCATTCGTCTTGTGGGTTTTATTCCTGCCGGGTTGCTGGTGGGTTTCATCTTCCGCTTGGCATCAGTTCGTGGGCCAGTTCCTGGCGAGGTTTCGCGAAGACATCACAGCCTGGATCTCGCAACATCCTCTGCTCCGGACTTCCAGGTCGACTAAATTGAATGTCTTAAAAATATGTAGCGTATCGTCTTGTTCGTAATTAAAAGACATTTGAAATGATAACTTGTCAGTATATTACAGCATGAAGCAAAGAACCCTCAGCCAACAGTAAGCCACATGGGCAGACACACGATGACACTAATAACAGGTAGTTAATCTAATGCTAATGGCAGAGGACTAATCTTTGCAATTTTTTCGTAAAAAGCTATCGTTTCGCGTTTTAACACGTACTACCAGTACCAGCACATCTGTGTCTGGATAAATTTGCTCGACTATGCTCACTGCCCAACTAGTGGTTGGCATATGATTGGTTTTAACAAGAAAAACGTCTTCCACATGATCGTTCGGTCGCCTTGTATATTTAGGCCTATTTTGGAGTTGGTTAAGTTAATCCCTTGACCATTTATTCCAAAATTGCTTATATAGTTGCTGAGTGTACTTTCATTGTTTGGAAGGTACTAACGACTCGTTTGTATGGTCTGGCTCTGGAATAGAATTAAGTGCTTGGCTAATCAAGAAATGTCCAGGTGTCGGAATAAACAACTCCTCTGGGACCATTCTTAAAATATTATAACGGTCTAGAATTTAGATATGTTTCGACGTGAGTCAGGGCCGTTGAGTATTATTCAAACGTACATTTGGAATGTTGTAACGTTCGTCGTAAGTGATTCTTTATTGACTTCACTCCAGCTTCCCATATCCCTCCAAAGTGTGGAGAGGCTGGAGGATTAAACTGCCATTAGATTTGTTTGGAGGCAAAATATGAGCTGCTTCTGGAGTTGAGTCTCGAATTGCTTCTCGAAGACCTTTTTCAAGGATAGACTTTCCACCAATGAAGTTAGTGCCACAATCTGAATATATATCGCTACTAGTCCTCTTCTAGCTACAAAACGTTTTAAGGCGGCGAGGAATGCTTCAGATGTGAGATTTGACACTAATTCTATGTGTTCAGCTTCTGTAACTTGGCGTTTCGTAGATTTGACGTTTTTATCATTACAGGTCCAGCATAATCAATACCTACTTTCATAAATGGCTTTGTTTCAGTAAATCGGGGAGTTTGTAGATTTCCCATCAACTGACTGCTAGTTGTGGTACGATGTTTAAAGCATGTAATGCACTTGTGTACTCGACTGGTGATGCAACGTCTTGCATCTAAAATCCAAAATCTGTCTCGCCTAGTGCTGAGAACCAGGGATGGGCCGCCATGCAGAGTTTCTACACGCAGTTTATCAATTAAATTAATGTAATGTGATGATCATGGGGTAAGATGATTGGGTTTTTCCTGTTATATGGAATTGACACGTTATTGAGTCGACCACCCAATCGTATTAAACAATTATTATCCGTAAACGGATTGTGTTTAATTAACTTGCTCTGCTGCGATAACGGTTTCTTGTGCACCAGATCCTTGTATTCGGCTGCAAATGCAGTTAGCTGTATTAATTTAAATATTGTGTTTTCTGCCTGGTTAAATTCTAGTGTATCTATAAACTGCACGCATTTGTTTTGAGGATGCTGATGTTACGTATTATGGGGTCTCTCACCAACAACACCACTTTTACACCGCCAACTACTGTTGTGCAGAGGGGTGATCTTGAACCTTTCCCCACACGTGGGGATTTTGTTGAGTAAAAAACACCTTTCAATTTTTCTCACTGATAAATCGTAATTCTTTCATTCACTAATCGTACATAGGGTTTCAATCACAAAACAATCCATCAGCGCGGGTTTTACAAATAGGGATGTTCACTTAATCTCGACACTAAATCAGTTATGTTTCCACCGAGGCGTTATCTACCAACCGAAGAGCTATCTCTTAAACAAAACCAATTACCGATCAACCGAATTAAAGTTTAAGCAAAGCTATATATCTATACCGAACAAGTCGTTTTCTCAGCAAGAACTAATTATTTCGATCAACCAGTTAAAGCTATTTTCATAAGTATCGAGCACCATTCTGTCGCTTTATTGCCATGCTACTTTGTTGTGCACTTGAATTTACATTTTTTGCTGACAAATCTTACTGAGGGTAAGATTTGTCATCAAATTCGACTTTGTTTGTCGTCTTTTCAAGTGCGCTATGCCAAGAAATTGCTGATGCAACCTCTTTCGCCATTGAAAATATAAGGTGGTCACGATGTTAAAAATGTGATCAGCCTATTGACCCCTTTTATGATTTGATTGCCTTTTCTTTAACCAATATGTTGTTTTTAGGTATTTTTGATTATAATTATACCCAGGGTTTTGGTTGTATATTGTGTATACAAAAAACCTTCCCCCTGTGAAAAAGAGAGCTATTCTTTGGAGAGGAATAGCTCTCAGGGAAAAGTTAGGCACATTTTTGGCTTGGTACGGTCCTAACCCCTTGCGAAAACTTGGTCGTTTCAGTTATTTACTATGCTGTATTTTACATACATGTTTTTTTTTTATCGTAAAAAAAATTCTTGTGTCTTATTTCATTTCCCGGGGATAATTGTTGTTTTGTTTTGCTATTCTTACATTGTTAACTACTAAATGTTTATATTAATCGTATGTGATACCCTAATCTAGTGTGAAATTTTTGTAACGTTTTTGTTTTATACTAGGTTAGCTTAATATTATTTATTATATATTGTTATTACTAATTTTCTAGTGAGGGGGGTATCTATATATATATTTTTTTGATTCTGCTATTTTCTATATGGTATACATATATGTTTATATGTTTTTTTTATACAAATTTCTTTTGCTATCTATACGTATGTGTTTTTAAGACCATATATCTGAAGGGCTAGTAGCTATTGACTGTCCATAGAGAAATTTATTATTATTTTTTTTTTAGCACTTAATAATTTTGTTTTGTTTTCATGATTATCCTATATGGATAAAAATGATCTTTTTGTGCATATAAGTACTTAAAGGCCTTAATAGTATTTATGTTATCCCTAAAGTGTACCGTTTTCTTTTTTACTAGTCATTGCTACAGCTTAATTGTAATTGGTTTTTGTTTTGTACCTAATTATTTATATCGTTTTATTTTGCACATTTCTTTGGTTTTGGTTTGTTCTTTCCTATTGAGGATTACCGTACAATCAATGTATGTCTTATTACTATCTTATTACCCCTTATCTTTTTTTATACTAGTCATGTTATATTAGTGTCCTATATTTATTTCTATTATCTATTATTACTATTTATTGTATTGGGTTTTTCTACATTTGATTATTTATTTCGGTTTTTATGCAACATTTTTCTTGTTTGTTTTATTCACTCTCCTCTTGAGATTTACATTTGTCCTACTACTAGTGCCTTTGCTTCTATCTGTTTTAAGTGTCGGCTAGTTGCTGTTATGTTAGATCGTGACCGTTTGAAGTGGTGACTCCTAAACCACTTGCACAGACCTAGTAGGTGGTAAGGTGCTGGTCCGTTTGAGAGGGGTAGGCTCGTTTATTTCGATTTGTTCGATTTGCTCCTCCGTCTCAGGGGATTTTTCAGATTTGCGGAAGCGGTAATTTTTAATAACCAGGGCCAGCCATTTGGCGTCCAGGTATACTACCATATATGTACTGACAACACCAGTTAGGGAAACTGAAGTTGTTGCTAGTATATATGTAGGGTGGTGACGTACGTAAGGTGTTATGTTTGTTAATTTTTCGCCCAGCTCTTTTAATGACTGGGTGCCTTTTAAGATGAGATTATTCGTATCATCTCCTGAATATAGTTCTGTTCTAGTATTTTCTATTTTTGACTCATGGTTAGTTATGTTCAGAAATTGGTTCACTATTCTTTCTAGTGAGGCTGTGATTGGGAAATAATTAGGTTGTCTGAGACTAAATTTTTGGATATTCTCTGCTTCAGAGTGTAGGATTTGTGACCCCACTTGTAATTAACAGGTATGGTTGATTGTGATTATTCCTTGGTCTTCTATTTTCGAAGTTAGGAATTGTTGGGTACACTGAAGGTGTACAATTGTTGGATTCGGTTTATTAAGTTTAATACGTAGGTCTCTGGGAGGTATTTGCGCTCTGAATTGACACTATGGCTCTTCCTTTAATGGATTAACCCTTGACTGCCCGGGTGCGGTCACTGTGATCGCTGCAGGTCCTGGCGATACCAATTACTTACGCTTTCACTGCTAATACGCACTTCTCTCGCTCGGTACCTTCCTATATCTGTACTTAAGTACGGTTTCTGCCTTCATAGCCATCATATGTGCATTCGTCTTTATATTATTCGCGTGCAACAATCGACAGCGGTCATAGAGACCGCACCCGGCCTGTTACGTTTTTGTTTTTTTTTATATAACTATTTAAAAAATACTAAATAATGTAAATGTAAATGTTATTTTTTATATATATGTAAATAATGATCTCTTTAGACGCTAAAATAAATAAAACATTTCAAAGAAAATTTAGTTTTGTTGCATTGGAATGTTATTAAGAAAAAGCTGTGATTTTTCTGAAATTTCAGATTGATATTTTATTTTTGTTTAACTATAACTCACGGAGATAGTTTTTTTTTTATGTTTTTATGCTAAATAAAAGATTATAGTGTCTGTTATATTTTGCATTTTTTAAAAAATTTCCCTGAGTTATTTATGAAAATTAATTGCTACTACATTTGAGCGGTCACAGAGACCGCACTCGGCCTATAGTGATACGAAAAAACCACCCGGCCAGTTGAGGGTTAAAGAGCAGTTTCACTACACATTCCTTAGACATTGTAGCCTTTGTTATGGGTATGCCCAGCTTAGCGTTGAAAGTGTCCTCCTTGGAGTTTTGGGTGTTCTTTTTAAAGGTTTAAGATCTCGTGGTTTTATCAATAGAATAACCTGTGTCTGTATTTGGTGTGCTGCGTGCGAGTACTCTATTTCAGGTACCAATGATTGTTTGTGGTTTATGTGGATAGGAAAACTGTGTACTCTGTATAGTTTCATTGAGGTCAATTAAAAATATGGAACTAAATTCTAAAAACTAATTTATCCTAGTCGTGCTTTTGTCTCGGCTCTCTGATATAATAGAGATAGGCAGTTTTGTGCATCTGGGCAAGTAGCAAGGGACTTGTGGTATATCTCTAGCAAAGTTTTGGGAGACACCACTAGCGGATGCAGTTGATGATTTTTGCTGGCAACTATTATATCGAGTAAGGCTTGTTGCCTATACTCAATCTCAACAATTTGCAAAGTGAGGCTAGAAATTATTTCCTGTCTCAGTTGTCTCATCAGCACTTCATCAGTGATATTTTGCATTGTATTTACCTGGTGAGTTATTTGACGCTGTCTTTCCTGAAGAGATGTCAACGGCTTTGTGGTTTGGACAACACTTATCTGTTGTCGTTCCAGGTCGGCTAGTGCCTTTGTATTGGTTTCGAGTTCCTCGAGTCGACTGTAAATTTCTTGTTCATTGGCGCTGTCCATGGTCCCGAACAGGTAGTGCATTGCATTCCTTATTCTTGTTGTTTTGTTGATCTTGATTTTGGGACCACTCGTCGAATGACACTTGTTCTTGTTTTTGTTGTACCAGGCATAGCTCATCGGTTTGAGAGCGATTTGAACATAATCGGTAATCTAAGTGTTCCGGCTGTTCTGCCATGTAGGTTTGGTTGTCCAGTTCCATCAGATTGATCTCCGTCAAAACATTCCATGCGCTGTGGTATACTCGTAGTTTTCCCAGATCTTCATTTGTTTAGGAGGCATATGGTGTAGGGATCCGCTGGTATTTGTTCCATTGTCAGATGGAGACAGCACATTAACACAAATATGTGCTTCATGGTTTGCAGAAAATGAAGGATAGGCTTCATTAGTCACGAAAGTTATACTAAATAACATATAATATTTAGATATAAGTAGTATTGCTTAATTGAACTGTTGACAGTTTGTCTAATTGAGGCTTACTTGCTAAAAGGAAGACGAGGTAGAACAGAATCAGAGAAACATAAAGTGGAGTGCGATGCTCTCAGAGCAAGGTCGGAAGAATAATTCATGTTGAATCTCGAAACTTTATAGTAGGGTTTTAAATGTTAAGAGCATTGTAGTTTTTCAAAAAATTTGACATGGTGTAAAAAAAAACTTAGTTTACTCGTAACTACCAAAAAAAGGTATGGGGGTATGCTAAACTTCATCAATTTCTCTATGACCTATAAAGTTTATGTACTATGTACTTTAAAAAAAAAAGATATTTTACTGGAAAAATATTTAATTTACTCATAACTACTCAAGAGTAATGTTTATCTGTTTATTAATTTCAATTTTTATTTACATTTCGTAATAACGTATGTACATGTATTTTTAGTGCGTTTATGTGGTGTATTCAATTTAAAATTCCGGTAGGGTGAAAAGTAGTTAGGTATGTTTCGGAAACGGGTGTTATACAGATATTTGCACCATGTGACACTATTCGAAATAGGGTTTCAAACGATTGTTGTGTACTACAGCCTGTCGCTTGCCTATTTTTATAGTGGTATTTGTTGAACTAGGAACATTGATTACCAGGTAGGGACCAACCCAAATTTGCGACAGTTTATGTTTGCTACTCTCACTGACTGTCTTGTAATATTTGTAATATGCCTTTGAGCGTTGTTTGCTGGCTAAGAGATTTTTACGAGCCGTGGCATACCATTTTTGGAATCTGTATTTTATCATATGGTAATAGCTTTCGTGGTTGTAAACGGGTTCAGGATCCCGTTTTAAATTAGATGGGATATCCGCTGTGAAGCCGTCAAGGCAATCCATTGGGGAATTGTATATAAATGCAGCGGTTCGTAGGAATTGACATGTTTTGGGATTTTCGTCTACGATTGTATGCAGATATTCTATCAAAGATCTATGTGCACGCTCTAGTGTTCCATTAGACTGTCGATGGTATGCTGAAGTCTGTAATTTCTTTACTTTCAGCAATTTGCAGAAGCTTTTGAATACCTCACTCAGGAAATTAGTTCCCTGATCGGTGACTATTCTCTTTCGAATGCGATAGCGCGTGGCAATCTCATTGAAAAAGACTTGCGACATCGTTACGGCTTCTCCATTAGGTATGGCATACCAATCGACAAATTTGGTGAGATTATCTTAATGACACCCTGACGGCCGCCGAAAGGAGAGTCCTGGTAATCCTTTAGGATGCTTTGAACTTCCTTGGGGCTCGTGATTATCTCAGGTGTCTTGACTGTACTCATATCTCTTGTGGGCTTTCTGGTTTTGAGCTCTGGTCACGGCGGAGTAATGAGCGGATTTCTTAGTTTTCTGTTTATTTGGCGAAATATTTTTCTCCACATCAGAGGCCATAGTGTGGTGGACTTGGGCTTGTACCGTTAAGTTATTGCCTGTATAGTCTTCGATTAATACTTGCGGAATGCGGCTTAATGCATCTGTATTGGTATTATAATTCCCGGGTTTATATTCCATGCTGTAATGGAATTCCGATAATTTGTCGTGAAATCTCACCAAACGGGAAGTTCGGCCTTTAACATTAAAGACACCTTTGAGAGGCTTGTGGTCAGTATAGACCGTGAATTCCCTGCCTTGAAGTTAGCATCGGAAACTCCTAGTGGCCCAGACTATAGCCAATAACTCCTTTTCAATAGTGGAGTAATTTCTCTCGGCTTTATTCAGCATTCGGCTAGCATAGGCAATTGTCTGGTCCTTTCCCACGTCTCCTTAGAAAAGCACAGCGCCTATTGCTTCGTTGCTGGCGTCGGTTGTGTGGTTGAGCCGTTTTGAAAAATCGGGATAGATTAAAAGTGGTGGTGAAAGTAGAGCATTTTTAATGCTTAGAAATGCTTCTAGTCATTGCTCGGTCCAACTGAATTTTACATCCTTGCGGAGTAAATTCGTGATTGGACGAACGAGTTTGGAGAAGTCTGGAATGAACTTCTTGTAGTAATTGGCAAGTCCTAGAAAGGACTGAACTTGCCTTACTGTTATGGGAACATGAAATGGTTGAACGCAGGTCGTTTTGCTGGGGTCTGGTAATGTACCTTCTCTAGAGCACTTGTGCCCTAGATAAACAACTTCTCTTCTCAGGAAGTGGCACTTCTCTGGCTCAGTGGTTCTCTCTCAATTATTCGAAGACTTTTTCAGTTTATCGTTATGGTCATTTAGGTTTTTACCATAAATGACGATGTCGTCAAGATAAACTTAACATTCGAGGCCTTGTAGGCCTATCAGGACGAAGTTCAAGAGGCGTTGGAATGAAGGGCATACGCTTGAATTCGTAGTGCCGTAACTAGTGCCAAAAGCGGTCTTATGTCGATCTTTTTTATCGACTAAGGCTTGGTGATAGCCGTTGGCCAAATCAAGGGTGGTAAAGTACCTAGCATGACCTAGTTAGTCAAGAATATACTCGATTCGGGGTAGCAGAAATGCATCCCCAATTGTCTTTTTGTTTACTTTACGAAAATCGACAATGACGTGCCATCTTTTCTCATCATCGGGTCCCGCCTTTTTGGGGACAACTAATAAGGGCGAATTCCAAGGGCTCTTGCTAGTTTTGACTATCCCGTTGTCTAGCATTTCTCTTATATTTTCGTTGATTACTTGTCTCTGGGTCTCTGGTAATCGATAGGCTTTTTGGTTTATTGGGGCCAGATCTTTTATTAGTGGAATGTTATGGGTGATCGCGTTTGTATATGTAAGCTTGTCATCCTTGAGATAAAAGATTTCGTTGTACACATAACAGAGGTCCGATATCGAAAATTTTTCTTCCACGTTGAGGGTTTCATCCAGGTTGAGCTCTTGATCTAACCTGATGAGTCCCGGGCTATTTCTGGGATCTTCCTGATCCACAAACAAGTATCTTACATGTTGCAAAATAGCTATATTTTCCGCACAGCTCGTATTTTTCTCCTTGTTGTGTTTAGGCGTGTGTTTCTTTTCCTTTTTACTTACACTTCTATTGTCTGATGCCGGGGGATGCGCTGCCTGCTGTTCGGGTGGTGGAGTACCACGTTGTACCGTTACTTTTGTTTGTTTAGAGTACTCACACGCATTGACACTTTGGTTTATGGACCGTGAGAAAGGGGTCTTCTTAACTGTATTTGATGGTGGAGCCAACATTGCCTTTAATTAGGTCTTGCGGATCTCGCACGCATCTTTCGTAGGGATCTTATGCCTTGTAAATATCTTATATCTAGGTAATTTGGATGGGGGAGTCTGCTGCATTTGGCTTATCGGCTGCTTTATCTCTCTCGCATCCCTCATTGTACTCTGAGGCCTTAAAATTTATTAAATTTTTCTTTATTGTACGGTGGAGTCTGCCTTGCCTTGTCTCGGGTCTTATTGGGCCCGCATGCGTCACTTATTTGGGTTCCTAGTTGAGATAAGAACTTGTATCTAGGAATTTTGGAACTCAAAGTCTTGTTCCATTTAAGCTCGGATTCGGGAAGCTCACTGTTGTTTATGTTGCTCGTTTGCGATGCATTCGGCTTGAGAACGTTTTGTATGTATGCGGCTTCTCGTACTGGGATGAAGGCATAGGCATGGATAGGTAGCAATTGTACCCATAAACTGAAGATGACTACTTGAAAATTGTTACTGTTGAGTATGACTACTTGCACGGTTTCTCTTCCGGTGGGCAGTAAACTGTTGGCCAAAAAGACTCCATCGTCTATTTCTTTTGATAGACAAAGCATTTCTTCCTTCACTCGCAACGGGACTGTGGTGATCATTTGTGACCTAGCAGGTATGCATATTGGGTCTTCTAAGGTAACCAGATGCTGCCCCATTTCGCTGGTCTCTTGACCACCCAGACAGCTCTTTTCGTACTCCAGCGACTCTTGTTGAACCTGGCTGCCAGCATTAATCTTTTGAGTTGCCAGACACTGCATGTAGATAGCTTAACCTGTTTAGGTTCCATCTTCTCTGCCAGTGAGCCCACTTCGGCTGTTTTCTGGAGTACAGCTTGTCGTTTTTGTATGACAAGGGCACAGTAAACTCATCGGAGTTTGTTTCCGTGCAAGGAAACTTGAGTGTTTTATTTGGGCCTTCAACATTACAATGATTTGATAGGAAACCATTTCCTAAAAGGCCGTCATCGGAAAGACCTGGTAGGTTCTGTACCACTTGAATCTTGTAGGGAATTTTATTTTTAAAATTGAAGTTGCCCTTGCAATTTCCCAGTAACTTTCCGGCTGCGAAAGGGGTGCGTGACGTGCATGCCTTATTAGAATTAATTATTTTGAGATCTTTAATTGCTTTCTTCTTAATAATACTGACCTCAGCGCCAGTGTCCTCTACTAGTTTTGTTGTATAACAATTTCTTCCCCCCACGAAAAAGATGAGTATTTTTTGGAGTGGAATACTCATGGTTTTGTTACATTGTATGGCTTATCTTATTTTGTTAGCTTGTCAAGCATTTTACTGGATGAAGTTCGTTTTTTTGGGATGCTGGGGTTAATCGGCTTTGATTTTAATCTAGTTCATATTTGAAACTGAAGCGAAATTCATCATGTTATTTGCGCAAAAATTGAGCAACCAACTTTTTGATAGTCCCGAGGGACGAAGTACAGTTCGGTATGGGATATGTGTTGTACACGTAATACCCGTCTGGGTTGGCCCGTACGTTTGGTGCTCCGCAGACGGGGCGAGCACCCCCCTGACCATTTGGTCCGGGGATGCTGAGAGCGACCGCTTCTACCGGGTCTGCCTAAATTTATACTCTCATCAAGGGCAATCCTGGACTGCGGTAGGTGAGTGTTTTTAATAGTGCTTTGAATTTTTATTCAAATTATTAACCATATGCGTTGTTCTTCTAGGTGGTATCTTGGTACTCAGTGGCGTCTACGGGTTATGTGCCTGTTGCTGGCCCGTTTTCCTCAGATCCCTTGACCGAAGTGGTGCAGATCTACACGGCAAACCCTCCCGCAGGGAATCTGAACACCACTGTTATGTGGAGTGACGACGACGAAGAGGGATATGAGGACTGAGGTTTGCCCTCCATTATCTGGCTCCTGGTTTACCAAGTTTTATATATCTCTCTTCTTTTTTCCGTGTCTTATTTCATTCCAGTGTAACTCCTCCCATTTCTCGTTTTATTGTATAATTTTTTTCTTTAAATAAAATCTACGTAAAGCGATTTCTTTTTTATGTGTGTTTTTTTTGCTCGGCTGTTGATAATGTTCATCCTTTTGGTTGCATTTATTGGTTACACATACCTTTTACGGTGGCGAGAGTTTGAGGTTAATTTTCTGTTTTAAGTTCCCACCCCCCCCCCCCCCCCTTCTTTTACGCAAAGGAAAAGTTGTCATGATTTTTCTGTTATTCTAGGTATTTGTTTGGCTCGCATTTTTTTTTTATTTTTACAGTTAGGTGCCACTTAGGGGCTAAAGCGTCTGGTTTTTGGATGGTTCATGTTGGTCACTTCTATTATTTTAAGTGGGTATTCTATTTTATTTCCTGTTTCTAATCTATATTTGAATCTAGGCCCCTTTTTCTTTTGTTTAATTCTATGAAGTAATTTTGTTTATATTTTAGTTTTAATGCATATAAGTACAAATATGCCATTTTGGTTTTGAATACTGTACCTATTTTCATTTACCTTTGAATTTAGTGCGCTTTAAGTTTACGCCTTTATCTATTTATAGTTATATTTTACCCTAATGCCTTTTTACCGTAGGTTTGTGCGACTTACCAAAAAAAATTGTTTGAAAGGCTCTTACCTTTGCATGTCCTCCTAAATGCTATCAAGTGCCTTAACCTATTTAAAAAGTATTTATTTCCCAAGCTAGTATTAGTTTTTGTTAATATCCCTTTTTTTTACCTATGTCAGATTAATATCATTATCCTAATACTATGTATTTTATGCCTTTCTTTCTAAATTTATTATTTTTTGTTTATTTTTAAAAGCATGTTTAATTTCTATTCTTTTATTTACTTTTGTTAAGCATTAACTCTAATGCAATTATTCTTTAATCTTATTACTCTATCTATTTTGTTTTTCAATACACTCTTTTTTTTTGGGTACATTTTCATTTCTATGTACTTTTATTGTATATATTAGACCTTCTTTTCTATAAATTTCAATTTGATTAAGTGGCTCATGTTGACAGTATCAGTGTTCTTTTGGCCCGCCTTAAGCCAATTGGACAGACTTGGTTCCAGGAAGTGATCGTACTCGCTTTAAATTAGGTTCGGGAGCAGGGGTTCGTTCTTCAATAGGAATTGCCTCTGATAAAATTTCGGGGTTACCTTACGGTGACTCGCCTGTTGTCTCATCCTGATGACAACAGGGTAGATGTACTTGGCTGCGACAACTATCATTATGGCCAAAGCTTGTCGGCTCTTAAATGATAGAGAGGTTCTGGACAGGATATGTGAGTATATATTCGGTACCTTTTCCCAGTATTTATTGATTTTATCTTGGATTTCTTGCAAAGAATGCGTGTCCTTATAAATTGTAAATTATAAAGATAATTATTCTTTGAAGAGGAATAATTCTCAGGGAAGGAATTGTTGGTGCTGTTTTTCCGGCTCGGGTCTTGGTCGATTTGGCTTTGGTGTACATTTCTTTTTCTAACATATATACATATAATAATAATATAATTTTATTTTTTACATTATTTTTTTTGCGTCTACTATATCTACAATACTATTATGTATAATAACTTTTAATTTCAGTATTTTTTAAAAAAAAATCTATTTAGGTGTAGTAGCCTAGTAAAGCTTTTGCTTACTTGTCTGTTCCTTATTCCCTAGATTTCCAACTGGTTAAATTTACTTCAGCTGTTATTTCGCAGATTTGGATACGCTCTTATTTTCAATTGATTTTATTTAGTTTTTATTTACTTCAAATGCATCCTTTTCTTTAGTTTTGTTATTTTATCTTTTCTAGTTTTAATTTCAGTATAGTTATAATATAATTTTGTGCCATCTTTTTTTTATCTATTTCTATATATTTTCATATTTATTTTATTTCTATTCATTTATTTCCACTTTTGGGGTGGTTTTTCTTTAATTTTACTACTTTATCCAGTTACATTTAAATATAATGCATTTGATTTTATTTATAGGTATTTATTTATTCTAACTTGTATTTTGATATGTAATTAGTACATTTTTGTGCATATACGTTTTATTACTTGCACTATAATTAATTATACTATATCTATATATACATTGTTGTATTTTTGTTAAGTCGTTAAATATACATAGGTTGATATATACAGGGTGTCCCGTAAGTCGACGTCAAGCTGGAATCGGGTGATGACCAAATCATAACAGTTACCAGAAAAATATAAAAAAAAAACCTAACCCATGTATTTTTCAAATTATAGACATTTCTTTTGTTTTCGAGCAAATGTACACCTTGTGATGGTTTTTTAGCTGCTGTTGCTACAAATCTATACTTTTTTTCAATTTTATTTTTCTTGTGTAATCCCGAATAGTGCTTATGTAACCTTCTGGTTTAAATTCTAAGCCAACTGTTCCAGCTTGGAAGAAAATGTCACATTTTGCCGAATCAAGAATAGAAAATTATTATTTCACCCAACTTTAACTGACTGTATTGAAAAAAAAATGTACTATGCCAGTTTGGCAAGTAACTTTAAAAGTTGACGCATTTAATAAGGATTCTAAAATGGTATAACACTTGCCACAGTATTTCTTAGATTACGGCAAAATAAAATTTTTCTTCAAGAAACTCAGTTTCGAAAAATTTCTTTTCACCTACTAAAAATGGATGCTGGTGTACCCAAAGCTTGCCGTAAGACCGTAACTTTCAGATTTTAGTTTCAGTGAGACGGAGAGTCATTACATGAAATGTGAGTGAGCAAGATAGTGATGCTTCCTCTTCAAATCATTGAGTTTTTACAAATGTGCATCGTCTACTCTCCACAGAGGGCTGACTTCCAAACCAAGTACATGGTGAAGAAAGAGTTCCTTACCTGACGAGGACGTAGTACTTCAAGCAGTTGAAGGAGACCCAAGTACTTTGGTAAGTGCAATCTAAGAAAGCACAGGAGTGCCTAAAAGTATAACTCACCGATTTTCACAAAAACATGATCTCCAGAATTACGGAAGCAGTTGAATTTGTCAACAACGGAAGATTTGCCGGTCTGATAACCTGATCCTTTTTAAGTAGCTGTCGAACTTGTATTGCAGCTGAAGGAAGGCAGTTTGAATATCTTTTGTCAATAATAAATCTTAGCATCCAATTAATGGGTGTTCAATTTTAAACTTAACGAAAATTTATCCTAAATTTAACAAAGAGTTAGCATCCCTAACTTAAAAGCGTCCTATCTGTTTCACTCACACTTCATGTAATGACCGAAGTATGAGTAATTACAAAGTAACGACTCTTGCAGAAGAGGAAAATTTTATTGCCGCAAAATATAAGGGTGTGTGAGACAATTTTTATTCACGGACGATAGTAATATCTTCTAATGAAACAAAATTAGGGGAGACTGAGAGAACCATATCTTTATAAAGCTCTACCCTTAAAATTACAGGCTTAAATGTAGTTGATTATTTATCGAAGTGTGATATTTTGACAGTTTGTACTGTCATAAATTTGACAATTGCTGGTTGCAAACAATGAGCGCGTTCACCGCCACCGAAATATTGACTTTTTGTCGACTACGAGTCACTACCAAAAACTATTTTGCGTTCACTCTGCCAAATTTTGACAGTTAACGACTACGCTCGACTACGACTATCGTTCACTTCCGCACTTTAAATGTACCAAATAGTCGACAACATTCGACTACGGTCAGGAGGATAGTCGATTGTAGTCATTTTAAATCATTTGACAGAACTACACTATGCAACGACTACGCTACGCAAAGTGGCAGTAAACGCACTCAATGAGAATTGCACATTTTACGTTTTCATTTAGAAATAGTGAACATTTTGTTAATTTTATCTGATATTTAGAAAAAGGTAAGATATAAAGAACCTAAGGGAACAGAGTGAACGAATGTTTTCTGCACTTTTGAATCAAGGCGGATAACTGTGACATCAAGCTTGATGTTGGAATCAATTTCGTGGCTCCCACACAGATTCTATTCATTTCTTTTATTTTATTATAATTATTATTCTGAAATCTATGTGCCAATTTGTTTCTCGACATGCACTTAAAAATTAAAATTGAATCTAAAAGAGTGTTGAAGTATCTAAAAAATAAGACGGTCAACAGTTTCCCATCGCTGTTCATGATTATAATTATAATCTACAATAAATGTGTCTTAAATATCAAAATAAATAGTACCTCTTTTTTTTTTTATTTATAGAAATTGAATTAACTCGAAATTATGATAAGGCTTTATTTCATGAAGATTTGAGAACATTGTATCGAACAGCAGGGGTATGTACGTATAATAAAGAGAAGATGAAATTCACTAGTTCGAGATTTAACTAAAATTTTATTTTAAGTTGACAAACTTCGGATTGTATTCTTCCTAGTTGACACACAAGTTGTTGAGGAAGAATTTTTAGAGGACATAAATAACATACTCAATTCAGGTGAGGTTCCAAATCTATTTGAAGATGATGAATACGAAAAGGTAATTTAGGATGTTCGAGATGATTGTAATGCTGCAAGTACTGGGGTAAGTATAAGGAGTTAAATAATAATTTACTTTGAAATTAACGACACGACACGTGAAGATATTTACAAATTCTTTATCGCGAAAGAGTTCGTAATAATTTACATGTTGTTATTTCAATGAGTCCAGTAGTCGAAGATGTCGAATGTTTTCATCCTTGGTAAATTGTTGTACAATCGATTGGTTTTCTAGTTGGCTACCAGAGGCTTTGTATTCAGTACAAGATGTTTCAGGAAGAGAAAAGGGTGCTAAACAAAAGCTTGCAACTACAACTGTACATTCATGGAGTAATAAAAATAGTAAGTTTTTAGAATTTTTATTTATACGAACGTGTTTATTATAGACTGTAGTGAATGCATCTGAGCGATTTTATAAAGAAATGAGACGAGGATACTATACAACACCGAGCAGTTATTTAGAGCTTTTGAAATTATATAAAAGTCGATTAAAAACTAGAGCAGATATTATCATCAACAAAAGGAAACGAATTGCAAATGGCTCAAACAAAATATTAGGGACCAATGATTTGGTAGGGGAAACTGAGGACACTTGATCCTTATGGGAGACGTGGTACACAGAGTTTTTGTCGCTGCTATGAACAGTAATTTTTTTTCGACTGGCAATACTTGTTGTCATTAAGTTAAGCTAACTTCATGTTATAGTAGCAGCTGTCAATCGCGGCGTCGACATTAACGGTTAGCGGCGCAGTGTTTTGTGATATTTGGTTTTATTTTTGGTAAGCTTTATATTCGATTTTAAATACTTTTCAAAATAAATATTCGTACTGCTTCATTACTCACGATATAATATATCTAGACGCCTGTGGATTTTGCTATACGTTGTCAAAGGTAACGTTTCAGGTGGATTTTTGGGCTGAGTTAAAAAAAAATTCTCCTTTGGGGACACATGGTACGTACAATTGTGGGAGATTTGATTCGTGGATCAAGTGTTCCATGTTCATTTTGAAGGGACGGCTATAAATTTTTTTTTTATTATCTTGTAGTATCCATAATGCCGCGAGTATACAAAACAAAAGAAGGATCTAAGAAGAGGAAGTCTTTGGATATAGGCAAACTGAAAAAAGCTGTGCAGGCAGTATTAGAAGGCAATTCAATCAGGGGTACAGCAAAGAGTTTTGATGTGCCTGTAATGACCTTAAAAAGGTATGCTCGAAAACAGAATGAGCAGGCAGAAGAAATAAGCTACACTCCAAATTATAGACAGTCTCAAATTTTCACAGACAAAGAGGAGAAAAATCTGTGTGCTTATATAGAAAAGGCTAGCAAGTTGAAACATGGCTTGACTGCATATAATGTACGCCAATTAGCATACCAATTTGCTCAACAAAACAGAAAAAGATATCCACCAAAGTGGGATATAAAAGGAGAAGCCAGCTATGATTGGTTTTATGGTTTCATGAGAAGGCAAACGACGCTTTCGTTACGCGTACCAGAAGCAACAAGTATTGGCCGAGCTACCAGTTTCAATAGACATAATGTCTCTAAATTCTTCGATAACTTGCGTAGTCTACAAGACCGTTTTAACTTTGGTCCAGAGCAAATATGGAACATAGACGAAACAGGCATCAACACCGTCCATAAACCAAGAAAAATTGTAGCATGTCGGGGTGAAAAGCAGGTCGGAAAAGTAACTTCCGGAGAACGTGGTGAATTAGTGACTGCCTGCGCCGCCATAAATGCAATTGGAAACCATCTACCGCCATTTATGATCTTTCCTAGGAAAAACTGGCAAGAGAGAATGGTCGATAATGCACCACCTGGCACAACTGGAGCTGTTCATCCAAGTGGATGGATGACTGCCCCTACTTTTATACTTTTCCTCAATCATTTCAAAAAGTACTCAAATTGTTCTAAAGACAATCCATGCCTAATAATCTTTGACAATCATGAGAGTCATATAAGCATAGAATCACTGAATTTTGCCCAAGAAAATGGCATCCATTTACTCACGATTCCTCCACACACTTCTCACAAACTACAACCTCTTGATAGGACAATTTTTGGACCTTTAAAGGCTTACTACAATTCAGCATGCGATGACTGGATGACTTCTCATTCTGGAAGACCACTAACAATATACGATATTGCCGGATGCTTGGGAAAATCTTTTCCTAGTGCTATGACACCGAGAAACATTCAAAATGGGTTTCGTCTGACTGGTATTTCACCATTTAATTCCGACGTATTCACTGATGATGAGTTTTTATCAAGTTATGTTACTGATCGGGACAATCCGGAATCTGTGTCTACAATAACTACTGTTGAAGCTGTGGCTGCTTCAACTATTGCAACTGCTCCAACTGTTGCCCCAACTACTGTAGATTATGCGACTGTTCTAAATCTTATGGATGTTCCTTCCACATCCAGAGCCATTCCTGGATCGCCAAAACGGCAAGCTCCAGGAAGTTACAAAACTCCTGAAATGATAAGACCACACCCAAAGGCTGAACCAAGAAAGAATACAAGAAAAGGAAGGAAGAAAGGACAAACCAAGATACTAACAGACACCCCAGAGAAATTAGCTATTGAAGCAGAAATAAGGGCAAGGCAAGAAAAGAAGAAGGAGGTGCAATGCAAAGCCGACGCAATACGAGTAAAACGAATGTTGAAACTTTTAGAGGACTCAGCAATGGCTGAAGAAGAAATAATGCCGCCATTCGCTGAATCAGATTTAGTAGTTTCCGATTATAGTATGTCAAGTGAATCCGAAAATGTCGACTGGAACAATAAAAATATAGCCGCTGGAGACTGGGTCATCGTGAACTGCATTTCAGAGAAAAACATTCTGCACCGTTTCATCGGACAAATTAAAAATGACACCACAGACGGATATGAAATTCGCTTTGCGAAAAAAATTGACGATAAACGTTTTAAATGGCCTTCAAAAGATGATATCTCTGAAATTGCTAAAAATCAAATTATAAAAAAACTTCCACAACCGATTTTTAAGTCTTCTTCAAAACGTGTAGGTGTATTTCAATTTCAGAAGTCGTTGCGAAAATTTAAAATTGAATAATTTGAATTGTGGCAAATTGTTTAAGTATAGTTTTATAAGAAAAGTTGTTGTTTTTTGATTCTTAAAAATTTATTTTATGTTAATTTTTTTGTTTTTTTTTTTTTTGTAATACGATTAAAGACTGAATTCAAACCTTAAATTGAGCTTCACTTTTATTAAATAAAATCTGATTTTGGGACACTTGGTCTTACCGGATCAAGTCAACCGACACGTGGAATCAAGTCTCCCTTAGAAGGGGAGACATGGTAAATTTGACTCCAAGTAAGAACTACTACAATAACCCTTTTATTTATTAATTAAAGAAAATGTCATTTTTACTGTGTAAGCTGAAGTAAATGCCTTAATGGTTGATACCATTGCATTTATAATACAGGCTAATATAACAATAATACGACTCAAAAACAAAAGGGGTAATCAATTATCCCCAGTTTCCCCTACAGTTTTTTTTTTATATATATGTATATACGAAACAGAAATTTGAATTTGTCGCTAATCATTTTTAGGGTTGCTGTGATGCAAAAAGATTTAGAAAGGCTTGGACTTCTACTTGATAAACAATCAACTGCAATGAAGGAACTCTTGAGTAAATTAGCAACCGACACAAGAAATGCTGATCTTGTAAAGGGATCTGTATCGAGAGATGAGAATTTTGCAGAAGTTTAAAAACACAATTTATTTAATCTTATTAATTAAAATAAGTTTTGAGAAGAGTTGTTTACTTGTAATTATTTTTTTTATTTTTTTTTTTCGTAGGAAAAAGCTGCAGTTTGTCAAGCAATTGCAGATAATGCTACAAAAGATTTAGAAATTGCAATGCCTGCATTACGAGAAGCTGAAGATACATTGAAAAATCTAAATAAAAGTGGCATTAATGAGATTAAATCATTCACAACTCCGCCACTACTAGTGCAATTTGTAATGGAAGCTGTTTTCATTTTTGCAAAAGTTTAAAAACACAATTTATTTAATCTTATTAATTAAAATAAGTTTTGAGAAGAGTTGTTTACTTGTAATTATTTTTTTTTTATTTTTTTTTTTTCGTAGGAAAAAGCTGCAGTTTGTCAAGCAATTGCAGATAATGCTACAAAAGATTTAGAAATTGCAATGCCTGCATTACGAGAAGCTGAAGATACATTGAAAAATCTAAATAAAAGTGGCATTAATGAGATTAAATCATTCACAACTCCGCCACTACTAGTGCAATTTGTAATGGAAGCTATTTGCATGCAAAGATAGTTTTATATAGTTATATTTAGAAGGTCATGCGCGTGAACTCAAAGAGTCTGAATAGTGTGCATATAGAAGTCTTCGGAATGTCTTCAGGTTCGATTGAAATTTGATGATGGGCCTTAGCCCGATTATTATTATTATTTTTCCACCGTCATACAGGAAACCATTGTCTCTCGTTCCTTCGTCCCATGATTTTTCCGTTCGTAACATTAAAAGGAACACAATTCATTTTGCTTGCATCTTTCGGAATTGAGTCAATACCATTCGTATAATGGTTCATATTTTACGGTACTCTTAGTTTCCACATTTATTACGACAAAATTATAAATAGATTATTACATATTACTTCATGCAAAATAATGTGCATTAAGCCCCTTGCCACGTCAAGGCGGTACCCCAAAAGCAAACTAAACATTGTATGTACATATGTATACACAAAATGACATCTTAAATAGAAGAATTTAAGAAAATGTGATGTTAGTGTGCTCAAAGGGGGAGAGGGTGAACAAGTTTACCAAAAAACAGATACATTGGGCTCTTTAGAACGCAAATTCCGAATATTTGTTTTTATAAATAAATTACCTGCATGATATTTTTGATTTTTGCTATAATGACCGAAGTTCTTCACCCTACTAAACCCGGTGTGCCTCGTGGCTCTGTGTTTTCTCCGTGTTTTTCTCGGTGGGCATTGATTTCTGACACATTAATGTTTAACAACCTTGTCATTACTTTTTCTAACAAATAGAGGTACACTGATTACATTTCTGTGTCCAAGAAAGCACCGATTTATAAAATGGTGTAATACAGCCCATGTAATATGGCGGTCTTGTAAAAAGATTTTCGCCCTTGTCGGATGCTTTTTGCTTCATTATCTTTTTATCTATCTTGATGCTATATTGATTAATCCCTGTGTGAAATACTCACGCTCTAATCCGCGCTAATCTATTAACCCTTGTGATGATGATTTCTTATCCCGAAGTCTATGAATATGGAATACTCTACCACCACTGTTTTTCCTTGTACTTCTAAAGGTATGTACGCCCCAGACCGCGACGCGCACGTTAAGTGTCTACACTTTGGTGTTTTCCATGCTTTCGGATGCAGTAGACAGCAGTGTGGGTGATGTGTATCCACTGAGTTACCAGCGCGCAAGCTAGGGAGCCAGGTGTTTACCGCGCGGAACGAAGCTCGGTGGAAACGAAAAATAATTACAAGGTATTGAACGCGTGCTGATTTTGCTTCCCATTTAAATTAGAAAGCAAGAAGCAGTAATTCAGTGTTTTTCCTCCACTTATAGCTCTACTCCTCAAATGAGGTAAATCGATGAGTGCGACAGCAAAACTTCATTCTAGGAATTTAATTTAATTTTTGAATCGGCATGCAAGGAGTAGTGCCATATATCGGCGCTGTGCAAAGAACTCCGTGCACTCTGCACGTCTGCAGCGTTCTCATAGTATCCACCAAAATTGTAGTGTGTGAACGATGCGTTCCAAGTTTACCTGCTCCTGTTTATCGGAACCTTCCGAGATTTTCACGCCCTCAATATTTCAAGTGTCCATTGTGCATCTCACGCGCTTTGGTGGGTACATGGCATATACCACCAACTGTTTCAAAAACAAGTGCATTCATATCAATAGCAACTGCATCCATTTCAATACTGACTGCATCCATTTCAATACCAACTGCATCTCTTCACAAGCAAACGAGAAACAACTTTTTTACGTATATAATATGCATAATATAACAATACAATAAAAATTAAACAGCTCCTTGTTTATAAAATACAACATTATATAAAAATACATTCAATAATACTATTAAAAATGAACAACTCCTTATTTATAAAATAATAAAAAAAAAAACTAAATAACTCCTTCCAAAAAACAGAGTAGTATGTAAAAAAAGCAGTTCATTCATAAAATAAAAAAGTGGATTCGTTTGCTTGTGAAGTAGACGCTGTTAGTTTTGAAAAGTCGCAGTTAAAATGGATTTGGACCTTCGCCGTTCCTCTGTTGTCCTTATATCCAGACTTACTTTTCGATCGAGATTCGAACTTCGACACTCTTTATTTGTGCTTCTGTATCTCCAGCACCTTGTCCGGTTCTGCTCCTAATTTTAATTTTCGTGAAAAAACCTCAATGCCACATTAATATCCTATAGATTACAAACCGACAGTATTTTTTTCTTCGTGTCAGGAATCCTAAGCTTTTTATTAATAAATTTTAATTTGTAATAAACCTTAATCCGAATAAATAAACACAATAATTTTAAATTATCAAATTCGTCGCAGCATTTGTATTCTTCTATATTTGAAAGGGTATCAAACATAGAGGAATCGAAATATCGCCGACATATTGTTTTAGGAAAACAAAAGTCCAAGCCTTCTTCTAACTTTTTAATGTACTCAACGAAGGCCTTAGGGGGAATTATTAGTTGACAGTTCTCATATTGCTTGAACTGAATAAACGCGCAACTATTTGAATCATTCCCTTCCGTACCGTCCGTTGGGCATACATGGTACTTTTTACATTTTTTGAAAAGGTATCCTGCCACATACGTTATTGCGTTTTCTCCTATATAGTCCAGTTCCTTGTAATCTGTAGGGACAGTAGCAGGACACGGGGACATCGGAGATGTTTCCGACATCCAAGAAATGTCAGGCAGGGAATGCTGCGAGGGAGCCACGGAAGGATAAGGATCTTTTTCATATTCGCAGTTTCCCCTTTTCGAAATTTCGAGAAACCTTTGCCATCAAAGTTTTTTGAATGCTTTTGAAAATTGCCGTGGAGTAGGGTGATGACAATTTCCACCCTGTTTTCTGACTGCTCTAAAAAAGTTTTCAAGGGCATCCTAATTTATACGCCTAGTCAGAATGAATTGAAACCATACCGTATTGAGGAAGTTCCATAATTTCGAAAGGCTTTCTATATTTATTAACCAACCCTTTAATCATTTCACGGAATTGGTTACATCCTTGCCTTCACTATTAATAAATCTAAGGTTGGATATTAAATCTTTTGCCTCACTAAGAAATTGACATTGATTTTCCGTTCCGGCAAAAGGCCTTTTCAGCTCTATGGGTTCCGAAAATTTCGATGAGTTGAACATATCAAAAAGCTTATCCATTTTTTCAATAAATTCTGCTATGTCTAAAGCAGTTGCAGGTAACGTGTTCACCTTAACAAGTATTTTAATCCCACTTGCAACTGAATGGCTCAGAACTTGAGTGGCATTCTTCGCACTCATTTTTTGGAAACTGTTGGGGAACATATTGGCGTTGCTTAATTTTGGAGCCAGTTTAAATTCTTTTTTACTATCAATTTCAAACAGTTTCTCTACATGTTTAAACGAAGCTCGCTTGTTTTTGTAAAAAAAAACATCATACTTCGCGAAGTTGTTTTTAACAAGCTTCAACAAATGAGGCGTATCAAAGAAATAAAGCAGTGGTTGCGAATCAATCGCAAAAGTAGAATTATTACGACTAATTCCTCTCATGGAAGACAATGCCTGAAAATTGGAACCCATATCGCTTACTAATGCCACGGGGTGAAAGCCAATTTTCCTAAGGCCTCGCACTGCTTCAAAAATTAACCGTTTAGCTCCTGCTGTCGGACACGAGGAATCTACAAACATATATTCTAATGAAAACTTCCAATATTCACAAAGACCACGCACCATAAGTACACGTGCGTTGCGCGCAAGTTTGTCGGTCTTTACTCGCCCATTATCTGTAAGTCCTACTATTATGCCCTTAGATCTGTCATAAAATAAATGGCTTTTCAAGCTCATTTCATCAATGCATAGGACAATATATTTAGAAAACTCTATGACCTGCATTTATTTGAATGCCATTGCTTTTAAATGAAATGCCATATTCCCGGGAGCAGACGGCCAAGATTCCGTAAATCGCTGCAAAGTTCTTAGATTAGGAAGCGGACATAAGTGCTCTTTAGCATATTGATAGCTGTTTGCTGACAGAAAATGTATCATCAAAGCAGTTGCTTTAACATCTCACGGATACCGTTGTCCTTTCTTCGCTTTTCCACTATTCTGTACGAAACTTTCTAACACTCTAGCTAATTCCCTAGGCAGGAGATGGTTGCAACGTTGAATAAAGAAATCTGAAGAATAAGCGTGCTTCTTAAATTTCTTAAATTCATATTTCTGCTTTCTAATTTGTCCTTGCAAGCTATGGACTTTTGCTCTCAAAGCATTTTTTCGCGGAGTAGCCAGTGATAATGCCTTTTCAGTTTGGGATGCTTTTCCCAAAGTAATGGGAGTTCTACAAATTTCAAAGGGATGCAGGGATATATTCTCTTGCAAACAAATGCTAAAATTCCTTTCTAAATTCAACACTTCATGAATTCCCTCCATAAGATGTTGGCTGCACTCTGCTTCGCCAAGTAAATTTTTTGTCCCTACACTATCTACAAATAAGTTACCCTGACTACTTAAATGCTTAGGATCCTGACATGGCAGCCCTATTCTATACTGGGTCGCATAAACCTCCTGCTGAAAAATAATTTTAAAGCGAACAAATTTCCGAAAAAAAGGGCAACATAAATTGAAATTAAACAAGTGAAAAAGCTAGAATTGGTCTAAGACCAATTCTTATGATACCCTAGATGAATGCCCGTATGAAATTTCGTATGGGTACCCATTTGAGCAATTTTGATTTTTGCAGTGGTTTTTCGCATATATTTCTAGAAGGGTTCGTCGGACAGAAAAAATGAATTTAACCAATTTTATAGGATTTCATATTCTGAAGAAGTTTTTAGTACAACAAAAATGTCTTGGACTGATCGTTTTCACAGTATACATAAAAAACCTAATTTTTTATATGGCAACACCAAGAATGGGTTGCCCGATTTAGTCCATTTTCCGCATTTTATTTGCTAGTACAATGAAAACACCACGTACGAAATTTCAGCTCTCTACGGCGACTCGTTCTCAGGCAGTGTTCAAATATATAACGGAAAACGAAAGTTTTGTATGGCAACCCCACGAAGGAGTTGCCCGATTTGTCTCATTTTCGAACTTAATTTTACTTTTTTTTAAAGTCCGTGTACAAAATTTCAGCGCTCTAAGTGTACGCGTTCTCGAGTTATCGTGCGCACGGACGGACGGACGGACGGACGGATGTTCGGACGGACGGACGGACGGACATGCAAAAATCAAAATAATAATAACATAGCCCATGGCAGCAATTTTCCCCTGCTGAGTCCAAACATTTCTGCTTTAAAATGCCTCTCACATAGGCGAGCGCTGGGCCTATCGGCTTCCCCGGGTAGTCCCACTGCATTCAACCAAGCTTGTTATCTATAAAATAAAGAAATAAAGATTTTTTTGAAGTATTTAAAAACAATAGTAACAAATAGCTTTGATTCCCAACAAAAAATATTAGCCGTTAAGAAGATTTAAATTTGCTTTCCTATTCCTAAAACATGTAGTCGAAAATGGGGTTTTAAAGTATCAATTATTAACAATAATTATCTGATAAGATTGTGCATTTATTTTAGGACGCTTTTCTACTCTAGCAAAAAGGGAACTTGTGGGCCCGGGATAATGATGTTGTAATGGGATGAAATTGGTCTAAGATCTTGACGGACGAACATGCGAAAATCAAAATAACTTTCAATTTAAAGCACGGTTCTCAAATCCGTTTTTCTCTATCGGTTTTTTCTATGTAAAAAACTTATGTACTCTGGTAGCCTCCAGCGAACCAGTAGTGCAGCACGACTTAAAAAATTCTCGCGGAATGCCATCGGGACCCGTTGTGAAGTCGTTTCGAACCCCATCAGTAAGATCAAGTACATGCTCCTTTGCAATGTTTATTTAGAGATTGAAAATTTGAAAACGAGGCAAACATGTTGCCAATGTGAGACGATTCACCACTGGCGGACCCTTTGTACTTCATAGTATTGGTGTAATTGTCCGTTTATGCTTCATATTAAAAAACCTGAAGAAGGTACTTGGATCATTGCTACTTAGCCGAATCCGATGAATTCCCTCGAAAGAGAGACGCTCAAACCAGAACAGGATCGACGTAGGAATTAAAAGAACACAATGAAATTGATTAGATTACACACTACGGTGTGATAACAACAACTTTGCAAAGTCCTTTACTGGAATCCGCAAAGAAATTCGTCGTACATTTAATTATATACATATATATTCAAGAGAAAAGTCGTCTGGTTCTATAAATTCTCTACAAATTGGACTTATTCAAGACAATTATTTTATTTAAATTTAATATACAGGGTGATTCTGATCAAGATACCTTCCGGTATACCACGCGATTCCTTGAGGTAAGCTGATCAAAAAATTGTTCCACATACCCCCCCCCCCCTCCAACATAGAAACCTTCCTTTAGTAGTGGTGGCCAGTTGAAGATATTCGTGAACCCTGATGGGAATAAATGAGTTTAACTTTTGAACCACGATATAGATTTTAGTTAATGTTGGCTTATTACATAGCCAAGAATTAAGAATCTTTAAATTATTCTCAAATATTTCCAAAATTTTGATTTTTTTACACCCAAAAGTTTTTGAAATAAATAACGGTATTTATGAAATTTGCGTGTAAAAAAAATCAATGTTTTGGAAATATTTGAGACTAATTTAAAGATGCTTAACTAAAAAATACATAGTAATACACTTTTCGACAGCTACTATTCTTGGCTATGTAATAAGCCAACAATAACCAAAATCTATGTCGTGGTTCAAAAGTTAAACTCATTTATTCCCATCAGGGTTCACGAATATCTTCAACTGGCCACTACTCCTAAAGGATGGTTTCTAGGGGGGGGGGGGGGGGGGGGGGTATGTGGAACAATTTTTTGATCAGCTTACCTCAAGGAATCGCGTGGTATACCGGAAGGTATCTTGATCAGAATAACCCTGTATAATTAATTTCTTACGACATGTTATCCTTCGGCAATCTAAATAGATGCTGAAATACTTCACATCCCGATGAACACTTCTCTTTTCGTTTTGGGGCCAGCCTTCTTTTAAAAAAACTGACACTGAATAACTGAATTTATAACTGACAATTAATTTGACGCCAGGCGGATTTATTGAGAAAAAAAACCATGAAAAATTCGAGCGAGATTCGAGCTTCGTTGCCTCTGAAAATTCTTTAGTAAGAATATATGAAATCCACTCTGAAATTAGTAATAATTAAAAAAAATCTATTTAAGTACTTAATAGAAGCAAAGGCAATATAAATCACAATAACAAATCTTGAATATGCTGAAAATAATTAGCAATCAGAAGAAAACCTGAGACAGCTTTTCAAATACAAAAGCCGCCACCAAATTTGCTCCTAGTCACTAATTATTGGAAAATTTTTAACACGCTAGTAATCTCACTCAACAAGAACAATATTTTACATTCACAGGAGGAAGATAAATGCACTTTTCATTTATCAAATTGAACTTTAAAACTACTTTTCACATTAAGATTTGCATCAGCCAAATTAAAACTTTTGACAATTCGGATCAGAGCGGCTGTTCAGTTCGTTTGTATTAAATATTATCTTTACACGGTTGCGGCTAGCCAATTTAAATGTATAGGTTGGCTTCATATTGTTACGTGCAATAGAAAGAAACAACTGGTGACATCTGCTGGCAATGGAGAGTAAACGACTTCAGGTTCGGAGACTCGATTATAGAATCGACAGGAAGGTTCAGGAATATGAATGAATAGAACAGTCAAGAAGCTCTTGGAATAGAACACTCCAGAATAATCCGGAGAGCTTCTAGGGTATAAATATAACAGCCGTCACCGCCAAGAAAAGAGTCTTGTCTTAGACGTTGCAGTGTTAACAAATGAAAGTAATAAAGAAGCGAAAGTGTAAGTAATTAGATTGCGATAATTGAAAGTACAGTGTTAGCGATAAGTAGAGTTGAGCTGATTAAATGAATGTTTGTGAACTTTATATGATTTAAGTGTAATAAAGAACTTATATATTAATTATTTCATATTGTGTTTTAAATAACGAACCAAAAAGGCCACGCTCGCAACAACTGGTGTCAGAAGTGAAATAAATTTGCGAAATAAAGTGGCGGCAATTGACTGAAAAATTAAAAGTGTGATTAATTTTGTGGAATTGTGTTAAATTTTAAAAGTTCTGGAAAATAATTTATACTCAACTGTGAGTGAATTACTACAGTAATGGGGCGCAAAGTGGAGGAGCTTCGAATACAGAATTTGAAAGTGGAGCTAGGAAACCGCTCATTACAAACGACAGGTACAAAGAAAGTTCTAATCGAGCGACTTAGACAAGCTATGATAGCGGAAGGAAAGAATCCTGAGACATTTGTTTTCGAAGAGAACTTTGAAGGAACCGAATTTGAAGAAGAGCCTGAGAAGAAAATGGGACAGCTTTTGAGTACTTTAATGAGCAAAATGGAAGCCCGTTTTGATGAACAAAAGAATGCTCTCGATGAACAAAAGAATTCTCTCCAGGAACAAAAGAATTCTCTGGAATCCCGTTTAGATGAACAGAAGAAATCTATGGACGAACAAAAGAAATCTATCGAAGCCCGTTTTGATGAACAAAAGATTGATTTTGAGGAACAAAAGGAATCACTGGAAACCCGTTTGGACGAACAAAAGATCTCTCTGGAGAATTGTCTAGAAACTCGTTTGGAGGAACAGAAGACTTTCCTGAAAAACTCATTAGACGAACAAAATTTGGAAATTGAAGGAATCTAGTAGGAAGTGGCGGAAGCTCAACAAAAAGTCACGGAGCAACTTGACAGTTTTAAATCAGATCTGGAAAGAATAAAGCTTCGCCAGCCTCTAAACGTAGCAACTGAAATATCCGGTGCAGGTAGAATGAAGCTCCAATATTTGATGGACAAAATTCGTGGCATATCTTCAAGATACAATTCGAGGCAGCTTCAGAGGTAAATGGATGGAATGATGAAGACAAAGCTATTGCTCTGGTGTTAGCACTTCGAGGTCCTGCGTCAGAATTCTTACAAACTGTACCGATTGAAAATCAACGTAATTACTCTTCATTAGTACAGGCGATAGAATTACGTTACGGAGATGAGCACATGCAGCAAGTATATCGCCTACAGTTGCGCAACAGGATTCATAAACATGGCGAATCACTACACCAACTGCAGGCAGATGTGGAAAGACTAGCACATCTATCATACTCCAGTGTGAGTGCGGATTTTCTTAACGATGTGGCGACGGACGCATTTGTGAACGCTATTGCAGATCAAAGTTTACAACAAGCTTAAGGCTAGCAGGAAGGAAATCAACAACAGAAGCACTAGCCTATGCATTAGTGTATGAATCCGCCAGACAAGCTTCGCGGGGTGCAGTACGAATGAGAGACATTTCGGTGGACAAATGTACATGTAATAGAATGCAGTCATCCCAGAGCTCACCTTTGCGTGGTATCCTACGATGCTGGAATTGTAATAGAACAGCACACCTACAAAGAAACGGCAGAAAACGCCGACGAGTGGAATCTCTAGTTGAAGAGAGGAAAGTGGAATTGCAAAGATATCGAGCTGAGCAGCAGACTTGCAATAGATTGCAGTTATCACGGAGCACCCCTTCACGTAGTGTTCTTCGATGTTGGGATTGTAATAAATTGGGACACCTTCAAAGCGACTGCAGGAAACGCCGTCGAAAGGAATCAACAGAAAAGAAAGGGAGAGAAGAATGTCCAAATTGGCAAGCTAGAGAGCAAACTATTCTTAGGGAGACTAGAATCCAACCTTATGGCTTTGAGAGCCAACACAGGAAAGGACATATCCATGGAAATGCAGAAGCCTTGGTACAATGTCAATTGGAATCCGAATGTAAGCATTACGGCTGGGAGAAAGGAAATGAGAAAACAGCTACTATACAGTTGGTAACTGTGGAGCCATCAACAGGTTGGGACTTCGAGAGTTTGCAAACAGCGCAACGAGAAGATCCGGACATATCGCCTATTCTTGCTTGGAAAGCAGACATAGAAAAACCAGATTGGAAGGATATTTCGAGGATGAGTGAAAAGCTGAAAAGCTACTGGGCTCAATGGAATTCCCTTCATATTGAATGCGGTATATTAAAACGCAAGTGGGAAGCACCTAAGGATAAATCGTTCCGAATGCAAATAGTCGTTCCGGCATCAAAGGTCAACGATATTCTAGGTAAAATGCATCGTGGAGCATCTGGAGAATATTTGGGAGTGAATAAAACAATTTCTAAAATACGAGTAAAGTTTTACTGGCTACATATGCGGGAGGATGTATAGAAGTGGTGTCGCAGATGCATTGTGTGTGCTTCTTATAAAGGGCCGCCACGTAGCAGCAGAAAGGAAATGTATAACTGTAATGTCAGAGCCCCATTGAAACTTAGAGCTGATGTAGTACAAGGGGCCATGGGGGCGAAATTAGCAGTAAGTACCCATCGGATGAGGACACGCTATGACCTACGTGCGAATTGAGCAGGATTCAATGAAGGTGATCTTGTTTGGCTATACAACCCGAACCGACGTAAGTCACAACAACAATGGGAGGGACCGTATTCAGTAGTAACTAAAATAAATGACGTAATATACAGGACTCAACGTGGTACCGGAGGCAAACGAAAAATCGTCCATCTGGATCGCTTGTGTCAATACTACAGGCATCAAGACCGTGGACCACTTGCTGTTTGGGACGAACAAATTTAAGAACGGGGCAGTGTTACGTGCAATAGAAAGAGACAACTGGTGACATCTACTGGCAATGGAGAGTAAACGACTTCAGGATCGGAGAGTCGATTATAGAATCCACAGGAAGGTTCAGGAATAAAAATGAATAGAACAGTCAAGAGCTTTTGGAATAGAATACTCCAGAATAATCCGGAGAGTTTCTAGGGTATAAATATAACAGTTGTCACCGCCAAGAAAACAGCCTTGTTTTAGACGTTGCAGTGTTAACAAGTGAAAGTAATAAAGAAGCGAAATTGTATGTAATTAGATTGCGATAATTGAAAGTACAGTGTTAGCGATAAGTAGAGTTGAGTTGATTAAATGAATGTTTGTGAACTTTATATGATTTAAGTGTAATAAAGAACTTATATATTAATTATTTAATATTGTGTTTTAAATAACGAACCAAAGGCCACGCTCGGAACAATATGTTTTCGTACAGGAGAGTCTGACCGATAGATCACTGAGGCTGTTTCGTTGGGCAATGCAGTTAAAACATCAGAAAAAGATAGTGTCTGTTTTTACTATTAATGGGCTTGTTTATATTCGACGTTCATCTGAGGAAAATCCAGTTAAAGTCACGGGGAAATTTTATCGAGTATGGCTGAGAGCTAGATACTATGGCTTTTGTCATAATTTCATACAAACATACTTACTTAAATAGTTATTTGCTTCTTATTAACGCTTCGGCTTATTTACCTTGTAGTTAGTTTTATCCTCTTTTTCTCTTAACTACTTGTTTCTTAAAATTAATTAAACTAAATCTTTTCTTTTTTTGGAATTTTTCTTGTGTATTTTCAATACAGCTTTCTGAACCGATAATATTATATAGTGTACAAATTGTTGCAAGCATGAGTTTGGTTTTTTGGCTAGATTGGTATGCAGACGAAATTGCTGATTGTTACCGTGTTGATAAATATTTCTGGTAGTGCAGGTACTGACACCGTAAATACCATATCAGTGAATAACCGCGGTGAAAACATTCTCAGTATTTGTCACATAAATGCTCGGAGCCTGCGCTCAAATTTTGAAGAATTTGTACATGTTTTCACCCCTTTGAATTTTGATGTAATTTGCATGAGTGCGTCCTGGATTTTTGATGGCGTAAACGATCAAGTAGTAGCTCTGGGAGGTTATCAGAGTAGTGGAGAGTGGAGTAGTCATCTATCTTCGAAAAAGTTTAAACGGACAGATTATCTCCTCTTCAGATGGCGTAAGCCCTCACGTCGAGTTCTTCTTTCTTGAATTAACGCTGTGTTATGATAAATTACTGTTAGCTTGTGTTTATAAACCTCCGAGAGTTTCTTCAATAGACGCTTTTTATGATACGCTCATTTTCTTCTCAAGCCAATATTCGTCTACTATCTTACTTGCCGATTTTAATATAGCTTTGCTGGCAGATAACAGCCCAAAACGTGGCTTTCTTAACTTCAGCAATGGATCAGATGTTGCCGTAGTTAATAGTTGTCCCACACGTTAACATCCACTCGGTAGTTCGTTACTTGACGTCATAATTACAAATCGAATCGATCTTCTGGTTGATCACTACCAATTTCCGTTGCCAGGGATATCCGATCATGAAGCAGTATGTGCACGCTTTCTTTTCCTGTCGGACGGAGCAGTTTGCGCGTGGTGTTCAGGGACTTAAAAAAATTGATATTGAAGGACAAACTAGTAGCATTGAGACCGTTTCCTTTAATTCTATCTATGAAACATCAGATGTTGATATTCAAGTTGACCACTTTTATGCTATAGTAGTATCCTTCACAGCAAAAAATTTCCTGAATTTTTACTTCAATTATAGTAGCAATATTTTACAAAGTAGAGTAGGAATTTTATAAATTGATATTAAAATTTACGCATTTGTATGTAAAATGCATAAAATGCTTAATTTTACTCATTCTAATTGGTAAAATTCAATTTAAATGTGTGAAAATACGTACTTGTTTGTAAAATTTACATTAGTTTTGAAATTGCTTTCATGAGTAGTAAAATCCAATTCTTGTGCTTAAAATTACTATGGTTTTCTAGAAACTTCAAGTACGGCATTGTATTTTTCAGACAAGTTGTGTTGTTAAAACCGTGATGGGATGCAAAAGCATTCTTCATTGTGCGGTTATAGGTATTTGTGTTTTCAAAGAAATTTATATAATAAAAGTGAGTCATATTGATGTACCAAATAATTCTCCTTGGTGTGCAGGTCTTCGGTAAATTTTTTGCCGTAATCAATTTTTATAAACTTTTTTTTTAAAATACAAATATAGAAATAAGTGATGAGCGAAATACTATATTTGTTTTCATTCAAAAGAAGTTGCTAATTCAACTCCAAAGAATATTCAACAGGCAGGAATTCTGTCTTTCTATCATTCTAAATAAGACTTACCCCAAGAAAGCATCACAAACTTGAGACTTCATACAAAGGTACCTTTCGAAATCCACACAGATATCACGAGGGAAAAAGAAAAATATAAATGCTGTGGCAAAAGTTTTAAGCCTGATAACGGCAATTGCTCGAACAAAATCTTCTTAAAAGTGTGCACTTTGCACTTTTTTCTTGCATTAATCTAGATTAATGAATATTTTCCTGTTTATTTGTTCAATGTATTTTATATAAATTTTATTCCATGTAGCTATAAAAATATTGAACTGACCTTGAAAAGTTAATAGCTTTAACATCAAATTTATGTTTTTTTTTTTCTTTTAAAGAGATTCTCGATTAAGTATATTAATAAAAAAAAATTTACAAAAAATTCTAAAGAATTTTGTTTTCTTAATTTAGTTCTTCAACACTTTATTGAGCTTTGTTTTCTTTTTTGTATTGTGTGGAATGCAAATCAAATCTATGTTTATCATGGATAAACTTATGTATTGTATATTCCAATATTTCATAAAATAAACAAAAGAGTACTATTCTACTGATGTTATGAAAAAAGACAAATTTTTACTATTTTGACAGTTTTCATCACTGGTTATTACGCGACAAAAATTCACTACTTTAGAAAAGTAACCACATATAAATTTTCATTTGAATTTTACGCATTTTATTGCATTTTTTACAATCGTGTGTGTAATTTTACAAAGTATGTTTGAACTTGATTATTATGAAAATGTGTAACTTTACCAGTTCGTGTGTAATTCATTTACTACATTGAGTATTAAGATTATTAGGGATGCGTAATTTTTTTCAACTGGTTGAAAATTACTACTTTAAGAATAGGCACTAAATTGCATACTGTAACGACAAGCGTGTCAGGCGACAGATCTACATACATTCACTTGTACCTGAATGTAGATACATACTGCATCCGACACCTCTTTGTTACAAAATCATCGCGGGATTAGCGTGGGTGGCTGCACAGCAAATATGCCGCTAGCGATTATCCGGCTTGGGGTGGTTCTTGCCACCCAAATCCCTTGATGCTTGTTAAGCTATGCAAAATCGTCAACATAACTGATCGGACAGACGGACAGACAGACAAAAAAAAGATCTAATGCAGGCTTCCTTCTCATGGTGGTACCTGAAAGCCTAAAAAGAATAAAATTGATTTTATTTATATTCTGCAAATAGAAGGAGAATAGAAGACCTCAGCACCGCCGAACAAATGCTAATTCACCCGGAGAGTTTACAACGCTGGCTAATGAACGATTGAGAGAGAGTAGAGAGCTGAGAGGGGTCTCTGATGTTGTTGAGACCCCGGCTTTGGGTAATGTTGGGCCCAATCGCCCCCATCCACCCTGGCAAAACCTCCAAAGCCGTATCGAAATGCTCAGCCCCCATTGTAGGTAGTGTGTGTGTACCAAGCTCACATTGCCCGCTCGCTACGCCATGCCAACCCTCAATATCTGCTTATTCCATCTTGCTGCCGCTAGACCAAGGAGTAGGAATACCCGAGCCATACAATAGTATGACGCAAGAAAATAAATGTAATGAAAGACAGGAAGGAAGTGTTTAACTTATAAAAGTTTAATTCATCATTAAATTAATTCTGTTTCCGCATTAGGCAAGATAAAACAAATAGGAATTTCCCTTAGATCTGTTCCCACGCTTCACTTATAATATTTTACAAAAAAAAAAAATTAATTTATGTTACTAGTCTGGACCTACTAGCTAAACACATCACCTAGTAACTAATGTTAAGTAATAAAAAATATTTAGATATTACACTATGCCAGGTCCCTTTCAGTAAGGAGCCACTATGTTGTCCAGCAGGTACTTCTTAACAATCATAAAAAATAATAAAAGGAAAAGAAAGAAATGAAATACTACAATACTGACCAAAACCCGGATGAGCCTCATCCCGAAGGTATAAGCAGGCTGCATTCCTCGCTGACACGTGATGACTGAAGAGTTGAACACAAATACTCATTGAACAGATCAGAAATGACCTCTTTTTATTTAGTCCAAATTGACCTCTTTTTTATTTATCTCCTTTTGACCTTTTTAGGTGCTTTCGGTGTGCATCTTTTTGTTTGGGCATGACCTCTTTTTTTCTTTTATATATACTTAGTGTTCCTATTTTTCTATGTACAAATAACGTAGTGAGTTGGGGGACCAGTTGATAGCTCCTTTCATCACACAAAAAAAAAATTCGATTAACGTGGCCTGTCGCCGCAAGATGAAAATTAAATTCGAATGGCTATAAGAATAACCCTGCAAGTACGGTACACTATGTATATGTCGAAATGTTCCCGCTAAGTGAATAAATTCCCTTCTCTGCTCTTAATTTCAGATTCTCAAACTTCAAAAAAAAAAAATTTCTACAGGTAAATAACCAGACGTATGTTAAAATGTTCTGGTTGCACTACATTCTTATAACCTTCTTATAATCTTCTGCGGATAGGTACACTGTATATACTTATATTTAAATGTTCCTATTAATGTAACTAAATTTTTATCAATTTCATTGGAGAAAATTGCACAAAATCCTCTGCAGGTAAGTGCACTAGGAATATGTGGAACTGTTCCTGGTATTTCACCTAAATTCTTTTTAATTTCAGATACTAAAATTCACAAAAAAAACCTCCTGCAGGTAAGTAACTATATGTATGTTGAAAAATGTCGCTCATAATCCAACTAAATTCTCTTTTGTAATTTCACACAGTAAAGCTTCAGAAAAACCTTTTGCAGGTAAGTAACTATATGTATGTTGGAATGTTACTAATAATTCGATAAAATTCTTTCTAATTTCAGATACTAAATCGCGAAAGCAAATAACGCAGCTCACGGAAAAGCTCATCAGGTGAGCAATAATCAAATAACAATAAAATCATATCAAGACACGCACTAGGTTTATGTAAATTCCACTAGAATTTCCTCGAGATTTATTGATTTCTGATTCTCTTATTTTCAGGCACTTAGTCGCAAAAACGCCTAGTCCAGTTCATGGAAAAGCTCAACAGCTGAGTAATACTAGGATAACAATAAAACCATATAAAAACACGCACTAAATTTATATAAATTCCTACCGAATTTCCTCGAGATTTATTAACCTCCTTTTCTCTTGATTTTAGGCACTTAATAGCGAAAACAAATAATCCAGTTCATGGAAAGCTCAACAGGTGAGCAATACTAAAATAACTATAAGATCATAACAAAACACGCATTAAGTTTATATAAATTCCTATAGAATTTCCTCGAGATTTATTAATTTCTGTTTCTCTTATTTTCAGGCACATAGTCGCGAAAACTCCCAATACAGTTCATGGAAAAACTCAACAGGTGAGCAATACTAAGATGAGAATAAAATCATATAAAAACACGCACTAAGTTTATATAAATTCCTACCGAATTTCTTCGAGATTTATTAACTTCCTTTTCTCTTGATTTTAGGCACTTGTTGTGTATACACACATACACACAAAGGCAACACCAGCTAGCCTGGTAAATCTATTTAGGAAATTTTCATAAGCTAACCATGGTTAAAAACTTGGTTGGCTTATCAGAAAAATACGCGATGAAAATAGCGTCAGCAGTTCCTTCTCCAATCTTTCCCACAAATATTGCACTAAAGAATTTCACGATAAGAGGGCCACGCAGCACAAATATATTACATGTATGTGAGCGCAGCGATTTTCAAACGACGGGACGGTGGCTAATGTTTTTTGAAGGATAGAATTACATTTTTTTAAGCCACCATCCATCGACAAATATTCTGGACTTGTTTAATCAAGTCCGGAACGAATGAAAAATTTTCTCAGGGTAGAAATGCAAACGATACATTTTCTACCCTGAATGATGGCTCTTGATCGCAATGAATGTGATCAAAAGCGAGTTCTTTTTTTAAAATCTCAGCGGTGCGGTTGTCGAAAAGCAAAAAATCAATTTTCGGTCGTGTTTGGTTGAAAGAAAAAATTATTATAGATAATTTTTGAAGCGAAAAATAATACGAGAAAAGTAATTAAATTGGTTTCACAACCTGACTTGTTTTTACATATTAACTCAGTTCAACCTATTTACTTAGTTTGACAAATAACTCCGTTCAACCTATTAACTTAGTTTTACGAATTAATGTTGTTTACGAATTAAAATGGTTTGCAAACCAAAAAAGAGAAAATGAAAATAGTGAAATTAAGCTGAAAGCCCAGCGAAAGTGAAAAGGAAACCACTTAGTGGTAGAAAAATAAAATATAGTTGAAAGTGTATTACTAATTAAATATAGCTGAGAGTGTATTACTAATTAAATTGTAATTAAAAATAAAAACAAACCAGAGAGGATTAACCGACGCAGGCATTATGGATTGAAAATTCCCTGTCCCCGTTCACAAAAGGTGAGAGCGAAATATAATATAACAATTTGGCGCAGCCGGCAGGATCAAGGAAGCCGGTTAAAGTTACTAGAACGTAAGTGCTTGAAAACCCTTGATCCTCCACGAACAACAAAGAGGCAAGATCTAGAACTAGAGCTGGGCAAGACACCTTACCCTTCAACTCGGAGCTGAGTCTGGCTTCGGGGGCATTGGTTTTTGGTCACCTCCAACGCTCGGGGTAGTACAGCTTTAACTGCCTCTGCTCCAGGCGAGTAAGCAGACACCCCCTCAGCAAAGTGCAAAGCACCAACGCGGGACATTTGTGGGCTCCAACCCTGCCTGGGACTTGAAAGTTTACATGAGCGACAAGGAAGTCCAGCAGGCGAGCCAGGAACAACGACCTCCGCAGGAGCAGGAACTAGAGGCAACAACAGTACCAGCAGACGAGCAGACGGGCGATCCTACGGACAACCCGGTAACAAGAAATTCTCAAAATTCCCGGCCGGACGACTCAAGGGACAACCCGTCCCGGTGAGCCGGAAGCAAACCAGGATTTTAACTATCTTCCTTGCCGGGCGTCGAAAAGGATATTCCGCCCCGGCTCGAAAGTGGCAACCCAAGCTCGAAGGGAGCAGTTGGGATAACAATTCCTAATCCCGCGCAATCTTCAGCACAAGCAGAAGACATCCCATCAGGAGCCAGATTAAGAAGTGGGACGGTGCTTACCGGTCTCAAACAAGTAAGTCCTAGTACAAATTTAGATTTAAATTTATATTTACAAAATTTAGAAAAGCGATTTCGAGAGTCTGCCGGAATTTCTGTTATCCAGTGCGATCAAATTGATAAACAAATAGCTTCTTCTAGAAAGAAGAGACTCGAAAAAATCGAGCATTTTAAAGGAGAAACAGAAAAATTCCGAGAGGCACTCAGTTATTTCGACGGATTTTCGCGCTCGCTAGCTGTACAAAATAATAGTGAACATTGTGAACGCGATTTTGAGTCCTCGGCAGCTGAAATTACCCTAAACTGGCTGGGCGACTCCCTCCTGGAAAACAGCAGTAGCGACACTAGTTTTGGTGAAACCTCTTTAGAAAATACAGTGTTTAGATTAAAGCTGCAGAAGAATCTGAAAACCGACATGGCAGACTATATAAAAGTATCAAAATTAGCGGCACAATTGGTTCCTCTGTTTTCGGGTGAGCCAAGTCCTAAGTTGAGCCAGAACTACAAACATTTTTGGGTTGTGCAGGCAAGTAACGCAGTGCTTGTCGGCCGAAGAACAAACTCTTTTTCTACAATTTCTCCCAACCAGACTTCGAGGTGAGGCATATCAGCTGTTCACCTCAGATATTCCTACGACATTCAGAGGGGTAGAGGAACGTCTAAACAGGACGTACCTCTCCCGTGAGACGTACCAGGAAATGGTAAATAAATTGATAACTACACGACAGTTCCCTCTCGAAATATTATCAGCCTTTACGGCAAGATTAAAGCAAACGTTAAATCTGTGTAAAGAGGCAGCTGACTCAAAATATGGTGCCACAGCAGCACCACCAGTAAAAGCCCAGTTGGAGGATTTAGCTAAAAGTGCGCTGAAAACCGGTGTAGTAAACCCTCACTTGTGACAATATCTGTTGACGATAGGTGATGGAACGCTAGATGAACTCACCCAAAAGGCACTAGACATGGAACAGCTCCAACAGAGCGCTCCGGACCTGCAACTTCAGGTACCATTTAATCCAAATGTCTCTCTGAATAACCCGGCTCAAGTACAAACAAACTATCTGCCACCAACCAATCCAGATAATTTAAACATGACCCAAGCTGGAAAGGGGCTATGGCCCCATAGTCAGCCAAATAGTGCATTACATCCCCGGCATATACAGTTTACAGAGTTTACACATACAACACCAAGTGAACGGCAGATAAGTGAAATTGTGAACCAAATAAATTCAAATGTAAGAAATAAAGATTAAAATTTCTGAGTAAAATCAATTGTAGTTTCTGTAAACTAAGAGGCCATACTTATTCAGAATGCCAAAAAGAAAGAACACGCCCTACTGTGTAAACTGTAGGATATACAACCACGACGTGCGCGATTATAGACGCAAAAACGCCATTCCCCACCAAGATAATAGAGATTTTTCCAATAATCGAGCTCCATGCGAGTTAAAACCCAGCAATCAGCAAGTGTATCGTGTTCAGGTGAAATGTGGTTTTTGTGGTCGTATTGGACATGACCTGAAGTCATGCCAATATAAAAACCAATGGGAAGCCGAGAGTCAGGGAAACGACAGCCAGTCGACCCAAAACTCCCCGGCTCGACTTTAATCCCCAACGCACAAAAAGAAGGGTCCACTCAACCGACCGAACCTTGTAACCCTACCGTCAAACTTCCGTTAGACATAGGCCTACACGGCCAAATCAAATTAGTAGTGTGTACAGGCGCTGAGGTAAGTTTGATTAAAAAAAGGGCTCTGAAAAATTTCGACACAGTAAATACAGATGAAACAATTGCATTACAGACTCCATTCGGGACTGGGAAGACCATAGGAAATTGTCAAGGAGACTTCAATTTTAAAAATAAAATACCTTGTCAATTCCAAGTTGTGAAAAACTTACCCGGTCTTTCCGATGATGGTCTGCTAGGAAACGACTTCCTAGCTAAACACTGCAATGTGGAGGGTCCAAATAGAACACTAAGGTTTCCTCGTACGGAAACAATCCCGGAAGAGTTCTCTGTTCCAATATCACTCACAACGGATAAGCTGCAATCCCAAAAGGCAACCGAAATAAGATCACTGGCAGAGAATAAGAAACCCAAGGAGGTTAAGTTATCTACCTGCAGTGTCTTTAAGGCATCTCACACGAGAACTGCTGGCTGCGATTCTTTGACAGAAAATGAGGAATGCGAAGAAAGTAATCCACTTTTTGAGACTGTGACTGACGAGCAAGGGAAGCATAAGGTAATGTTAACAGAATCTTTATGCTTACCGGCTCGGTCACAAAAGGTCGTCAGAATTGCATTGTGTGTGGACGAGGAAATGCTCTGTTAATCTCAAGAGATAGGCGAAGGAGTATTCCTCGCTAACAGCTTGCCCCGACCGGGAAAAACTGTGTTGATTGGTATCCTCAATATCAGTAGTAAACAAGTAGTCATGCGCAGCTTATCGCTGCATCTAACTTACTCAAAAGACTACACAAAAGTTCAGTTGACTGATACACAAGACCACAAAGACACAAAAATAGAACATACGACCTCAACACGGCCATTGTGCCGAAATAAAGACGACCGTGGGAAAAACACACCGCTCAGAAAAGAAAACACAAAACCATGGCAAACGGGTCAACTAATAGGAGGATTAGAACGCAATAAATATCCAGATATCGCAGAGTGTGCGCAACCACAACCTACACTGCCTACGTGCAATAAATATTTTCTTATATTTCTGATATCCATAATGACCTATCTGTTCCATTACTTCAATCCAAGGCCAATGGGCCAAACACAAGACGAGCATAAAGACCTCACGGTACCTGAGTCAACCGAGCTCATGGTGCATAGGGGCCTGCCGTCGAAAAAAGGGACTACAAAGAAGGAGGGCAGAGGCTATGGACCTCGGAGAGTGAGAAAACGAAAGAAAGACAGGGAAATTATTAATAAAAATGAGAGAAAAGCCACTCTGCAAAATGTTAGATATCTCTACCCAGATTATGAAGACCCGGAGGATTTAGTAAACGATCCCCGTACGATCCAGCTAGAAAAGGAACTTGGCCTGGAAGAAAGCCTAAATAACGAGGAAAAAGGCACTATTTTTCAGTTGTGCAATGAATACAAGGACATATTTTACCTAAAAGGTGATAAAATCATCTAAACAAACGCAATAATCCACCACATTCCCTTGGTTCAAGATCAGGCCCCCATTAATCAGAAAAAATATAGGTTACCAGAAACCGAGAGGAACGTTATAAATGAGCAGCTACGAGAAATGTTGTACAGCGGTATAGTCGAGCCCAGTAAAAGTCCGTGGAATACGCCTCTCCTGGTAGTCCCCAAAAACGCTGGACCAGATGGCGATAAAAGATGGCTCGTCGTAGTCGATTTTCGAAAATTGAACGAAAAGACTATAGGCGACGCATTTCCACTTCCCCGAATCGAGGATATCCTCGACCAATTAGGTCACGAACGGTATTTCACCACCCTCGATTTGGCCAACGGGTATCATCAAGTTTTAGTCGACCCAAAAGATCGACACAAAACAGCCTTCAGTACGAGTTATCGGCACTATGAGTTTAAGCGCATGCCGTTCCGGCTTAAATGAGCCCCGGCAACCTTTCAACGCCTCAAGAATTTTGTTCTAACAGGCTTACCGGGGGTGGAGTGCTTCATGTATTTGGATGACAGAGTCATCTATGGTAAGAACCTCAATGATCACAACGTAAAACTGCGTAAAGTGTTTGATAAACTTCGAGAAAACAATCTCAAACTGCAGCCCGAAAAGTGCCAGTTCCTGAGAAAAGAAGTTGTCTACCTCGGGCATAAATGTTCAAGTCAAGGAGCACAACCAGACCCCACTAAGACGGCCTGCGTCCAGACCTTCCCTGGTCCCCGCACAGTAATTCAAGTCCAATCCTTTTTAGGACTTGCCAACCATCACAGAAAATTTATACCCGACTTCTCAAGGATAGTTCGTCCAATAACAAATTTACTCCGAAAGGATGTTAAATTTACTTGGACGGAGAAATATCAGGAGGCTTTTGAAGCTATTAAAGTAGCTTTAGTAACACCTCCACTTCAAATCTAACCTGATTTTTCCCAGCCATTCAACTTGACGACGCAAGCAAGTAGTGAGGCAGTAGGTGCGGTACTTTCCCAAGGGGAAGTGGGAAAGGATCAACTAATAGCTAATGCCAGTCGAACACTAAATAAAAAATTACTCCACCATAGAAAAGGAGTTACTGGCTATAGTTTGGGCCACAAGAAATTTTAGATGATACCTCCAGGGACGCAAGTTCACGGTCTATACTAACCATAAACCACTAAAAGGAGTCGTTTATGTCAGAGACCAAACTTCCCGTTTGGTGAGGTTTCACCACAAACTTTCCGAATTCGATTATCGCATCGAATACAAACCGGGGAAGTGTAACACAAATGCAGACGCTCTGAGTCGCATTCCCCAAGAAGTCCCTGAAGACACAAAGAAAACCTTCGCGGTAAAAGCTTAAGTCCACCATCAAATGTTCTCAGATGAGGACGAAAATAATCCTTCAGAAAAGCAGAAGCATAGAACCATCAAATGCAACGTTTTGAAAAGGGCTCAAAACCAAAAAGCCCAAGAGATTGAACAAAGCCTTCCTACAGAAGAACAAAAGCAGGAAAACACCACAAAACCGCTTAAAGTGCCGGAAGAAATTCAATCCCCAGAGGCGGAAGAAAAAACCCCAGAGACGCTTAAAGAAATACCGCCAGAAATAACTAGATATAACAAACCGGAAGTTATTACGAGCCCCCAGGAGATATTAACGATCTTAAGAGACTATCATGATTCTCCCTTCGGTGGACACCAAGGTATAATAAAAACCTATAAACGGATAAGACGCAAGTATTGGTGGAAACACATGCTTAGTGACATCAAAAGGTACGTTAAGAAATGCCCTAAATGCCAAACGATGAAGGCATCCCTCAACTCCGAATTCCAATGGTGATAACGGACATAGCAGAGCAACCATTTGACAAGGTTTACCTGGACATTGTGGGCCCTTTGTAGGAAACCGCCACAGGTAATATATATATCCTGACCTTTCAAGATAATTTGACCAAATTCGTCGATTGGTATGCCATACCCAACGGAGAAGCAATTACAGTAGCAAAAATTTTTTTCGACGAAATCGTTACGCGCTACCGTATCCCCAAAAGAATAGTCACTGATCATGGATCTAATTTACTAAGTGAACTATTCAAAAGGGTAAGTAAACTCTTAAGAGTAAAAAAGCTAGAAACTTCAGCTTATCATCCCCAGTCTAACGGAGCACTCGAGCGTGCCCATAGACACCTTGTAGAGTACCTGCGAACCATCGTAGATGAAAATCCCAAAACATGAGATCAATATCTACGAACCGCTGCGTTCGAGTACGACAACAGCGTACCCCAGGGTACGAAACTGACCCCAATGGACTGCCTTTACGGCTTCACAGCGGACGTCCCAACAAATTTAAAACGGGACCCTGAACCCGTTTATAACCATGAAAGCTATCACCATATACTAAGGTATAAGCTACAAAAATCGTATGCTACAGCTCGAAAGAATCTTCTCGCTAGCAAGAAACGCTCTAAGGGGTATTACGATAAAACAATACGGCCCCTAAAATCCCACGTAGGAGATAAAGTCCTCCTCAAGAGTGAAAGCCGAAAGCACATACTCTCATATCTGGTATCCTCGGTAATAAGTCCTGTAAACACAACCATCCCAATTCGTAAGCACAGTGTCACAGTGCATAACAATAGGTTAAAACCATATTATGACTAATGACGACTGGTTCTCAAAAAAAAAAGTGAAAACGGAAAAAATTCTCCAAATTAGGTGTAAAAAATAAAACATCCCAATATGGGTCTCACGATTAAACTAAGTATAGAGTAGGTGGTAAATAACCCAACTTATAACCGGGAAATGTTTTCTGTCCCCCCATATAGAATGAAATACTTAATTATGAACTTGGTGTTAGTGATGTGCGTGTGGCGGGTCATCTTTGGACATCTACGACAATCTGCAGAACCGATCTCAATCTCCCCAATCCTTAACGCGGGAATATTGTTTGAGGACATGGGCGTACCACAGTACCTGGACAATATTGGCGGAATTGGACCTGTCTGAGCTAACTAATCAGACCATGTTAGCAGAAAACGCCGAACACTTGGTGCACCAACTGTGTAAAAACTCGACACAGTCATTCGACTGGTGTAAGGTGCAGCAAGTTCATGTACACAGTTTGCTGGAAAACATCAAATGACGCACAGAAACAATTCAAGAAGGGGTGCCAAAGTCCAGGGGTACAAGGTCAATTTTTGACGGAATGGGAAGCGCTCTGCACTTCATGTTCGGTACTATGGACAGTACGAATGAAAAGGAAATTTATAGCCGGCTCAATGAACTGGAAACCAACACCCAGGCATTAACCAAGTTGGAGGTGCAACAAATCAGTGTGGTAAAAACAACACTCCAACAAATACAGAAACCCTTAACTTCACTTTTAGAACGCCAACGCCAGGTAAATTTACAAATAAATAACTTACTAAATACAACAGACGGGCTCAAACAAAGCCAACTCCAACAGGAAATAATAACTAGCCTCTTACTCCAAATAGTCGAAGTAGAATTTCGACAACAAACTTTGCTAGACATTATACAGTCCAGTACAACTAACTAAATTCATCCGATATTAATATCACCAAACGAACTACTGGAGATTTACCACAAATCGCACTCTACGTGTCCAGAGCCTCAGGATTGCCTGTCATGCTGTACCAAACAGCGCAGACACAAGCTGTCCTCATACGAGAAAAGTTAGTTATACGAATTAAGTTCCCCATATTCAATGTTCCCGAAATGAAATTGCAAAGGATACACTGTTTTCCAATACAGGTTGATAAGGAATATTCCCTTGTCCCGGACATAGAATATTCCTACATCGCCATCCACATCCAAACTCAGGATTTCCTATTGTTAAAAGCCGAAGATGCAAAGGGACTTCATAAAGTCTCCAAGAACATCAGAGCCAGTATTTACGTAACGAAATTGGTAAAACCCCGATTTAAAGCCACACTAACCACAGAGTGTGTAATTAAATTGGTCTTCAAACCCTCTGTCGGAGAACACCAATTGTAAACTGAGAGTACAAAAACCTCCTCGAAACGCTCTGATCAAAATGAACAGGCCCAATTCATGTATATTATCGGTTACAGAACCCACAGTGATCCAAGTCACTTGCCAAGATAAATTCCATGTGTCCCGATTAACGAAACAAGGAACAATAGTGGTCAATGAGCCTTGTCAAATCCAGTTAAATGCCCAAACTCTACCTTTCGAAACAGAAAACTTTCATCCCCTCACCTTAGTGCAACCACAGTACTTTCCACGCACAAACGAGACTGAAAGTCTCCTGAGGAAGTATGAGGAAAGCATGCCAAACGAAAATCATCAAAATATACCACCCCAGACACATGTAATAATGGGGGATGAAGTTACCGCTATCATCCACAAGGGAACCAAATCATTGGATGAGATCAAATCTAAGGTGCACAAGATGGCCCAAAACTCAGCGCCACACCACACCAATGTTCTTTCCCACACATCCATATCTCTAACCGGTCTACTTATAATAGCCATACTAGTATATGTAGCTATTAGGTGATGGTGTCCATTCGCCATAAGACAAAAACCAAAATCACCCAAAGTTCAAATAGAACTAGGAACCAACCCAGAAACAGAGAAACCCGAAGAAGATAACCCAAAAGCTACAAAACCAAAGCCACTTAAAAGATCACGAACCCTTCCGAGGGCCCCATCAATTCAACTGGTTTAAATGTGGAACTCAATATCGGGGGAAAAATTCGGAAAATAACCGAACCAATTTTAAGTACAGTAGACTTTTTCTACTTAGACGAACAAGTCCAAAATTACAAACCATTAAATATAGTTTACAAATAATACCTAATAATTCTAATACGTAGGTAGTAAAAAATATGCTTTTTTTATATTTCAAAAAATAACCATCTAGTATAAGTAAGAAACATTGATGAGTCGATTTTTCATTAGACGTAATAAAATTTGATTACGTCTAGTTTTTCCTCTATAAAATATATACATAGAAATAAGATTAGAAATAATGAAACTCAACTAGGTATAACTAGTAGCGCAACCCACAACTGATTGCAAAAAAAAAAAAAAAAATAAGCGAAACATTTGCAATAAGGTGAGTTAAGCTAACAAATAAAATATCAAATAAAATTTAGAATTAACAGTAACTACAGTTAGCACGTAGAAGGAATTTTTTATATATATAAATAAAATATTTAACATTAATTAAAAATAGAAAATGTAAGATATTATATTCCTTTTTGTATCTGTAAAATATTATATAGCAAAAAAAAAATTCAAGTAAATAAACTAGAAATTTAACTAAACACAATTAAGTAGTGTAGGCAAATACTTTCTAATAATAAAATAAAGAAATTTTTAATAGACAAGTAGAACAAAAAAACAAATTAAGTAGAAATAATAAAATTAAATTAAAAATAACAAAACAAGTAGAATAACGGTAAAATAGAGGTAGAGTAGATGGAATTAGCCTAAATCAAATACCGCCGATGATCTGCAACAAATATAGAACCCTATAAATATAAAAAAACAGGCAGCAATATCCCTGAAACAGAAAAACGGGAGCGATAAAGCAAAATATTTCCTTTTATTGAAGAGATTTTTTTTTTTATTATTCAAAAATTAAAAGAAAAGAGAAGAAAATAGGACAGATACACAAAAAATTTAAAAGAAAATATTTTTTTTTCAATATAAAAAAAAAATATAAAGATTAATTGATTAGTCCCAGTCCTCATCAGAGTCCTCGTTGACAGCGGGAGGGGGTGTAGTCACCATCAATGCCCGAATCAAGTCCGCGAATGGGGAATCAAACATGGGATGGCAACATTCGCAAAGCCCATGTATGCCGCTCAAATTAATAACACCACCTGAAAAAAAAAGGAATAAGTCAATGAAAGAAAAAGGGGCAGGTAAGACTTACCTATTGCTGTCCACGACTGACCCCCGTGCGGGTCTAACCACAGTTGAACCTGGTACGAGCATCCTACGATTGCCTCCTCGCACCATACGGTGAGACGGAGAAGGCCACACCAGCCAGACCTAATGTGGAACACGCCAATCTCATATGCAATGGTACAGAGACCCGATTGGCTGTAGAAAGGACGATGATCTAAACGCGTGGCGAACAACATTGCGAGTGACCAAAAGATGCAAAATATAAACTATGGGCACCCCAAAATGCTAAGATCAGCCACAATAACCCAGATTAACAATTTTTTTTTATTATCAATCTTCTCTAAAGTTTCATTTAGGATTTTTTTCTTTTTGGTCCATTTTTCTGCCCCCATGAATATTATCATATATTCAAGCAAGATAAGGACTTTGTATCATTTTATATATTTTATCGACAGCTACTCCTCTCCAAAGAATAGCTCTCTTATTCACAGAGGGAAGGAATGTTGTGTATACACACATACACGCAAAGGCAGCACCAGCTAGCCTGGTAAATCTATTTAGGAAATTTTCATAAGCTAACCATGCTTAAAAACTTGGTTGGCTTATAAGAAAAATACGCGAAGAAAATAGCGTCAGCAGATCCTTCACCTATCTTTCCCACAAATATTGCACTAAAGAATTTCACGATAAGAGGGTCACGCAGCACAAATATATTACATGTATGTGAGCGCAGCGATTTTCAAACGACGGGACGGTGGCTAATGTTTATTGAAGGATAGAATTACATTTTTTTAAGCCACCATCCATCGACAAATATTCTGGACTTGTTTAAACAAGTCCGGAACGAATGAAAAATTTTCTCAGGGTAGAAATGCAAACGATACATTTTCTACCCTGAATGATGGCTCTTGATCGCAATGAATGTGATCAAAAGGGAGTTCTTTTTTAAAATCTCAGCGGTGCGGTTGTCGAAAAGCAAAAAGTCAATCTTCGGTCGTGTTTGGTCGAAAGAAAAAATTATTATAGATAATTTTTGAAGCGAAAACTAATACGAGAAAAGTAATTAAATTGGTTTCACAACCTGACTTGTTTTTACATATTAACTCAGTTTAACCTATTTACTTAGTTTTACAAATTAACTCCGTTCAACCTATTAACTCAGTTTTACGAATTAATGTAGTTTACGAATTAAAATGGTTTGCAAACCAAAAAAGAGAAAATGAAAATAGTAAAATTAAGCTGAAAGCCCAGCGAAAGTGAAAAGGAAACCACATAGTGGTAGAAAAATAAAATATAGTTGAGAGTGTATTACTAATTAAATATAGCTGAGAGTGTATTACTAATTAAATTGTAATTAAAAATAAAAACAAACCAGAGAGGATTAACCGACGCAGGCATTATGGATTGAAAATTCCCTGTCCCCGTTCACAAAAGGTAAGAGCGAAATATAATATAACACACTTAATAGCGAAAACAAATAATCCAGTTCATGGAAAAGCTCAACAAGTGAACAACACTAAAATAACTATAAGTTCATATCAAAACACGCACTAAGTTTATGTAAATTCCTATAGAATTTACTCGAGATTTTTTAATTTCTGTTTCTCTTATTTTCAGGCACTTAGTCGCGAAAACGGATAACTAAGTTTATATAAATTCTTCCAGAATTTCCGCGAAATTTACTAGTTTCTTTTTCTCTTAATTTTAGGCACTTAACCGCGAAAGTGAACAATCCAGTTCATCGAAAAACTCAGCCGGTGAGCAACAATATCCTACTAAATTTGTCCAAGCACTTCAATTCAGATAATTTAAATTACTCCGCACGAGCCAAGCGCTTCACAACCAAAAAATGTCTTCATCCAACGATCTCTCAACAAGAACTCCTCGACTACACGCAGTCTCCCTACATTGCCACCGTTCTCCATTCCTTCCGACCGACCGACGAACGTTTTTTTCTTCTTTCTACCACGAATTCACGCCAAAGCTTGTGCACATTCGAACCGAAATTTTTCTAGGAATTTCGGGCGGGCCTGCTGTAATGCATGGCGTGATGGTATCACGTGATGCTTTACAGCTAGGCGAATTACCGTTTCGGAATGTCTGTTTCGAACGAGAAATTGCAATTTGAGCTAGTTTTGTGTAAATTGGAATTTTTCGCTTGGTCAAAAAATATAATTCTTCTTTCTCTTCAGGTTTTTATAAGTAAGATTCCAATTTGTGCTAGTTCTGCACGAATCGGGATTTTTCGTTGAAGAGTGTTTTTTTTAATTTTTTTCTTTTTCTATTCTGCAGGGTTGCATGAATTTTGTAATATGGAGAAGTACCATAGGGCTACTTCTCGAAAATGTTTATATTTTATCTTTTTAGGAATTTGTAATATGGAGAAGTAGCATAGGGCTACTTCTTAAAAATGTATGACTTTTATTTTCAGGGTTGTTATTTGTATGGAGAAGTAGCATAGGCCTACTTCTCGAAAGTATGTACGTTTTTGACCCCTTTTCAGGTATCCTGGGAGAATTATGGGGGTTTCTCTACAAAGGTAGAGAAGCCGAAAAAGGAAAAAGAACGAAGGGAGGAAGAAAAAGGGTAGCGTAAGGGGAATACGCTACAGCGTGAGGACGACCCACGGAGATTAGAGTCTCAAGCCGGGCTTTGACGGGAGACATATGTCAGGATATGCACTAAAAGAGAATAGATCCACCCACAACACGCCCAACTTGGGGATGACCCACAAGAGTCTCAAGCCGGGCTTTGACACGAGACATATGTCAGGATATGCACTTAAAGGGAATAGATCCACCCACAACGCGCCCAACGTGGGGACGACTCACAAGAGTCTCAAGCCGAGCATACAATATACCCTTGGTTATTGAGAAATCGGATCCCATCTACGGCCCTGATCCCAGTCGTCTTGGACGAGGGAGGACTGATCTATAGATAAACGTCATCTATAAACTCGCCTTGCCCAATGAGCTGGCCAGGAAGAGATGCAGCGATCGGGTTATTGGGTGCGGGAAGGTTCGGCTCGAGACTACGACTTCGTCGGTGAAACGCCAGTACTTAGCGTTCTGTGTTCTGCTGAATCCGATCGCAACATCCCGGAAATCCCCCTGTCCCAAGCGAATAAATCGCTTCGAAACAGATAGAATTCATCTATCAACTCACTCAGGACGAAGGAAATCCCGCGGTATGCAGCAAGCGGGTTCTAGCTCTAAGGAAATTGAAGAAAGGACAGGAAAGTAAAGTCCTTCAAGTGAAGGCTAACCCAGAAGGGGTTAGTAACAAAGGCTAAGACCATCTAAACTTGATTGGATAGAGATAATACACTAAAAAAAATCGATGAGGCTCCAATCGCACTCACTGACGCTGTGACATTCTTGATTGAAAGACGAAATTGAAGAAAGGGCACGAAAGTAAACATCCTTCAGATGAAGGCTAACCCAGAAGGGGTTAGTAACAAAGACTGAGACCATATAAACTTGTTGGTTTAGGGATAACTCACAATATAAAAAAAAATCGCTGAGACTCCATCCGCACTCGATGACGCTGGGACGTTCCTGAATTGGAAGAAAATTGAAAAAAGGACAGGAAAGTAAAATCCTTCGGATGAAGGCTAACCCAGGACGGGTTAGTAACAAAGACTGGGACCATCTAAACTCAATAGTTTACAGATAATACACAAAAAAAACTACACTCCACTGAGACTTCAGCCACACCAACCACCACTCGGAAACCTTTTTGGTTGGAAGCAAATTGAAGAAAGACAGGAAAGTAAAATCCTTCAGAAGAAGGCTAACCCGGAGGGGTTAGTAACGAAGGCTAAGAAGGTTATCACCCACTACTGAAGACGTAGTAGGAGGGCTTGCGATAATCTGCGGTTCACAAGTGAAGCTTGCCGGATGCCTTCTTAGGGGCTACCGAGATCTAACCAACTTTGGTCAAGGCTTTATTTCCTGTGCATGGAAAAAAAAAAGAAAAAAGTTTTCAAAGAGGCAAATTTACAAAAGCATCTTGAAAGAATGTGAAAAAAAGGAATAATGCATATCAACTTATGAGAAAGGAAGTACATTTTAGCTGGTAATAAATACTAACAGGATAACACTGAACTGGTTTAACTCACACTGGACAATTGTGCCAAAAATATATATAAATAAAAACAAACAAAAAACGCGCTTGAGCTAAGGCTGAAAATACTTCATCTGAAAGTTGTGCCCAGTAACGCTAGAAAGAAAAACGACTATACTAAAGAAAGAGAATATTCACCTGAAAACTGTGCCAGGTATGTATGCGACAAAAAAAAAACAAAAAAAAGAAGATATAACAATTGTGCAAAATATATAAAAAAAATTGCGTTTATGCTAATATCAACAATAATTCCAATGAAAGTTGTGCCAAATATCTAAATAAAAGAAAAATAAATGAGCTCATACTAATGCTGAAGATAATTCAGCTGAAAATTGTGCCAAGTAAATATATACAAAAAAAAAATGCGCTTATAATAATGACAAAAGAATTGTGCCAACACGATTAAACGAAAACGCTGTTCTGATTTGAGATTAATCGATCTGATTTCTTTAGACTATGTGCATTACTAACGTTCTTCATTTAAGAAAGGGGGGGGGGGGTATCGGCATGACGGATCAACGCAAAAAAAACTATGATATAAATTTCAGCCACTGCGGAAATAAAATAATAAAATACAAAAAAAAAAAACCAAATATTCAGCCATTGCTGAAAACATAAAAACAAAATCCTCTCTCTCTCTCTCCTGATCTCTCTCCCACTCCGTCGTCCACCACCCTCCAAGTTGTCGTCGCTCTGAACCAGGCCAATCGCAAAACTCTCGGTCAATCTATATTTATACAATGTTTGCTAGCAAATGGTCATGAACTTGGTGGCCGACCGAATATAAACGCATAGCAAGCCGAAGCAAAGCTTCTAAGAGGGGTATGCTAAACCGCGCACACTAAGCTTCTACTCCCACCAAGCAAATGAGCATGTATCTAGCTAGGAAGGGGTTTACTGCATTGTTGAAGAACGGAACTTCGAGTTGCCGTCTTACAATGCATGATCGCGACAAGCACACCCTTAACAATGGATAAAATCGGGAGGGATGAACCTCGTTCATCAACTTGGCAAGAGACTGAAGTCAACAGATCAAGGAAAGGTGGGAGGTCGGTGATCAAGTGGCTGCTGGTACTCGAGTAAGAAGCCGTAGCGGTGATTTATATAAGGAGATAAATCTGAACGGGACAACCCAAGTAAAATTAAATATCTGAACGGGACAACCCAACTAAAACTAAATATCTATGCGGGACAACCCGACTAAAACTAAATATCTGTACGGGGCAGCCCAACTAAGACTAAATATTTGTACGGGGCAACCCAACTAAAACTAGAAAAAGTTAATTCGGGCTTTTTCTCGGAACCAGCAGAAATGAACGGAAATCGTATTCCAACAGTATGCATCGCATACAACGTTCATCGAACACTAATCGACTTAGCCTCCCATCACCAGAAGTTAAGGAAGAAGGGTTTGAACAAAAAAAAATCTGGTGCGAGGTTGCACACTAGAACCGGTAAGCTGACACCAATGCCCAGCCAAGGACACAATCAAAAGAAGAACATCGTTCAACAACTTGCAAGGCTTGGGTCAGCTGACTAGGTCGTCGTGCAAGTAAAACTTATAAGTGGTCGGCATCTCGGCGTCCACGAGCCGAAGCTTGGCTTCAAAAGTGGTACGCCTCGCGCACAAGACTCGCTTGTTGCCGAGGAGATCAGCACTTAAACCAGGAAACTGTTAAATTTAAGGTAGAAATTGACGTAGACTTGACCGAAGGCAGTTTACCATCGCGCATACAGCCAGAACCATGGTAGAGTGACCCAGCCGCGATACAAAAGTCGGGCGTCAGCTTAAAACATACTGAGGTCTTACAAAACAAAGAAAAGTTCTAATAGTGATAACAACACAAAAAAAAAATTGGGAAAATATCATTGAAATAGCCATTGCATTCTAGTCAAGAGAAGCTTGACTAAATGCGAGGGAAAAAAACCTAAGATTGGGCGCCATTTGTAAAGAAAATGAGCGACCAGAAAAAATCATTGAAATAGTAGTTGTACTTTAGTCAAGGGAAGCTTGACTAAAGGCAAAAAAAAATCCTAAGTTTGGGCGCCATTTGTAAAGCAAATGGGCGACCAGAAAAAATCCAAAAATTAAAAAACTTGAAAATGCACTAACACTTTAGTCAAGAGAGGCTTGACTAAATGCGAAGAAAAGAAAGAAAACCGATGTTTGGGCGCCATTTGTAACGACAAGCGTGTCAGGCGACAGATCTACCTACATTCACTTGTACCTCAATGTAGATACATACTGCATCCGACACCTCTTTGTTACAAAATCATCGCGGGATTAGCGTGGGTGGCTGCCCAAAAAATATGCCGCTAGCGATTATCCGGTTTGGGGTGGTTCTTGCCACCCACATCCCTTGATGCGTGTTAAGTTGTGCAAAATCGTCAACATAACTGATCGGACAGACGGACGGACAGTAAAAAAAAGAAATTGTAGTCGGGACTGCAGACGGACTGACAGATAAAAAAAAAGATCTAATGCAGGCTTCCTTCTGATGGTGGAACCTGAAAGCCTTAAAAGAAAAAAAATTGATTTTATTGATATGCTGCAAAAAGAATGAGAACAGTAGACCTCAGTAATGCCGAACTAGTGCTAATTCACCCGGATAGTTTACAACGCTGGCAAACGAACGATTGAGAGAGAGTGAGAGAGCTGAGAGGGGTCTCTGATGTTGTTGAGACCCCGGCTTTGGGTAATGTTGGGCCTTATTGCCCCATCCACCCTGGAAAAACCTCCTAAGCCGTATCGAAATGCTCAGCCCCATTGTAGATAGTGTGTGTGCGCCAAGCTCACTTTGCCCGCTCGCTACGCCATGCCATCCCTCAATATCTGCTTATTCCATCTTGCTGCCGCTAGACCAAGGAGTAGGGAATACATTAGCCATACAATAGTATGACGCAAGAAAATAAAACTAATGAAAGACAGGAGCGTATGTGTTTAACTTATAAAAGTTTAATTCATCATTTATGTTTATTCTGTTTCCGCATTAGGCAAGATAAAACAAATAGGAATTTCTCTTAGATCTGTTCCCACGCTTCACTTATAATATTTTCAAAAAAAAATTAATTTATCTTACTAGTCTGGACCCTACTAGCTAAACACATCACCTAGTAATTAATGATAAGTAATAAAAAAAATTAGATATTACTCTATGAAGGTCCCTTTCAGTAAGGAGCCACTATGTTGTTCATCAGGGACTTTACTTCATAGCAAATCAATAAAAAATATAAAAGGAAAAGAAAGAAATTAAATACTACAAAACCTGGAGCCTCATCCCGGGAAGGTATGAGGCAGGCGGAGTCCCTCGCTGACACGTGATGACGGCTGAAAGAGTGCACTCTTTGTTCAACAGATCAGCAATACTCATTTACATTCGTGGGTACATTGATCTCTTTTTTATTAATCCTTTTCACCCTTTTTAGGTGCTTTCGGATGTGATTTTTTTTTTAATTTGGGTGCATTGACCTCTTTTTTTCTTTTTATATATACTTACTACTCCTATTTTTCTATGTACAAATGACGTAGTGAGTTGGGGGACAGTTGATAGCTCCTTTCATCACAAAAAAAAAATCGAGTAACGTGGCCTGTCGCCGCAAGATGAAAATTAAATTTGGATGGCTATAAGAATAACCCTGCAAGTACGGTACACTATGTATATGTCGAAATGCTCCCGCTAAGTGAACTAAATTCCCTTCTCTGCTCCTAATTTCAGATTCTCAAACTTCACAAAAAAAACTTCTACAGGTAAATAACCATATGTATGTAAAAATGTTCTGGTTGCACTACATTCTAATAACCTTCAGGGATTAACACGGCACAAAATAGGTACACTGTATATACATATGTTTAAATGTTCCTATTAATGTAACTAAATTTTTATCAATTTCATTGGAGAAAATTTCACAAAATCCTCTGCAGGTAAGTGCACTAGGAATATGTGGAACTGTTCCTGGCATTTCACATAAATTCTTTTTAATTTCAGATACTAAAATTCACAAAAAAAACCTCCTGCAGGTAAGTAACTATATGTATGTTGAAAAATGTCGCTCATAATCCAACTAAATTCTCTTTTGTAATTTCACACAGTAAAACTTCACAAAAACCTTTTGCGGGTAAGTAACTATATGTATGTTGGAATGTCACTAATAATCCGACATAATTCTTTCTAATTTCAGATACTAAATCGCGAAAGCAAATCATGCAGCTCACGGAAAAGCTCAACAGGTGATCAATAATCAAATAACAATAAAATCATTTCAAGACACGCACTAAGTTTATGTAAATTCCACTAGAATTTCTTTGAGATTTATTAATTTCCTTTTCTCTTGATTCTAGGCACTTAATAGCGAAAACAAATAATCCAGTTCATGAAAAAGCTCAACAGGTGAGCAATATTAAAATAACTATAAGATCATATCACAACACGCACTATGTTTTCTAATACTAGTACGCCGAGTGAGAGTTTTGTCAACACACGGAGCAATAGCCCGAAAACTCAACACCTCAGTCATGTCAACACCAGTGGCACCCCTCTTACTTCTTGCCCGAATTCTCAACAACAAAGCCAAAAATCTCAACAGCTGGAGAGCAAATCTGGTAATGGAACTCCTCGTATGTCAACTCGTTCCAGTTCTGTCAGCTCAGTGGATTCGCTTGAACTTCTTGAGATCAAGCTGACTAATAATTTGTCCAAGGTAATTACAGAGAGGTTCCACGAATTGGAGGAGCTTTTGGCTCAGAAGCTTGAACTAGTAATTGCATCTTTCAATTGACAATTAGCTATTTTGCGAGAGGTGCTTGATGTAATGAGGAACGAACTCAATGATGCTCGTTCGAAACTGGAGAATGTCCGCAGGGGGAACAGGCTTAGTGATGCGATTATTACTGGTGTGCCGTTCATCCCAAGTGAAAATGTTGGGGAAATGCTTGCTAACATCTCATCTGTAATAGACCATACACTGTTACCGTATGCTACTGCATTTCGAGCCAAGTCCAGCAGCGACAATAACCAAAGTCGCCGCAATACTCCCCCGCTTGTAGTTAAATTCTCATCGGCCAGCGAACAGCGTGCGTTTCTGAAAAAGTTTCGGCGCCACGGTCCAGTGCGGCTGAATCAGATTTCTCCGTCGTTTGTCTCTGACAACAGGATCAATGTGTTTGAGAGTTTGTCTCGATGTAATCAGCAAATATTACGTAATGCTCTGAGATATGTCAGAGGTAAACGCATCCACTCTGCTTACACTCGTCAAGGCCTTGTAAATGTGCGATTGAAACATGGCGATACTCCACTGGTGATAACAAACATAAATGCTCTCGATGATATAATTGCTGAAGAAAATACCTCTAACACTTAGATGTCTGATATTGTTGTTTATTGTAATTTAGTAATTTAATATTGCCTGTTAATTTAGCTTGTAAGTATTCTCCTATTTATTTCATTTTGTTGTTCTTTTTACTTTCTTTTTTATTTAGTTTTGTTTTATTTTCTTCTGTAATGCTTCTTTGGTTGTATAAGCCCTTAGCATTAGCTTTTCAGTTTAGGTTTTTGTTTGGGTCTGACAAGTATACCACTCCATCCATTGGTTTCATATATCATGCATTGGTCTACTGTCGGCGCCTGATGTCGAGGAGTGATGTCAGCTAATCTTTCTCCCTTGGACAAGGTAAGAGCTCTGTGCCGAATCTTTACTAATCGTGCCTCTGGTTTGAATGTGGTTTCCATTAATGCGGGAAGTCTGAGATACAAGGCTGATCAAGTGAGTGATATGTATTCGGAGTGTAATATTCACGCAATTATTGTTTTGCGATACCTGGTTAAATTTGATATGTTAACTCTAAATTTGTTTCAATACCTAATTATAATGTTTTCAGAAATGATCGACATTACCGCGTAGGCGGTGGTGTGGCCGTTTATGTGCATAAAATCTCTAAATGCATCCATTATCAAATTGTCGACTGAAGTTAGTAAATTGTAGTTTCTTGGACTCAAATTGTTTTCTTCTTCTGATAAATGTGCTCTCTTTGGCGTGTACTGCCCTCCAAATAGTTTTGATTTAACAATGCGGTGGCCTTCAATGATGCGGTGTTCCAACGCTCAGCTGCAATTTGGGGATATTGTAGTCTGCGGAGATATGAATGTTAATGCACTATGCTACAGTCCTACAGTTAATAATTTTCTGTATCTTTTACAAACCTTAGACCTTGAAGCTAGTGAACAACTTGCCGACGTAATTTAATTGTTCCTCGCCTTCTCAGCTAGATTATGTGCTTACTACCAACATTAATAAAATCCTCTTTCATACTCAAATTTCACCAGTAAGCAACTTTGATCACGATTTTTTGTTTTTAACATACGAGATGAATTTTTCCGCTATTCCACTTTCAGTCTCCTTCACTTATCGGGATTTTAAAAATATCGATATGCAGGCACTTTCAGACGATTGCAACGGAATTTCTTGGAAGCACCTATATGAGTCCCTGGATGGTAAAGTTTTTATCTTAACCAACACCATTCTGCGTTTATATAATCAGCATGTACCTCTTAAAACTTGCAGTATTCGTGGGAAATAAATGTCCCCTGGATTACAGATGAAATTCGTCAGACGATGGCTGAGCGTAATTTTCTTGCTTAAGCGATTTAGAAGAACTCAAGACAGTGTAGTTCATGGTAGATATAAAAGAGTGGCGCAGTAAAGTTATTTCTCTGCTTCGATCATCCCAAACGTGCCTATTTGGGGACCAAGCTCGATCCAAAACTTCCTGCGAAAAGCTGTGGAATAATGCTCGTAGTCTCGGTATTCATGGGAAGGACCCACCAGTTGCAAATTTCAATCCTGATGACCTAAAACAACTACCTTGCTTCTAGCTCTGTGGCTGCATTTACGCCTGTTTACAATTTTCAGGAAGACTTCTCTCATGAGGGTTCCTCCTTTCATTGTGTGGATGGCCCCCAGGTTCTTTTTGACCCTGTATTCCATTAAGTCTAATTCAATTGGACCTGATGCTTTACCACCCAAGTTCGTAAAGCTACTAGCGATCTCCTTGCCATGTCCCCTTAACGCATATTTATAATTTGTGTCTTACCACTTCGCAATTTCCCTTTCAATGGAAGCAAGCAATAGTTGTTCCCATTCCAAAGAAATCTCGCCCCTCCCTACTTAATGATCTCCGCCCTATTAGTGTACTCAAATTTTCTTGTTAAAACACTCGAAAAAATTATGTACACGCAAATAATGGAGTATGTTGGCGCAGAGAATATTTTGTCAGGCTGGCAATCAGGATTTCGCCCCAGGTCACAGATGAGAATCTGCTCTCTTAAAGATCACATCTGGATATTCATAAGGCTCTTGACAATGATCATATAGCAGTACGGGTCCTACTCGATTTCAATAAGGCCTTTGATTCGGTGAGTCATGTCAAGTTAATCTGCAAACTTGGCAGAAAATATGGCTTCTCCTCATCGGCCGTTGGGTTAATTTCCGCTTTCCTTTCGAATGGTGCTCAAGTTGTAAAAGTGCAGAATTCTATCTCCGGTCCATTTGGGCATTTCAACTCAATTCGAAATTTAGTTGTTGCGACTACATCAGCGCTTTGATGGGGAAAATTTATGGCAGTCTTCGTCAACTTTATATTTCCTCCAGTTGCCTGTCTGTGGATTTTCGCAGGAAATTGGCGTTGACTCTTATTCTACCCCATTTTAACTATGGGAGCCTTATTTTTAGCAGGACTAGACTCAATTTGTCAAAGAAGAGTTACTGTAGCCTTTAACGACATCATCCGTTATATTTATAAACTTTCCTAGGAGCGCTCGTGTATCTACTCTTGCTACGGTCCCTACTCGGTAGCTCTGTAGAGGCCTATTTGACTCGTCGGAGGCTTATCTTCCTTCATAGGCTAATTTACACTAAATCCCCTGCATATCTATCCGAAAGCCTACAGTTCTTGCACTCGAATAAAGGTTTACATCTCCTTGTCCCGAGATGCACATCTGGGTGAGCGCTCTTACTTTCGTCCTAGCTGCCCGAAAATGGAATTCTCTTCCATATGTAATTCAGCGCACAGGTTTCCGGCCTGACCTATCCTAAGCTAGTCATAGATTTACATTAACTAGTTATTAGATAGTGGATTGGTATTTATTCTCAGATATAAAAATTCCTGTTGAATTGTTTTAATTAATTCTTAATTTTATTTATTTATTTATTTATTTTTTGTCTTTTGTTTTTAATTGGTTTTTATTTTTGATTTATTTTACTAATTTTTTTATCTTTGTTCTTTTCTTTGCCCTTTATCTTTAAATTCTCTTTTTCTTTTTCATCTTTGGATATCCTTTTTTTTCTTTCACTATTTATTCATTTATTTATTTATTTATTATTATATTTATTTTATTATTATTTTATTTTTGCTTTAATTTTAATGTTACTTATGTTGTTTTTTTGTAATCTTCAGTACACGGCCGAATAAATGTATTGTATTGTAAATTGTAAGTTTATATAAATTCCTATAGAATTTTCTCGAGATTTATTAATTTCTGTTTCTCTTATTTTCAGGATCTTAGTCGCGAAAACGGATAAATTCTTCTAGAATTTCCGCGAAATTTACTAATTTGTTTTTCTCTTAATTTTAGGCACTTAACCGTGAAAGTGAACAATCCAGTTCATCGAAAAACTCAGCCGGTGAGCAACAATATTCTACTCAATTTTTCCAAGCACTTCAATTCATATAATTTAAATTACTCCGCACGAGCCAAGCGCTTCACAACCAAAAAATGTCTTCATCCAACGATCTCTCAACAAGAACTCCGCGACTGCACGCAGTCTCCCTACATTGCCACCGTTCTCCATTCCTTCCGACCGACCGACGAACGTTTTTTTTTCTTTCTACCATGAATTCACGCCACAGCTGGTGCACATTCGAACCGAAATTTTTCTAGGAATTTCGTGCGGGCCTACTGTAATGCATGGCGTGATGGTATCGCGTGATGCTTTACAGCTAGGCGAATTACCGTTTCGGAATGTCTGTTTCGAACGAAAAATTGCATTTATGCTAGTTTTGTGTGAATGGGAATTTTTCGCTTGGGCAAAAAATATAATTTTTCGCTTGGGCAAAAAATATTATTTTTCGCTTGGGCAAAAAATATAATTTTTCGCTTGGGCTAAAAATATAATTTTTCTTTCTTTTCAGGTTTTTGTAAGTAATATTCCAATTTGTGCGAGTTCTGCACGAATCGGGATTTTTCGTTGAAAAGTGACTTTTTTATCTTTTTTTTTTTTTTTGATTCTGCTGGGTTTCAGGAATTTTGTAATATGGAGAAGTAGCATATGGCTACTTCTCTAAAATGTTTATATTTTATCTTTTTAGGAATTTATAATGTGGAGAAGTAGCATACTTCTAGAAGATATTTAAATTTTCTTTTTTTTCAGGAATTTGTAATATGGAGAAGTACCATAGGGCTATACTTCTTAAAAATGTATGACTTTTATTTTCAGGGTTGTTATTTGTATGGAGAAGCAGCATGGGGCTACTTCTCGAAAGTATGTACCTTTTTCACCCCTTTTCTGGTATCCTGGGAGAATTATGGCGGTTTCTCTACAAAAGGTAGAGAAGCCGAAAAAGGAAAAAGAACGAAGGGCGGAAGAAAAAGGGTAGCGTAAGGGGAATACGCTACAGAACTATGAAATAAGTAAGAATTTTTTACTGTGTAATGAGTTTGTCCCTATTGAATCCAGATTACTCAACAATAGATCCCCTGGATGAACAAACGTATTAAAAACCTCATGTATGAGCGAGATTATGCATATGAACTCTGTAAAACCTATAAAACGGACTTCTTTTTGAAAAATTTCAAATATCTCCGAAATAAAACTACCCAAGCGATTCGGACAGCTAAGCGTGACTTTTGCTTTCGGAAACTTGACCCTGCGCTTCCCCCGCGAACTCTTTGAAAAAACATCAGAGATATTGGAGTTAAAAAATCACCGGCCTATTGCAACATTGACCCCGATGTATTAAATGAGTTTTTCGTGCAAGGAACTTGTTTCAATGGTGCTGCTAACTCTGGGGAGGATTTATGCATTGAACTAAATTTTGATGGCTACGCATTTAATACGAGCACACCCTCTGAAGTTATACTTGCCATTCAATCTATTAAATCCAACGCGATTAGTGTTGATATTATTGACGTGCGATTTCTATGCATTATATTACCGTGTATAGTACCTCTTTTGACTCATATAATAAATACCTGTATCATGACATCCAAATTTCTGTCTGCTTGGAAAGATGCAAAAGTTGTTCCAATTAATAAAAAACCTAATCCTCAACTTAGCGAAAATTTTCATTTAATTAGCATACTTCCTTTCTGCTCGAAAGTTACCGATAAATTGCTTTGTGACCAAATTTCAACCTTTGTGTCTGATTAGTCCTTTTTATATGCATTTAAATCCGGTTTTCGCAAACGACATAGTGCAGTTGCATCGCTTTTATACCTAGTGGATAATATTAGATTAAATATGGAGGCCCGACTAGTATCATTGCGCGTATTATTAGACTTTTCTAAGGCATTTGTTAGTGTAAATATTAATGTATTATGTAGTAAACTTAAAACACGGTTCTTTTTAGCAGTTCTGCAGTTAATTTAATTTTTTCTAATTTTTCGGATAGGTTCCAAAAGGTTGTGTATGCTTCCAGATATAGACCTACCTTCTCAGGTGTTCCACAGGGGTCAATTCTCGGGCCGTTGCTTTATTATTATACATTAAAGATATACCTGAAGTAATCCGTTGTGGTAATATCTAGCTGTATGCCGATGATGTTCAGCTTACTTTATCTGCTCCTGCTACTTGTATGAAAGATGTTGTAGAGCTGATGAACTGTGAACTTGCTAGGGTGTCTCAATGGGCTATTGAAAACAAACTTTTGTAATCTAAAAAGCTTCGACTTAAACAACTTTCCCCCACTAAGACTAGGTGATGCCATCATACCTTACTCAGAGTCTCTCAATAATCTTGGTGTTGTCTTCGATCGCATACATACCTGGGACCTACAAACTAACAAAGTGATAGGGAGGGTGTATGGTACACTTGCTAAGCTGAGGTTTTTTTGCAAAATTCACTCCACATGATGTCCGAACTCATTTGATTATCACGTGAATTCTGCCGGTTATACTGTATGGTAGTGTAGTATACTGCAAGACTGACAATATTAGTTGAAGGAAATTAAATGTGGCTTTTAACTCCTTTGCGCGATACATTTTTAATCTGAGTCGTTTTGATCATATTTCTATGCACGCTCGCAGCATTTTAAATTGTACTTTGGATAACTACCTTGATTATTATGTGGCTATTATGCTCTTTAAGATAATTAGATCCCTTGCACCTGATTTCTTGTCCACTAAACTTCAGCAGCTCAGATCATCGCGAGACTACCAACTTGTCATTCCTCGCAGTAATTGCAGACGGAGCGATAGATCTTTTTACGTTTACGGTGTCAGGATACGGAACTCCCTGGCGACCAGTCTTAAGCAATCCGCAACAGTCAGCGATTTCTCTTACATAAGCACTATTCGGGATTACACAAGAAAAATAAAATTGAAAAAAAGTAAAGATTAATGGCCACAGGAGCTAAAAAACCATCACAAGGTGTACATTTTCTCGAAAACAAAAGAAATGGCTATAATTTGAAAAATTCATGACATAAATTTTTTTTTATATTTTTCTGGTAACTGCTTTGATTTGGTCGATCTCCCGATTCCGGCTCGACGTCGACTTACGGGACGCCCTGTATATACCTAGACTTTCTTTGGACGCCTTACCAGGACTACTTTTTTAATTGTTGTTCCATGTTAGACTTGTAAAATTTCGGCCAGTTTTTCATTGAGTAGCGAATGGTTTAGCTCAGGAAACTGATTCGGCTGAATAATTTTTAATGGATATTTACTCTAACGTTCGTATTTAAGTACCTTGTCACCTATTTGCACTTGACATGGTTGAGACATTGCAATTATTCCCTGTCCCTCTCCCTTGGAAATCACGAAGTGATCTGGACATATGATATGCAACACCGTGGACTTGATAAATGAAAATTGACACGTATTTGGCTTACTTAATTTTATCAACATGTCTTTTTGGGGAACTTGTATTCTGAACTTGCAAATGGGCATTTAATTTAAATGGTTATACAATAATTTAATGGCACATCCATTTGATGTTGCTGCCTTTATTATGGGCGTGTTTAATCGGCTTACATACGTGTTTTCTTCCAAATTACTTGTTATTTTCTTGAAGTTTTTCATGTCCTCGCATTTTCTTGAGATATGGCTTCAATAATCCGATGTTTTAAGATAAAGAAACGACGATGAAGTAAAAGGTAAAATACCGTTTCTGACTTTATAATATATTCAAGTGAAGTATAGAACGGTATACATAAAAAAATGAAGTGTCAAAAAGGATCTCAGAGAACTAGAGTGAAGCTCGGTTCAATTCAATAAAAGCATTAAGTTAAAGTACAGACAACATATGAACTCAAGTTGTATATTAAGTGACTAACAGCTGACTTGATGTTGTTTCTTCATTAATATGTTTCCTTTTTAACACACCTCCTCAACATCTAGACATCTTCTCCATTGTCCAATCCAAACTTGTCACAGCAAAAATGGTGTTGGCTCTTAGCTAAGGCTTTAGTAAGAACATCAGCTGGCATCGCTTCTGGGCCCACAACCTGTTCAGATAAGGCTTCAATAATCCGATGTTTTTAGATAAAGACACGACGATGAAGATTTTTTCGAATGCGATGCGCTCTGTGATTCCGAATTCAAAAGTTGAATTTTTCTTTAAGAGCTCAAATAATGGCTTAGCTATCTGTGAGCAATTAGGGACGAACTTCCGAAAATAGCCTGAGAGTCCCAGGAAACTTTGTAACTTCTTTACTCAGTTTTATTGTCTGACGGTCGGACTCTTCCAAGACATATCTCGTATCCCAGGTATTCGACTGTAGAGCATAAAAATTGAAATTTTTTCCATTTTATTTTTAGGCCATATTGTGAGGCTACATCTAGTACTTCCTTAAGGCGCTCCAATGCCTCCATTTCACCTTTGGCGGGGATTACGATGTCGTCCATATAGATTAAAATAAGTTTCCGTTACACTAATGGGTGGAATATTTTATTTACAAGTTTCTGAAAAATTGTGGGGGAGGTACATAGCCCGGAAGGCATTCGTAGAAACTCAAACTGACCACTAGGAGTCACGAAGGAAGTATACCTCCCGCTATCTTTGGCGACGGGAACGTGAAAGAGACCGTTTTCTAGGTCGAGAGTTGAAAATATCTTGGCACCTTGTAGCTCGTCTATATTATCTCCGGTAAGTGGTAACGGGTATCCGTTTCGTATTACTTGCGTGTTTAGCCTTCGAAAATCGACGCAAAGACGCTTACTTCCGTCCTTCTTATCCGCAAGTACGATTGGACTGGAAAAGTCGGAATGGCTCGGTTGTATTATTCTCTGCTGCAGCCACTCACTTATCTGTTCATCGACGATCATCATTCAAAATTATTTTCATTTCGATGTCTTATTGGCTTGTTTTTTCGGTATATACCCAGCTATCATTTTCCCAATTTTGTTCCTATACGCCTTGTTACCTACTTTTATACCATCCTCAGGGAATTCTAAAACATCATAACATTCGCTAAACTCGTCGGCCATCTTTTTCACTCTTACCTCACCTGAGTTTAATGATATCTCGGTCCCATTCAACACATCCTTGCCAATTATCATTTGCATTCGTAAGTACTTCTCAGTTAACACCTGTACCGAAGTGTGAAAGAGAAAATTATCGATTAGTAACTCGGCCTCAAAACTCCCTAATGTTTCAATAGCATCGTCGGAAATACCGGGAACAGTAGTACACCCTCCTTCGAGTACCGGAGAACCCATCTTTAAATACTCATCTGATCTGATTAAGGTAACGTCACTACCTGTATCAATCAAAGCTTCTAGCTTGTAATTATTTACTTCGACTGCTTTGAGATTACAAGCTTGTGCCCTAGCTTTGCTAACCCTTGCGCAATTTGGTGATCGCATTTGTGGACAGTCCAGTGCCTTATGACCGAATTTTTACAGGAGAAACATCTAGGACCTCTGTCTGCCTTCCTAAATTCCTTGGCTTCGTGGCCTCTTATACCACAGTTAAAGCAGATAGATGTCGATTTAGGTCTTGTTGGTCTCTCATCCCGTTTTCTATGGGTCTGAACACTTTCTGAAAATCTGCCGTATGCTTCCAGTTTTAATTTAAAATCTTTAATATTGTTAGCCCCATACAACATAGACTTATTTGAAGGAATATCATTAATTCCATCTATAGTGTGCTGAATTATGGCTGTGTCGTCTACTTTGCCTTTGGCGCCTAACTCCTTCTTTTCAATAAATATTCAAATAGTATCTCATCTTTTTGCTGCTTCCGAGTTACTAATTTTCTATGGATCCCCTCTGCTATTTATATTCTCTTCAAAATTATCTAATAAAAATTCCTTCAATGTGTCCCAACTTGTCAAATCAGTTCCAGCCCTAATGGCCAACCTAGCTGTGCACGTTAGCAAGCGCCTTGCATTAAGAACCATTTCTAGTGAAGACCAATTCATAATCTAAGCGCTAGTCCCATCTCAGCCAGCCAAACTCTAATATCATAACAATCATCCCCACTGAATTCATTTAGAGCACCAGTTACGTCTTGGAATGGAGTGGAGTTGTGCTTCGTTTGCTTCTATGATTCATTTTCTGCTCTCAATAGCGATATCTCATTTTCTCTAGCACGGAGTAGCTGTGCTTTTAACTCATCTAACTCTCGTTCTAGTGCCGCAACTAAATTTTCTCTTTGCCGCAAATCATTTTGCATAAGCCTAATATCTTCTTGTACGTGATTCATGACTTCCGAACGCACTTCGTCAGCTAGCTGAGTGCTATGCTTAATGACAGCTTTTCTCTTCTTTCCCATATTTAAAAAAAGTTGAAAGCAAAATAATTTATCGGTCCTGCCTATGTAATTACCTAAAATAAAATTCTCACATAGTTTATAAGCGATTTGGAATGTCCCCGAAATTGTATAAAATTCCTTTCGCTACTTGCAGAAGTAATGCTTACAATGTCCGTCTAAAATTGTGGTTTAATGCACTAAGCTCATCACAACGATTGTTCAACTTATTGAATAAAAGCAAAAAGTTGTAAAAAAGTTAATATAGTATTATGTCACAACTATGTCAAAAGAAAAATCGAGATTCAAATTCAAGTCATTTCCTAGAAAATGCAAATATTTATTTGACCAGCTAAAGATATTAATTATCACGTTTTGTCTCAATAATATAGGAAGATTATTATCGCTTTTTGGTTTGTTCCAATGTCAACATGATCTGCATTATCATCACTGTCATTGACTCAGCTGATTTTGTTCCAGTTTATCAAAGTTTCACTTCGCCGTGAATTCGCAATTGGTATGTGTCTTTGATGGCGAACGAATATAGCACTATATGATCACATTTTTTTCGTTTTTTTTTTATGTTTTTTTATCTTTTGTGAATGTTCTATTGTCTTTACCGTCGGCACTGTCCTTATGAAGTTTATTAAATAAAAGTGTTACCATGATTTCTCCTTAATTGCGGGACTGGGCGGAAAACTTCCAACTACGTGCAAATTCTTGCGGATTTTTACCTTTTAATTGTCCCGCAGGTGTCTATTACTTTTCCCTCGGAGTATCAAAGATAATTACTGCTCCCAGTGTTTCGCCAACTATTGTCTGAATCGATGCAGGTACGCTGCTGAAGGCACTAGTAGGTAGAATTCGGAAACTGGACAGTTCAAAAATTTCTTCCTTTTTGTCGACAGGTTCCGCGCTTTCCTTCCTTCTTCTTGGCTTTTTGCTTTTTGCTTTTTGATTCACCAGCTTTTGTTCTTATTAAATGTGTATCCCGGTTGAGCCCCCAATTTTGTGGGTTACACACATTTAATAAGGATTAGGCACTGTAAATAGATTATTTAATTCACTTGATTTTATTCCATTTAATATATAAAGTAATTGTATAAAAAAGTAATTGGTGATCGTCACGATTTCCTGGGATTCCTGTAAACTCTCTAATCCGTCCGACGTCTTCGGTGGCCAACTCGGAAGAGAGCGAGAAAGAGTGTTCGCCGCAGGCGGTTGACGTAAAGCGTAAGTTGTAGTTGCCACATCGATGGAAAGGTGTCTTCTTGTTTTGTAGGAGAGTTAATGCTTAGGTAGTCAGTATTGATTCCCACATGTATACGCCGGCTCGTCTGGGCTTCTTTTAGCGTCTGTCTCCTGAACGGATTCCAAGTCGGACTACTAGGTCTCTTCTTTCGTCCATTCTTGTACGCTTCTGCTGCTTTACTTGTAAAGTGAAACAAAAACAAAACTTACTAAATAGCAATATTCTGATTGCTCAAAGTCATTAAATTTTTTTTAAACGATTCACGTGAACCCGTTTGAGCTTTCTCCCCATAAGGATTGTTACATTCACTGGGATATGAACGTAAATTACTTCATAAGGACCCTTGAAGATTGACGACAGTTCTCCCGCCCGAGCCGAGTCTCTAACTAGAACCTTTTCACCGACATGCACCTCTATCGCCCTCGCGGACCTATCATAGTACTCCTTGGCAGACAATTTACTTTTGATCAAGTTTTGCTTTGCTACTTTGAATACCTTTTGCAATTTAAGCCATAACACATTATGATATTTATCGGCATTGTATAGCGGCTCAGGCTTTCGCTGCAAGCTACTGGGCACTTCCGAGCCGAATCCGAATAAAGTCTCTATTGGTGTCAATTTTGTGCCCAAATGCACAGATTTGTTGTGGGGCATGCGCTGCCGTCCGCAAGAATTCGTCCCAGTTCCGCGGGCCTTGATCTACGAAACTTCTTCCACGTTAGCCAGCTATTTGTAGCTGGCTTACGTGGAATGCTGTCTCTGTACGGCATTTGACTACGGATAATAGGTAGTAGTCTGTAACTTTTTAATTTTCAACATCCTACAGAGGGCCTTTAGCAGTTCTGCTGTAAAATTCTCTCCTTGATCAGTAATTAATTGTTTTGGTAGAGTATATCGGCTGAGAATTTGCTCAAACAGGGCTCGTGCCACAGTACTCGCTTCCTGATCCTGCATCGCTGCGAAGTCAACGAACCTAGTGAGATCAACCAGCATTGATAAGATTTGTTTGTTGCCATTGTGACTCAAGGGCAATGGTCGCATCAGACCGACGTACACCTTCGCAAAGGGTTTGCTTGATATTGCAGTGATCACCAACGGCATCTTTGCAGCTCGACTGCGTTTATTTTTCTGACACCGCGGGCAGCGCCGAATATAATTTCCGATATCCCCTAGTTTTACGGTATTATCTTTTTCGAGATGTCGTCCAAACCGAAAGTCATGGAAGTCCTTCAAGATCGGCTCAACTTGATGTGGATCTGTGATATGCTGTGTGCCCGGATCGCCCATCGCCTTCCCTGCAATAACTTCTGCCTCATCGAAGTCACCCGATTCCGGTTCGGATTCCATAGGAGATGTGTCATTTACTTCGGAAAGACTGGACCTGTCACACTGTCTTTGGCATTGAAAATGTCTTCACGACTTCCACTAGACGTTGATCTGGCTTTGCTCCTAGTTCCGAGTAAACAGGACCCAGATACACCACTTCTTTGTTCATAAACTGACATTTAGAAGGTTGTAGCTTCAAGTTATGATCCCGAAAACGTTGAAATATTTGCCTGAATTTATCGTTGAGTTCGTCTAAGTTTTTTGCAAATATCACGACAGGATCGAGATACACGAAACATTTTACGCTCTTTAACCCTGCTAATATGCCGTTAAAGAGCGACTGAAAAAATATATGCGCTGTCTTTAGCCCAAATGGAAATCTTTTATAATGACAATGATTGAAATTGGTACTAAAAGCCGTTTTCTCTCTGTCTGCTGGATAAATTAGTACTTGATGATATCCGTTAGCCAAATCTAACGTTGAAAAGTAACTAGAATGACCTAGTCGATCCAACATATCCTCATTTCGTGGAAGTGGGTATGAACAATGGATACAGACCTTGTTGAGTTCACGGAAGTCTGCGAACAACCTACACTTACAGCTCCCAGCTTCATCAGTACCCTTTTTGGGTATCAGGAGTACTGGAAAGTTAACTGGACAATCACTGTGCTCTATTATATCATCCTCTAACAATTTTTCGAATTGCTTTTTACCCTCTTCTCTGTGAGCTTCCGGCATTCGGTACTACTTTCTATGTATGGGTCCTGTGTTGGCCATTACAGGTAATTTAAAGGTTTCCGTTGTAGAATATATCCGTTTTCTCCTGGCAAATTAAAAATGTCACTGTATTCGAAACAGAGCTACGACACGGCTTCCCTCTCCTCTGGATTGAGATCTTCTCCCAGCAACAGTGATTGTTTCATTAATTTTAGCCGCTGTTGCCTTTTATTACACTGCCTTTCACTATCCGCTAGTGATAGTACTGAATACCGGTTCAGTCTTTCCAACTTTGGTTAGAAATCTTTTACTAACGGCCTCAGTCCTAGCGTTTATGATTACCACAAAGTCTTGTCCACACTTAGGCCTGATTAGTGTATTTCCGCAATACACTCCAGGACATATTTCTTCCGCCATACATAGCATTTCAGCCTCACTCTCAACTGGGATTCTCACCAGTTGCCCTGTTCTGGGTTTCAATCGTATTATTGGTCCATTCGTGCTCCTGAGTTCAAGAACATGTACCACAAGCTTTCATCCTGGGATTAAAGGGCTGGACTTCCGTGCGAGGTTGCCTTAGTCTGTTTTCCCGTTCAACAGCTACCCTTACCTGCTCTTCACCCCCACGCTCTTTCACTGTTTCTGTTGAGATTTTTCGACGATTTTCGTTACTAGATTGACTGACGCTTCGTTGACAATCTTTAGCTAATATCACTACGTTAATACTTTCCTTTCCTGTTACATTCGCAAAAAGAGGCTTTTACTGCTTGTTTCTTTTTACATTCCGTATTGACAGTTTTTGGTTAATGCAGTTGATGATAGCTCTATCCTTAAGAAATTCACAACCCAGTTTTCCGTTAGCTGGTATTGAGTCTGTGTCATAAATTGCATTAAACTCGCAAGTATTCTCTTCAGTATTTATACGTTACTTGTACTGACAAACTCCTACGGATTTTCCTTGAGCCCCAAATAAACCCCCAATAGTAATAGTTCGTTGAGACTGAATATACGTGCTTTTTCTTATCTTATTTAATTTTATTAAATTACATGTGGACCTGGTATCAACCAAAAGATTTAACTTACCTGTTATCCTTATATCTGATTCAATTCAATTCAATTCAATTTCAATTCAATTTATTATATTGGTAGAAGTACAAAAGATCTTAAGATCTTAACCTAGTACAGTATATAAGAGGAAGCTAAAAGGAATGAATAATAGAGACTACGACAAACTAAAGCTAACTTGTTTCAAATTAAAAATATTAAAGATAGAAGTAGTTTAACAATTGAAAAAAAAATAAGAGGAGAAAAAATATGACAGTTAAAAAAAAAAACTAGGGAGAGATATACAAAAATAATAAATTAATTAAATTTTCCTTGAATTCAATCTTGATTTAATTCAACCTGACACCCCAAAGAATGATTAATAGAGACTACGACAAACTAAAGCTAACTTATTTCAAACTAAAAATATTAAAGATAGAAGTAGTTTAACAATTGAAAAAAAATAAGAGGAGAAAAAAAATGACAGGAAAAAAAACTAGTGAAAGATATATAAAAATAATAAATTAATTAAATTTCCCTTGAATTCAATCTTGATTTAATTCCGTGAGAGGATGCCTTAGTCCGTTTTCCCGTTCAACAGCTACCCTTACCTGCTCTTCACCACACATCCCTGGAGTCCATGTAATGAGCTCTCCCTGTACCAGGCGACGATCTTGTTGACCAGCCTCCGTATGAAGGGTTGTGATTAAAGTATTTACCCGCATGTGTTCATGTTTCAGCGCCTTTGCATCGGGGGTGGCCTTCACCTCGTTTTTCTGCTGTGATTGTTGTTGGGCAATGCCTTCAGTCATCTTTTCCACTCTTTCGTTTCTCTTGTTTATCTGTGTTAGATACCAGCCTATGGTGTCTGAGGCTGCCATTTCTTTACCAATAATGTCTTTTATCCTGTAATTCTGTCTTTAGTATGCTATTTCACCGTTTCTGTTGAGTTTTTTCGACGATTTTCGTTACTAGATTGACTAACGCTTCGTTGACAATCTTTAGCTAATGTCACTACGTTAATACTTTCCTTTCCTGTTACATTCGCAAAAAGAGGCTTTTACTACTTGTTTCTTTTTACATTCCGTATTGACAGTTTTTGGTTAATGCTGTTGATGATAGCTCTATCCTTAAGAAATTCACAACACAGTTTTCCGTTAGCTGGTATTGAGTCTATGTCATAAATTGCATTAAACTCGCAAGTATTCTTTTCAGTATTTATACGTAACTTGTATTGACAAACTCCTACGGACTTTCCTTAAGCCCCAAATAAACCCCCAATAGTAATAGTTCGTTGAGGCTGAATATAAGTGCTTTTTCTTATCTTATTAAATTTTATTAAATTACATGTGGACCTGGTATCAACCAAAAGATTTAACTTACCTGTTAACCTTATATCTGCTTCAATTCAATTCAATTCAATTTCAATTCAATTTATTATATTGGTAGAAGTACAAAAGATCTTAAGATCTTACCTAGTACAGTGTATAAGAGGAAGCTAAAAGGAATGATTAATAGAGACTACGACAAACTAAAGCTAACTTATTTCAAACTAAAAATATTAAAGATAGAAGTAGTTTAACAATTGAAAAAAAATAAGAGGAGAAAAAAAATGACAGATAAAAAAAAAACTAGTGAAAGATATACAAAAATAATACATTAATTCAATTTCCCTTGAATTCAATCTTGATTTAATTCATCCTGATACCCCAAAAAAAAGGAAAGAAATATACGTAATGTAAGATAATTATCACAAATTTAAGTCAGAAATAAGGCGCCTGAAGATATTGATACAGCCAGCCCTCTGGACAAGAACTGGAAGGGAGTTCCACAATCGAGCGACCTGAACAAAATAAGAAGCCTCACCTGTCATAGAATGGAAACACGGAACAATAAGATTAGAATGTCGAGAGGGTAGCAAGAATTGTAATTGATCATAAAGATATCCAGGTTCACCGGAATGTATTAAGTTATAGAGAAAGATTAAGGCATTACGCTTTAAATAAGAGGTGATCGAGCAGCCATCTAATGAGAGCCTGTACGGAGTTATATGCTGCCATCCTTTAATACCAAAAACACAAATCTAATGCAATCGTTAAAAGCAACTTCAATTTTGCGCGCGCATATGCTATCAAGTTTAGGATATATCAAACTTCCGTAAGTAAAATGGGGTAATAAAAGAGCTTTTACAAGTGGTAAGCGTATATTTGTTGACAATACTGCTGCAGATAGCCATAATCTGCGTATACCCACCATAGATCTTAGAAAGCGTCAGTTTGATATGATCACAGTAACTTAATTGTCCATTTATCTTGATCCCAAGATTGGTGACCGAATTCACAAAACATAGAGTGGAGTTGTTAAGAAAAATGTGTGGGATATCATTTATGTCATACGAAGAATTATAGATAGCAAGACAGTGTGATTTGTTAGGATTTATGGGAGCCCGTTATTGACCGACCATGTGTAGATACGGGAAAGATCATCGTGGATGCGAGCGACGCAATCTTCTATAAGACCAATAGGCCTACTTAGGTACAATTGTACGTCATCAGCATAAAGATGAAGCTGAACATCTTGAATTACGTTTGGCAAGTCATTAATATACATAGAAAACAACAACGGGCTCAAAACAGATCCTTGGGGTACACCAGATAAAATGGGAAGTAGGGAGGATGAGGAATCACCAATCTGTACCTTTTGAGACCTGGCAGTAAGGAAACTATCAATTAAGCTGACCGCAGTAGAAGAGAACTTAAAATTACTGTGTAATTTTTCCAATAGCTTTGAGTGGCTAACGCTATCAAAAGCTTTTGAGAAATCCAGTAAAACAAGAATGCCGAAGTTCTAGGAGTCTAGAATCAGGCGAAGATCCTTGGAGACTTTTAGTATAACAGTTTTACAACTATGCCGAGAGCGGAAGCCCGACTGAAATTGTGTTAAAACATTGTTGATATGGACATACTCTGAGATCTGTACCGACAACATTTTTTCAAGAATTTTACCCAAGTAGCAAAGAATGCTAATTGGCCGGAAATCAGCAACTGATTCAGGGGAAGGTTTCTTGGCTACTGGTGTGATATAAGCGATTTTCCAAGCTCTAGTGAAAGAAGAGTAAGTCAGACAGGAGTTTAAAATATGAAGAATAAATGATGAAATGTAAGGAAATAGCATTTTAACAAATAAGGGATGAATTCCGTCTGGACCAACTTCAACTGTAATGCTACAATTATTCAGTAAGCTTAGGTCGTCTGAAATATCATCCCCCTCGGCGATATGTCTCTGGGGTTTGTTAATGGAAGCCAGCTGTGGACGTATTCCATAGATGCCGCTCCCCGTTTCCCACTAGTTGGCGAGCGCGTTCTGCTAGGTACTTTGTGAGGCAGTTTTCTGTACAGTGATCACCTGTCCTACACAACTGACAATAGAAAACCCCCGATACGGATTGAATACATTCATTTGGACTACCTAAAGCGGTATTTTCGAAACGCACTTGCTGCTTCCTACAACCCGCTACCGCACGACCATAGCTGTTGCAATTGGTGCAGTAAGGAGGCTGTGTCTTACATTTTTCGCAATGTGACCCCGTTGTCCAGATTTGAAGCAATGAATGGTTCTCGGTGGGCTTACCCTGGCTGCCGGCCCTTGGTATCTAATGGGTGATACTGGCCGAGCAGTGCAATAAATCGGTCTTTGCGGTCGCTGAACTCGATTGGGGCCGGCTTCACCTGGTCCCCTTTTGTTTTGCGTACCAATCGAGTTAGACTTCCAACCTGCCTGCACCACCTCTGGTTCTCTTACTTGGATCTTTTGTGCATATTTTTCATAGTAGGTAGCTTCTTCTTGTACTCCTTCTAGCGATTCGAATTTCCGTCCAGTGAGGTATACTTGAGTTGGTTTACTCCTAACGCCAGCTTTAAATGTCGCTACTGCATCTGCCTCTATCAATCCCGTATCACCTCCTGGGTATTTCGCCGTGACCGCCGCTTTTATTTGGTCGAGGAATTCCTTCGTGTGGTCTGCGAACTCCCTGATTTTCTCACCAGGCGTCTGCCTGCATGCAAGCATTTCCGTTCGCAATTCGCTAAACGATATTTTGGCATGCAGGCCGATTTGATTACTTGCTGTAAATCATCAACATCTTTTGGTTTCTCTGAGCTTACCAAGTAGTACGCATCGTCCGTTAGGCGATAACTTATTCATCTGTTAAATATCTTCTGCTCCTCCTGTGTCACTCTATCGTGTAGATCCTTACTGCCGCTCAGAAACCGTTACATTTCCTTTGCCAGTTTGGACGACCTTTCGCCAGATAGTATGGGTACATACTTGGATACTAGATCTATCACTTTTTCATGCAAGTCTGCCATGTTGTCTTGCCCTGTGATGTCTCTTTCCTCTGGTCTTATCTGGTGCTGCTCTGTTCTTACTTTTCCACTCGCCGCTACTTCCTGCTTATTTTTTCTGATTAGCTTCCTTTCTAAATTTTCTTCTGACTATTCTGTTTCCAAAATAACAATTTCCTCGACTTGAAAACTGTACTCGTACTCACCTTATTACCCTCTTGAATCAGATTTCTCTGTGATGATCGATCGAGCCCCAACACTATTTCTAACCCCGCTGTAGTTTCACCAGCCTCTCTTAACTGTGCCTTTGGTGAATCTATTTTCTTTATCAACCCTTTTTTCTCTTTTCACGCCTCTGGATATGTTCGAATATTGCTGTTACCAATAGGTCTAAAGCTTCGCCCTTTGTACTGTTGTTATCACTCTCATTCAGTTTCTATAACGATTCCCTCTCTTCCTCTCTTGTCCACCGTTTCTGTAACTCTCCCGTTATATGTTCACCGATATATTCCCAGTCTTGCTCGTAAATCCGCAATATTGCTTGGTATTCCTTCAGCTCCTGTGCTTTTATGTCTAATTTCCTTTCCTGGGCCTGAAATCGTGAAAATTCCTCCTTAGTTAAGATATTGCTTCTTCCTTCTGACACTTAGGACTGAGAGACTCTTACACCTTACGCACATATTTCCACCATAAACACTACACTTGTCACTTATCACTCTTAACACCAAAACTAATTACTTCAACACCCAAAATGTGAAACATTTGAATTTTCGAAGGTGTTTCCGCGAAGGTCTTTCCTATTATTCGATATTTGCGAGCAGTCTTTCACGTTTATAGACTCTTAGCGCCCGAATACCTGCGATTACGACCAGCGCCACCACGAAAACGTGACGTTGAGTAACTATTCACACTAATCACGATTTAAAATTATTAGTTCCCTACTCTATGCAAATTAATTATTTATCACGCACTTCTTACTAAGCACTTTACACATTTATTCTAAACCAATTTATTCAGTTTGAATTTCTATTTTAACTCTTTCCCTGTAATTGCTTGTACGGGTATAACTTATTGGAGTAGCTAAGTTAGCTTTGCTGCTGGTGTGTGTGTGTGTTGGAGTAGCTAAACAGCTTTGCTCCTAATGCATATGTATTGGAGTAGCTAAATTAGCCTTGCTCCCAGTGTGTGTATTTGGAGTAGCTAAATTAGCTTTGCTGCCAGTGTGTGTATTTGGAGTAGCTAAATTAGCTTTTCTCCCGGTGTACGTACTGGAGTAGCTAATACAGCTCAACTCCTGATGTATTTGTGTGGAGTAGCTGATAAAGCTCCTCCTAAAATGACGTAAGTGTGATTACCAATTTACCAACCAAAAAATAAAAATCGGAACACACAAAACTTAATTAAACACTTAAATTAATTCTGAAAAGCAATAAAATGCATTATATCATATATATGAATAAAAACCACCAAAAATGCCTTTTCCATTTATGAATTTAGGACTTACTTGCTAGAACAATGCTTGGTTGAGAAAATATAGCCGCTTAAAGTTGAAATTGGAACTTCCGACCCTACCAGAGATTGCCCCTCCCGCAATGAAGATGCGAAATAACGAAATCTACGTAAATATGATGTTTGGTAAAAAAGTGTTTTTTTCTAAATTACCCCCTCCATTTTCGAAATTCGAAATCGAAAAATCCCGTACAATGACATATAAATGGTTGTCGTAGGTTAAAACTGTAGGAGGATATATAATCCTACGAAAAAACTGAAGATTACCTCTTCAATCTTCCAAATTTTTGCTTATAACTTTTGATTTTTATTGTTGATAGCACTTAGGGAGATCATTTTTGAAAGGGGGCATAATGCGCAAATTTTTTAATAGTTTTACCAACACTGAAGCGCGACAAAAATTTTCGTGAAATAAAAAATTCTAGAGAAAACTGTTCCTTTTTTTTAAATAACTGAAGGCACAATTATAACTAATTATGCATTCTAAGAAAGGCCAATATGTGTTCTTTTGAATAAAAGTTTGAACGTCACAATCCATTAATTACAATATAACTTATATCTAAATTACTCTGAAGGGGTATGCAAAATCTTGATAATCGATATTATCGATTTACTCGAAAGCCACGCGAAGTTCGATATAAAAGTATCTAGACTTTTTTGACCCAAATGACCTTTACTTTCATCCCCTTAAAGGATTAAAGACATTTACGGAACACCTTGTATATATAAAAGGCTCTACCTGTTTACTATCCCACAAAAAAAAAAAAAAAGTAGAAAAAAAACCATTGCAAGAAATTCTCACAATTATTACCTTGGTTTCGCCAATTATACATAGTATAATGTTTTCTAATTTTACTCTTCACTTAAGCCTAAACGCAGAAAAACAAATCAGATAAAGCGAAATTTATCAATAACGAAGATGAGAGAAAACAAACAGACAAAAATTTATCTTATGTTGCACACCCAAGTAAAACGAAAACGGCAAAAACATAACGAAATTCACATCAATATCACTCACTTGTTACCCTCACCAGAGGCGTAACTCCTAGGTCAGAAGAAGGGGTGGATTTCAGACGAGGCTGATCGGAGCTCTCAGCCAACACAAATAGGGCGCCACGTGATCTTTTAGTCGTGGAAGGGTAGATAACGAAACCTATTAGGATGAGACTGAAAAAAAAAACAAAACAAACTCCTGCTAAATATTTGCGGTATCCACTTTATACAATAGGCACTAACATAACCCATCTTATGATATCCCAAAGGGATCAAGTATCACCATAACTATGGCCTGTAAAACACTACGCTACGATTCTATTATGCGTTAGAAATTTCTAGAATGCGGACTTAATATAACATTTTCGGCTTTATATAATGTCCGGTAAATTCCTACATTAAAACGATACCGACCACAGTGTGCGTGCTTAAAATGATATTCAATAATCGTATCTCTTTACATACAAAATGTGAATTATGTGAACCCTTATGGAGTAAGTTTCTCAACATTCAAATACTCATTCTCACTTTATAGAGCGTCAAACAGTAAACTTGCTTTTAAATGATATTTGCACTACACAACCTATTAATAATTCTTTTCTTCCTAGTTCCAATATGAGTGGTCGAAATCTTCGTTTTAATGGTTTCAAAACCTAAATAAATATATGTAAACATCTGAGTCTCAAACAGTAACAGGAACTTGCTACATAAATCAAATAATTTGCTCTAATACAGTTATTAAAGTTTTGTTTAGTTAACTGAACTGAAAACTTAAAATGAAGATAGTGGAAGTAGTAGATTTACTTCTCTTATTCAGCGTTATCTTCCAATTTAAACGTCCTCTATGCACTTAATACTAATGATATAGAATATAAAATATTTTCAGTTTGATTTTAAATTATAAGGTGCAATTTTCTCTGTTTCTTTTCTTTTAAACAGACCGGGCGAATACTACCCGCAACCAGGTGCGCACACAAAACAATAAAAGGGGTAATTATCTTTCAGAGCCTTGACTCGGAGGACCTCCGGTCCTTGTGAGAAATTTTTATCCGCTTCTGCGGAAATTCCTGGTTTTCTCCGTCTCCAAACTCCTTTATCTTCCGTATCCACGCTTCTGCTTTGCATTTTCGCTCGTTTTTAATATTTCGAACTTTTACTAATCTCTTCCAATTTTAACTTTTAACCTTTTTGTTAATACTTTTAATATTTTTACTAACAACTCTTGCTGCCTTTCCACGTTGCAGATTTTTTTTGATTTTTATTTTTTCCTTTTTGCGACTTGTTGAACAAGCTGTCTAACTTGTAGGATACTCGCAGAAAACAGAACAGGAAGTCTTTTTTTTGTGTTTGCTTTGCTTGTGCTGTCAGAACGCCCAGCTGATGTGGTTCCTAGTCGAAACCACTTGTGCTGATTTGGCGCTGCTCATTTCATAGTTCGAGGTGCACATTGGCCTCTTCGTGTTACAAGTTACACATTTGTTTATAGCGTTTTGTTAGTTATCCTATACTGTTTATATTTTGTTTTTTTATTCATTTTACACTGTTGATTTTTTGTTATTTCGTAAACTATCCACACTGTTTTGTTCTTTATTTCATACTGTTTTTTTTTGTTATTTATTTTACACTGTTGATTTTTTTTGTTACTTGATTATTTATCTATTCTGATTTGTTATTTATTCCATACTGTTTATTTTGTTTGTTTTGTTATTTATTTTACGCTGCTTGTTAAAATTTTATGGGCTTGCCCTGTTTTATTATGGAAGAATGTTACTACGTATGGGTTAAGTATCGATTAAGCAGACTGGAGTACATTCCGCTAACCGTAGGCTTTCTCCACGTTCCTGAATTACATCATAAGGAAGGAAGGTTCACATATTTATATTTCCCCTTTGGTGCATCTGGTTGCCAGTACTATTTACTCGACCTTTATGACAAACATTCCAAGACGACAGCATTTCAGCCTAAGTATACGATTAACAACTCATAAGGAGAAGTTACAAGAAATCTATCTACTGTAATCGCAACTTATTCATATATGCTTACTAACTAAGAAGAGGGATACCAGGGTTAACAACAATTTTGGTATTGATCAAACAATAAATATTTAGGGTGATCTCGCCTCTTTGGTGATAAGTAGTTGCCTTCCCGGCGGTAAATGAACAGTGCAAGTCTCATGGTGGAATTAATAGATGGTTTAAAAAAGCTGAAGCTCCTGCCGCTGCCGATAACGTCGTTATCTTTGGGATTATGTAACTCGTCTAAGTCATCTACTCCTTCTGGGATCGATGGTTTACACAGCTTCTCTCCTCGTTGTTTATTTCTCTTGGAAACATGGGTTGTAATTACGAACCTGTTTTCATATAGCCCTTCTGACTCAAGCTCGGTATACGTTCCTGTCGAATTTCCTCGGACGACGGATACCAATTGGTGCTCCTCTGATTCCGTTTTCCTGAAGTGTCCTTCTGGAGGTATAGGCGCTCTCTCTAAAGCAATAAGTTTCTATGCAGCATCAATCAAATAGGCGTGAGTGATCCATTCGACGGTACATTCCAACAAGAGATAAGCGATTAACTACAATACCGAGGTTACAATTTTCTTAGCACTATGTATAGGATAGCTGCCCTGAATATTGAATCCGCAACAAGCCTCCCCTTACTCTGGGAGATTTCGTAGAAATCTCATATAAAATCCATAATCGATCTACCTCAACCTTACCGCATCTTACAGAAAAAAGTGACAGTGGCACCAGCTTATATATCTAGGACCTAAAAAAAAACAATGCAAAAATAATAATTATGTTAGTTACAATCGGCTTCTTCCCCAACAATAGGGCTCAATCTACTTAGACCTAAGTCACCCAATTGGCTCCTACTCCATTGCCTATTTCATCATTAATTAGTCATTCAATCTTATATAAGTATCAGCAGAGAGAACTAACGATATACTTTTATTAACCGTACATTAATTCCCTTATACGAGTCGAGATCTAGCTTAAAGACCTGGCCTGGATACGACATGGTTCATTATATCGACATGTGTATAATAATAATAATTCATATAATCATAATTTACTTCTAATGTGAAGCTAGCAATAAATCCGCCAATCTTCTTCCCTAACATACCAAAATAGGCGATCTTAATATTTTTTTTAAATAAACGAAATGTTAGTAATAGGTAAACAGTTTTCCGAGAATTGGTGGGAAAGTTATATTCTATTCAATTGACTTCTACTAAGCTATCTTGCCTGGATGAATCCAACAATGTGTTCAGAAAAAGGAAGCTGTGAGGTGACAACAGGATTGATCCTTATCTGTGCATCTTTAATCATTAAAAGACTGACAAATAATACCTTTGAAAGATCATATTAAATGCGCGCGTGTTTCGTAAATATTTCTAAAAGGGGGAAGGGAAATTTATACTAGTCAATACTATCCCGGCTCGAGTGGTACACTTTTAGGTCTTTCGCATGCCATCTGCCTGCGTATTTACCTGTGCTATCTCCAGCTCATTTGTCCATGGGGAAAGTACTTTGACAACCGTGAATGGTCCTACGTATTTGGGGGCCAATTTCGCATTAAAGAACTTGGAGGCGTCCGACAATACGTAGTTCTTAGACAAATCGTATCGTTAACATGAAATCTCTGATCTCTCCTTCGTAGATCGTACTTGCACTTGGCTACTTTGGAGGCTTCCAATAGCCTGTCTCGGATATCCCTCCTCACCTTGTCTAAAGCGGTCGATCTCTCCGCTGCATTAAACCCTTTGTCTGTTTTGAAGCGCTCGTAATCCTAACCATTCATTACCATATCTCTCCCAAAGTTCACAAAATAGGGCGTTAGTTTCATTACTTCGTGCGTAGATGTCCGAATCGCGCAGGCAACTTTTGCTACGTAGGGTTCGTCAGGGTTTGCTTGGGGATGATAAAGCGCTGTATAATTGATTTCCGTCCCGTATTCTTCACACAACTTCTTAAAGTCTCTGCTTCTAAAGTGCATACCATTATCACAATCTAAAATCTTGGGCACACCGAAAAGTAAAAACACGTTATCTTCTAAGGCTCGGCAAATTTCTGGAGCAATCGCTGATCGCAATAGAAACAGTAAAGGGGATTTAGTTAGCTGATCGACTACTGTTAAGATATATTTATACCCTTTACTAGATCTTGGAAGTGGACCAACTAGGTCTACATTTAAGGACTCCCATGGATTGTAAACAACAGTCCGAGATGCCGTAAGACCTGCTCGCTTCTGATGTTCGGGTTTAATAGCCTGACAAATCGCACAACGTTTTACATAGGATGCAACATATGCCCTCATTTTTGGCCAAACAAATTTCTGTGCAAGCCGGTTATAAGTTTTCTGTATTCCTCGATGTCTGGACGTCGGTAAGTCATGAGCATTACTGATTACCCCCTTCCTTTCTTTCTTTGGAACTACCTGCTTCCAACCGTCACTAAATTAGCTTAATTCTGGGTATTCTATTCGACAATGTTTCCATAATACCTTATCCTGAAACTTCCAGTCCGGGAACTTTACTGAATTCTGTTGAACTGCTTTGATCATCCTCTCATACCATTTATCTTCTACTGACTTTGTTCCCAGACAATCTACTACTGGTACCGATCTTGATAAGAGGTTTGGCAATAGATCTTCTTTCCATTTCCTGTGGATTATTTCAAATCCGTATTGCTGGAGGCGCAGCGCCCACCTCGCTAACCGCCCTGTGGGGTCTTTTAGATTATGTAACCATACCAGTGAGGCATGGTCTGTGACCACTGTGAAATGGGTGCCTTCTATGTAAGGGCGCAGTTTTTCGACAGCCCATATGACCGCTAAACATTCGCGCTCAGTACTAGAATAATTTCTTTCGCAGCGATTGAGCGCGCGGCTTAAATACGCAATGACTTCATCATCCCCGTTGATGTGCTGCGTGAGAACTGCACTTAACAATAACCTGAGGCGTCAGTAAGAATAATAAATGGATGCTCAAAGTTTGGGCAAGTTAGAATCGGAGCACTTACCAAACAGTCTTTTTCCTTCCTGAATGCTTGCTCACACTCTTGTGACCATGCAAATTTCTTTTTCTTCCGAAGTAGGTCTGTGATTGGAGCGAGTAGCGTCGAAAAGTTTGCTACAAACCTTCTATACCAGGCCACTGTCCCCACCAATTTACGAACCTCGGATACTGTCTTCGGACTTGTCATGTTCAAAATACATTCAACCTTTTCAGGATCTACTTGCAATTCTGCTTTTAGGATTCTAAGGATATTTAGTCGGAAAATAGATTTCCATTAATCACTTAAAACAAAATTCGATAGCAAAAAAAAAGTTTTCAAAAAAAAATTCAAGCGACGCCGAGAATTGAACCTTCAGTTCCCACGTGAAAATCCACTACGTTACCCACTACACCAAAGCTCACTTGACAAATTAAATGCGATAAACAAATTAAAACAATAATTTCCTCATATAATAAGTTCAATAATATATTGTTAAAATCCACTTCTTTTCTTACAAAATACTTCGTTTCAAATTTCAAATCTACGTTTAAATGTTCAATTTCGCGATTACTGTCCATTACCAAAAAAGTTCTATGATTTTTCTAGATTGACCTCTTATGAACCCGCTATCCATATTTTCTAGAAAGGACCACCCAATGGGAAAATAGGTTTATAAACCTTAACGGGTTTTTGATAATATTTAAAAAAATCTAATTCCCCGCAGAACATAATGTTGTCTCAGGTTTCAGTCCCTTTCTAGATATTTAACTAAACTATTGGTTCCAGGGTTGAGTATATCTTCTCCGAAACGGATCGAATTTCGAAGTATAGGTACTCATAGAACATCGATAATGTCATTGCGACAGAAAGCTTTCATTTGAATTTTGAGGTGATCAGCATTAATGTAAGTATATTTCTTACTTTTATTTCTTTTTAAAGAATATGTGTTATATATGTTCAGTGTCCTTTATTGATGTGTTGTTTATATTTTTGTGTGATTGAAATCATTCTCGTCTCTGGTTGTGGTAAGTTTTGTACTACTTGTTTGTTTACATTCTAAATGTTGTTTACCAAGCTAATTAGAAAATTTCTATTATTATCAGATATAAACAAGATGTTCTATGTGGATTAAAGAAAGTAGAAGATCTATATTAACATGTCAGATAAGTATATTTTTTTGTTATGTGAAAATGAAAGGATTCTTTGTGTGTAACTTCTTTCAGGTTCCAATGATGTCTTCTGGCCAAGGTTTCGCTGCAACATACACCCCCCCCCCCCCCCCCCCTTGAAACGTCAGGTTTCAATAAATAAATGATTGATTCGATTAGTTCTATGGTTGCCGCGGATGGAATCCATAATGTTCCAGGAGAGTGAGTCATAAAATTTTTTATCTTTGAAAATTCAATATAGCTTGAGATGATGATTGACATTAGTATTCAAAGATTTGGCGATATCTAAAGGATCTATTATTATTGCAAGGACTGTTTATGAGGTAATTTGGATTTTTTTTTTTTTAATTGGATGAGATTATTGTTTCAATAGGAAGGAGGCATGTTTTTGTTACAGGTCGCTTAATGATGTTGTGTTGTATTTTTATTGTGACGACCCGTATTGAGTTATCCTTTCCCGGATGGGTTTTAACAATTCTTCCCATTAACCATCGTGACGGTAGAACTAGATCTAGATCGTTCTCTTTTAGGTTGATTTGTTTTGACAGCCAGTTTGGGCGCTGTTGTAGGCGATGTAAATATTCAGTGCTCCATCTTGCTCAAAATGTTTGATGTAGTTTTTGGATGTACTGATTACGATCGAGGCGATTGGTGTTGTTGGCCAAGAGCGTAGATTCTGGCGGCGTGAGCAGAGCTCCTCCAATTAAAAAATGTCCAGGTGTCAAAGCGGAAGTATCGCTCGGGTCCTGAGATAGTTCCGTCAGTGGTCTTGAGTTTAAGCTGGCCTCAATTATTCTTTTCAAGTGTGTTTTTGTCGATCGTACTCCGCTTTCCCATAATCCCAGCACGAAGTGGGGTGAAGAAGGTGGTATGAAATGCCATTTAATTCCTTCGTGTTCAATTGCTTGTGCGATTTCGTTTTCTATGTGTTCTACCATTTCAAGTTTATAACGAGTAAGAATTGCGTTTTCCCCAATGAAGTTCGATCCGCAATCACTATACAGATCTGTTCATAAGCCACGACGTGACACGAATCTGCGGAACCTTGCCAAAAATCCAGCTGAGGATAGATCGCTTACTAGTTCAAGATGCATAGCTTTCGTGACCATGCAGATGAAAACTGCTATGTATCCCTTATAGCTGCGAGCTCCCCTGCCCTTGGAGCTTTTTATGTCGAACGGGCCGCAGTAGTCTATTCCAGTATGTGCGAATGGACGTGCTCTTTGTATGCGATAGCTTGGTAAATCTGCCATTAATTGTGTTCTGGTTTGGGCTGTCTGCCGGAAACATTTTATGCATTTGTGGTTGTATGAGCGAATTATATTTCTGGCAATAGCATCCAATATTTGCGACGGAGTAATGAAAGCATGAGCTGAGTACCGCCATGCATTGTTGTTTTGTGCATACTGTCAACGATTAGATTTGTTAGATGACTCTTTTCAGGCAGTATAATAGGATGTCTTTCTGAAAAGGTAAGCGAACAGTTCCTAAGGTGGCCACCAACTCGAAGAAGTCCATCATCGTGGATAAACGGATTCAGTTTGATCAATTTACTCTGCTTTGAGATCTGTTTCTGCTCCTTCAAAGTCTTCATTTCCTTATAGAAGTTTCAGCCTGTACATCTTGTAGCCAAAATGATAATGCAGTTTGTATTTCTTTACTTGTTAAGTATTTGAGTTCTCGATTCTGTGGTGAACTACGGACGTTCCTGGTCCAACGTTGACGTTAGCGACGAATATCGAGACAATAATTCCCACTGTTCGAATGGCGTCTGTATCTGTAAGCTCCGAATTTGTTTGCGCAATCCCTGTGTTGTTTCCGTCTTTTCTTTACTTTTAGGGCAATTTTCTCTGGATTGTTGTAGCCAATGTGGACCACTCCACCAGAAAGAATGATTTTTTAGCATTCCTGGCTCCATGCCTTGACTTGCACAATCAGCTGGATTTGATTCGCTTGGTACATGGGCCCCAACAATTCTTCTTTAACACTTGATGAATGTGTGAAATTCGATTGGCGACAAAATTCTCCCACGTTGAAGGGTGTTTTTTAACCACGCCAGTACAATAACGGAGTCTGTCCATGCATAAATTCCATTTATATCTAATTGAAGATTCTGCTGTACTTCAGTGATTAGTTTGGCTAACAGAGTAGCACCACACAGCTCGAGTCTCGGAAACGATATAGTTTTTATAGGCGCCACCTTTGTTTTGGCAGAAAGTTGATGCACATCAATTTGTCCATTGATGTTCTCAATGCGAACATAGACTGCCGCAGCGTATGCTTTACTGGATGCATCACAGAAGCCGTGAAGGTCGATTTTGAACGATTCTTCTCCTGTTTGGATCCACCGAGGAATGTGTATCTGTTGAATAACACTAAGACTCTCTCGATACTTGTTCCGTTCTAATTTGATATCCTCAGGAACTTCGTGATCCCATTGTAATCCGGCCAGCCAAAGTGATTGAATAAGGATTTTTGCTGTTATTATGATCGGGGCGAGCAATCCTATGGGGTCAAAGAGCTTCGATATTTTTGACAAGATACTACGTTTAGTCCACGTTCGCTGACTCTTGTCCATTTCTATCTTATATGGCAGGTTGTCAGATTGAGAATTCCAAAGCATTCCCAGAGCTTTAATATCGAAAGAGTTCACTGATAAAGGTAGTTCAAGCTCTCTATTCTTCTCCGGGATAGCTTGTAGAATGGTCTCATGGTTTGTAGCCCATTTACGTAATTCGAGTCCTCCAGATTGTAGTAGATGACTGATCTGAAATCGTTTCAGATTGGCTTCTGCTATACTATTTCCACCGGATATTAAGTCGTCTACGTAAAGTCGTTGAGAACTGCTTCTGCGCCGACAGGATAATTGCGACTTTCGTCTCTGGCTAATTGTTGCATTGTTCTGATCGCGATATATGGCGCACTTTTGATTCCATATATTACTGTTGTCAATTTGTAATCTCGAATCGGTTTATCTGGTGAGTCCCTCCACACTATTCGTTGGTATTCTGCGTCATTGGGATGCATGCGAATCTGCCTGTACATTTTTTGAACGTCAGCCGTAAAAGCGATTTTGTACCTTCTCCACGGCATTAGAATTACGATTAATATTTCCTGGATGATTGGTCCTTTCAAGAGAACATCGATTAAGGGCTTACCATTACTTGTGCGTCGCGACGCGTCGAAGACTGTACGAACTTTTGTAGTGGTGCTGCTTGGTTTTGTGACGGCGTGATGTGGCAAATACGCGCACTCGTAATACGGATTTCTAAAGATATCATGCCAAACAAATTCATTTTCTGGTGCATCTTGATTTTTATGTAAGGTCGTGTGATGCGATTTCTTGCATACTAGACATATAAGCTTACTCGGGCAATTGGCTATAAGGTGTCCAGTGCCTAGGCAGTTTAGACACAGACCCTTCGATTTTACTGCTTCCAATCTAGCTTGATGATTGAGTCCTAAATATTTCGGACAGTTACGAATGGAATGCAGTTCACGGCAAAGTAAACAAGGAGAACTTGTCGCTATGTGAAAGTTTGAGCTTTTCTCCAAAACTCTTCTACTTGTGCAGGTGGTGCAGGTTTGATTTCTTTGGATATCGGTTTTCTTTTTACATTCATTATCTCTAACGTACGGAACCTAGCTTCTAAGAATTCTTTCAATTCGTTCCAAGTTGGAAGCTCTCTTTTTGAGCTTTGCGATTGTTCCCATGATTCAAGGGTCTCGTATGGTAATCTTTGGTTGACAAAATGAATTAAAATGGGATCCCAGTTTTTTATTTGGATTTCCAGATTTTGAAGAGCGGCGAGGCACTCTACGGTTTTATCGAGTAGGCCTTTTACTCCCTTTGCCGATTCCTGATTTCCGTTTACCTGATTAAATAAAACATCCAACTGGGCCTTAACTAAAACACGTTTGTTATCGTATCTCGATGTCAACATTTGCCATGCTGGCTCAAAGTTTGCGCTAGTAATCGTAGTATTACTGAGAAGACTTTTGACTTCGCCTGAGAGATGTGCCTTTAAATATTGTAATTTTTGCACATATGATAGACGCTCATTATCATATATAAGAGCTTTAAATAAATCATGAAATGTATTCCATGCAAGATAATCTCCGGAAAATGTAGGTAGTGATATTTGTGGTAATTTTAGCTCGTCACGCCTTGAATCTAGACTGATAACCTTAATCTCACTGTCTTTTCCTACAACTGCTGGTGGGAAATCGCGTTGAAAATCCGATACGATTCTTGCGGACGCGCCTATATAAAAATTCTCAACCGTCGAGTATGTTTCTTCTACAAAATATAGCTCTTTTTTCCTACTTTCGGCAGTCACCAATAAAGCTATATCTTCATCGCGGTTTTTAAACTCCTTCCAATGCTTCTCTAGGTTAGTTGTTCTTGCTTCATAATACGGTTTTAATCTGCGATCTTTACCATCCTTTTTGTAATTATCAAAGAAATCTTCGATTACCTTTTTACTGCGCTTTTGCAACTTAATTAACTTGTCCATTATATTAGATTAAGTATGTGTATATATGTATTTTGTAAAAAAAAAAAAAAACATACAGTAAGAAAGAAGATGGAACGGTCTCACCAGACTTGTTCAAATTGTATCCAAAGGTTTTCCAAATAGAATTCACTGATTTTATAGTCTTTTCGTTGCCAATATAAAAAAAGAGCTTTTTATTTACTTTTTCAACTTAAATCAAATGAGTTAAATGGTCACAATCACTGAGAGTTTAAGTTCAAAGTTCACTTGAATGCGCACGCACGTTTTCAGTTTTCTAGAACGTTCTTCCTACTAAAACTATGTCCAGCTAATATCCGGCTCGAAGGACCAATGCTTTTAGGATTCTAAGGATATTTAGCCGGAAAATAGATTTCCATTAATCACTTAAAACAAAATTCGATAGCAAAAAAAAAGTTTTCAAAAAAAAAATTCAAGCGACGCCTAGAATTGAACCTTCAGTTCCCACGTGTAAATCAACCACGTTACCCACTACACCAAAGCTCACTTGACAAATTAAATGCGATAAACAAATTAAAACAATAATTTCCTCATATAATAAGTTCAATAATATATTGTTAAAATCCACTTCTTTTCTTACAAAATACTTCGTTTCAAATTTCAGATCTACGTTTAAATGTTCAATTTCAATTTACAACAAAGGAAGTATGCTAATTTTAAATCAAAACTTAACCAGCACCAGATACGACAAGGATTTATCACACAAGATTTCAAATTTCAAATTGGCCAAGTTTAATGACGCGATTTCTAGATTTCTACAGTCTATATTAATTTAATGATTTCAATATTTAACCAAGTTAGATTTAAAACGATTTTCTCAATGATAGATCTAATGTGTTCAACTTCCCGTCGCGATTACTGTCCATTACCAAAAAAGTTCTATGATTTTTCTAGATTGACCTCTTATGAACCCGCTATCCATATTTTCTAGAAAGGACCAACCAATGGGAAATTAGGTTTATAAACCTTAACGGGTTTTTGATCATATTTTAAAAAATCTAATTCCCCTCAGAACATAATGTTGTCTCAGGTTTCAGTCCCTTTCTAGATATTTAACTAAACTATTGGTTCCAGGGTTGGGTATATCTTCTCCGAAACTGATCGAATTTCGAAGTATAGGTACTCATAGAACATCGATAATGCCATTGCCACAGAAAGCTTTCATTTGACTTTTGAGGTGATCAGCATTAATGTAAGTATATTTCTTACTTTTATTTCTTTTTAAAGAATATGTGTTATATATGTTCAGTGTCCTCTATTGATGTGTTGTTTATATTTTTGTGTGATTGAAATCATTCTCGTCTCTGGTTGTGGTAAGTTTTGTACTACTTGTTTGTTTACATTCTAAATTTTCTTTACCAAGCTAATTAGAAAATTTCTATTATTTTCAGATATAAACAAGATGTTCTATGTGGATTAAAGAGAGTAGAAGATGGATATTAACATGTCAGATAAGTATATTTTTTTTGTTATGTGAAAATGAAAGGATTCTTTGTGTGTAACTACTTTCAGGTTCCAATGATGTCTTTTGGCCAAGGTTTCGCTGCAACACCATTCTCACCAACGATATAACCCAGATATTTCAATTCAGGTCTGGAGAATTCGCACTTATAATAATTTATGATTAACCCAGCCTTATGCAATCTATTGAGGACTTCTTCCCATACTTCCTTATACTCTTCGAAAGTCTGACTCACTATGATTACGTCGTCTAAGTACTCAAACACTTTCGATTAAAGCTCACCTGATAATACCCGATCGATTAGCCTTTGCCACGTTGCAGGTGAGTTACTAAGTCCGAATGGCATGCGAAAAAATTGAAACAGACCTCTCCCGGGGACATTGAACGCTGTGTACTGTTTCGAAGACTCTTCTACTGGGACTTGCCAGAACGCAGACTTTATGTCAAGTGATGACATGTATTTGGCATCTCTCAGTTTGTCCAACGGAGCTGAGATATATGGCAGTGAAAAAGCATACTTCCTGGTGGCCTTAATAAGCTTCCTGAAATCGACACAAAACCGATATTTCCCATCTTTTTTCTTCTTCATTACAACTGGTGATGCCCATGCACTGTCAGATGGTTGGACTACTCCACTCTTCAGCATATTGTCTAGCTCTTCATTAATAATTTTCTGTATCGCGGGAAATACAGGATAGTAACGCTGTTTGATTGGCTGCTCATCAGTGCGTATCACATCTTCGACTTGATTCGTTCGTCCAAGACCAGTACCCAGTACCAGTACATAACACTCGTCCGGCTCATCTAAAAAGTGCCAAGAATTGTTCTGAAAGTTAGTTTGTATACTCATCCCCTTCCAGAAATCAATTCCGAGAATTATAGTGTGCGAAAGATCTGGTATTATTAAAGCATCGCACACTTTGACACGGCACTCCAGTTCTATCGGTATGCTAACTTCTCCGCTGGCATTCACAAAACCCCCATTAGGTAGGCTTTCTAGATGCACTCGTCGTTCTTACCCTCAGCCCCATGCCTTTTAACAGTTCAAATTCGGGTCCACCTACTATAGTTCTTGATTCTCCTGAGTCCAATAATCCACAAAAATTTATTCCAAAAATCTTAACTCTTAAGTGAGGACCAACGTCGTTTTCCGTTTGCGCGAAAACGTAATCCATAAGAATGCTAAGTTCACTCGTGCCTCTATTTCCCAAACCTTTTAAAGTGGCGACTCTTTGCAGATTGCTCGACTTGTCGCTTAATTTCGAGTTCCCTGTTCGTTTCCCACCCTGGGTGGTACCTCTCTGCTTACTGTTCCTCCTGCATGCTGACCTCGACGAGTGCACCTAGTACAATTTGGTCGAATTGCTCCTGGTGCCCAACAGCCAAAACACCTTATATCCCTCGTACAGGATCGGGCTAAATGCCCTATTTTACCGCACTTGAAACATTTTCTATCATTAGGTTTAGCTGGAACAGTGACCTCTGATACGGTATATTCTGTTGCTACATAGGCAAGATCTGGTTCGAGAAGATTACTATTCCTCTTATGGTACGAACGTTTCCACCGAAGTTCTTACTGGCTCTAGCCGTCTTCCTAATTCCACAAAGTCTTCGGCTGTCTTTACCTCCATTAAACCAAACTGGGTCTGATAGAACGGGCTAATATTTCACTGTAATACCTTCAGTTGTTGACTCCCTGATAGTGGAAAAGTCAATCGGGAGAACATATTTGACATTACAGCGCTACACATACCGATGTTTCCATTCTTTCCCTGAGTCCTCCATTTAATCACTTCGAGCAGACGGTCGTCATAATCTGACGGTAGGAACTCTTTCTTAAGCTCACGTACTACATCCAACCAAGAATGAAGTTCTAATGCTGATCGGAATGGCTGTTGTTTACTGATTCCCTTAGCGTCTGCCAATTCATTTATCCTTTCTAAAAAGGAGTTGAGTGACTGGCTCTGCTCACCGGTATATTTTATCTCCCATTTGTACAATGCCACTCGAGACTGTCCACCAGTCATTACTCGGGCAGTTGTGGATAGCACCAATTCAGGGAGATGATCCTCGTCCTCGTCCCCATCTGTTTTAAGCATCAATGACCCTAAATCTAAGATCAATTCCGCACGAACCCAGCCTCTTTCTTTCTCCTGGTCATCACCACTCGCCTTTACCCTACCTAATCGCCCTAAAGCCCATTCCATTTTTGCCAGAATTTTCTTATATTCTGAACTACTAGATTCCCCCTCAAATTTGTCAAGAAGTTCTCTCACTTCCTTGACTGTTTTCCTCAATGCTTCCATATCTTCAGCGAACTCATAAGGGTAAGGACCCAACACTAGTGATCTGCCATCTTTCTCAGCTTTCAATGCTGTCCGTAGAATCTCCCTCATCTCGTCTAAGCTGGACACTGGATGGCCGCGGATTATGAGCTCATACGTCAGCTCGTCTGTGTTTAGCCTATTGATCTCCATTGTGCGGTTTCCCTTATCGGCTAGGATCCGTACTGACTTTGCAAACTATTGTTAAATAAAAACCGCCACAATTGAATGCAGACAATGAATGAGATATAGTGGTAAATCGTGATACTAGCTCGGTAACTCGGAAGAAAATGATTATAGAGGACACAAACAAAATAGAATAAAAATCTAAGTGACTAGGCCGAGTAATTCAAATTAGAGTACAACTCTTGAAAATAGGTTTAAGTCGGACCAAAAACATTGTATATCGTCCCGGCCAAGAGCTCGACAAAATCCCCACAACGAAACACTTTAAGGAAAATATAAACAAATTAATTTAAAGATCATTTGCTTCAGCTTATTTATTTCAACGATTCAGTTGAAACACATCCGTTCTCGCTGCCGCTACACTAATTCCAAAAGTATATTTTTAAAATTATCAACAGTATATTATGAACTCAAGCATATAAATAAAACCAACCTCTATTTATGATACGATACTGAGATTACCAGGCATTCTTCATTTATATGATTCAAGTAAAAACCACAAGACTGATTCATTTAAATTCTTAATATAACCTAAATTCAAGACGTCATTTTTCGGGAATTTGGGAAGTCACCCTAACTACGTATATGATACGCTAAGACGATAGCGCAGTGTTAACACAAATACTCCAGAATATTCTGCAATCTGGTCATAAAATCTACCCAAACCCCTATTATCTATTATAGGTACAGTTGCAGTATGCTAAGAATGTTATTTAGTCTGGTGCACACAAATCAATGCCGCACAAAAGGAACGCACTACCAAAAACCCGCTCTATCTTAAATTCAGTAAAGGATCAAGAATGAACCATGAGCCATTGACTTCTTAGAAGTCGTTCGCTTGCATCATAAATGTAATACCCTTTAAAAATTCAACAACCTGAAATCAAGGAACTTTCGTTATAAAATCCGTGCCGAAATACAGGCTACCTAAATTACGGTTACCTTCTATGGCTTACTTCATAAAATTTGTTACGTATGGAAATTCTTTACAACGTACGAAATCTTAGCACTAGTCTGTTCCACACACGTGTGACCAGTAACCGGTTTCCTGTTGAATTACAATAAGCTTGTCATCAGCTATCACTTGTACCTTATCGAAGAAAACCACAGACACCTCCCATACTAAATATATAAAAAAAGGTTATGAGTTCGAACCGAATATTTATGGCTAGAAGTTCCCATACATGACGTGGTAATAAAAAAATAAAATAAATTATCCCAAGCACGGTATGTACCTGAGCATCCCTATGTACTTTTGATTTTCCTCGAGTTATGCCGAATTTCTACTATTGCGCTAACTCCAAGCAAAATTAATACTAATTCATTGTCACCACGAAAGGTCTTATTTGTTTAATAAACCAACTCGGTCAAGTCCAAAGTACCTTCCTTCCTTATCCTGAATTATTTTCTGAGTGTGGTTCTCTACGGGATTTTAAGACTAAAAGCTCTTGGGCAACAACCTAAAAGAACAACTCCTCACGCTCACTGGGTATATCTACCAGCAACCAAAAATTTCGCTTAAACTTCATGCAACTCAGCAAAAAAAATTCAAATTCGTTTCATATAGAGTTTCTATAAAATAAATTCATTTCGAACTAAATTTCGTACAAAATGTATCTCCCCTAAAGAAGAGAGATTTATTAACTCCAACACATTCCTTGCATTCCTTAGATACAAAAAAAAAATAAAAGGCTTAATACTATTTTAAAGTCCCAAAGTTATTTCAATGCTCCCCAGGTAAAGCGATATAAAAAAAAACTGGCTATATGTATGTATGTAAACGGTATGGACAAATTAGATCTGTGCAACTGTTGTCCATACAGTTAAATCCCACAAATCTTTCAAAGAGTCACCAGAGGCGTAACTCCTAGCTCAGAAGAAGGGGTGAATTTCAGACGAGGCTGATCGGAACTCTGAGCCGACACAAATAGGGCGCCACGTGACCTTTTACTCGTGGAAGGGTAGATCACGAAACCTATTAGGATGAGACTGAAAACAAAAAAAAAAACAAAACAAACTCCTGCTGAATATTTGCGGTATTTCTTTATTCAATAGGCACTAACATAACCCATCTTATGATATCCCAAAGGGATCAAGTATCACCATAACTACGGCCTGTAAAACACTTCGCTACTATTCTATTATGCGTTAGAAATTTCTAGAATGCGGTACTTAATATAACATTTTCGGCTTTATATCATAACCGGTAAATTCCTACATTAAAACGATTTGGACCATAGCGGGCGTGCTTTAAATGATATTCAATAATCGTATCTCTTTACATACAAAATGTGAATTATGTGAACCCTGATGGAGTAAATAAAATAAAAAGATTACTCTTTTTGACTTTTTACCGGGTTAAACTTAATTTTGTTTAAGAAAGAATTTTTTGGGATTCTCCGGTATATAGCAAAAGCTAAAAACGTTCTAATTTGTTATTTCATCACTCAAGTCATTAATTTTCGGTGACAAGTTTCAAGTCTTGGTTTGACTCATCAACAGGTCCCAAATAGCGAAATTGGGTGATTTGAAAAACAAATGAAAAAATGAAAAAAGAAGAAAGAAATGAAAAGTTTGAGAAAAATAGAAAAAACAATTTTTTTTTTTATTTATTAAAAAAAATGTAAAAAATTTTTAAAGAAGCTGATTCATTCGAAGCGAATCGAACCTGTATCCGCCACGCAGTGGGCTGAAAAATAAAGAAGAAAAAGGAAGAAGAAGCGTTTCGTGTCAGCAGAAAACCTTCCACTCATCGGTGCAGCTTGGTTTTCTGCCTGCTGCAGACGCTTGAAAATGGATCAAACTGATCTCTTCTCATAAAAACTCAGAATAAATTCTGGGTGTGAATTATATGAGGAAAAAACACTCCTATACGAGCCCAGGAGGAAAAATAAATAAAATAAAAATTAAAATTTTTTTACATTTTTTTTAATAAATAAAAAAAATTGTTTTTTCTATTTTTCTCAAACTTTTCATTTCTTTCTTCTTTTTTCATTTTTTCATTTGTTTTTCAAATCACCCAATTTCGCTATTTGGGACCTGTTGATGAGTCAAACCAATACTTGAAACTTGTCACCGAAAATTAATGAGTTGAGTGATGAAATAACAAATTAGAACGTTTTTAGCTTTTGCTATATATCGGAGAATCCCAAAAAATTCTTTCTTAAACAAAATTAAGTTTAACCCGGTAAAAAGTCAAAAAGAGTAATCTTTTTATTTTTTAACGTTTAACGTTTTTAGCTTTTGCTATATTCCGGAGAATCCCAAAAAATTCTTTCTTAAACAAAACTTATGGAGTAAGTTTCTTAACATTCAAATACTCATTCTCACTTTATAGAGCGTCAAACAGTAAACTTGCTTTTAAATGATATTTGCACTACACAACCTATTAATAATTCTTTACTTCGTAGATCCAATATGAGTGTTCGAAAACTTCGTTTTTATGGTTTCAAAACCTAAATAAATATATATAAACATCTGAGTCTCAAATAGTAATAGTAACTTGCTACATAAATCAAATAATTTGCTCTAATACAATTCTTGAAGTTTTATTTGGTTAACTGAACTGAAAACTAAAAATTAAGATAGTGGAAGTAGTTGATTTACTTCTCTTATTCAGCGTTATCTTCCAATTTAAACGTTCTCTATGCACTTAATACTAATAGAATATAAAATATTTTCAGTTTTAATTTTAAATTATAAGGCGCAATTGTCTCTGTTTCTTTTCTTTTAAATAGACCGGGCGAATACTACCCGCAACCAGGTGCGCACACAAAACACCAAAAGGGGTACTTATCTTTCAGAACCTTGAGTTGGAGGACCTCCGTTCCTTGTGAGAAATTTTTATCCACTTCTGCGGTATGCCTCTTTTGAGGAAATTCATGGTTTTCTTCGTCTCCAGACTCCTTTATCTTCCGTATCCACGCTTCTGCTTTGCTTGTTCGCTCGTTTTTAATATTTCGAACTTTTTGTAATCTCTTCCAATTTTAACTTTAAACCTTTTTGTTATACTACTTTTTGTTATAATACTTTTAATATTTTTACTAGCAACTCTTGCTGCCTTTCCACTTTGCAGATTATTTTTTTGATTTTTATCTTTTCCTTTTTGTGACTTGTTGAACACGCTGTCTAACTTGTAGGATACTCGCAGAAAAACAGAACAGGAAGTCTTTTTTTTTGTGTGTGCTTTGCTTGTGCTGTCAAAACGCTCAGCTGATGTGGATCGTAGTCGAAACCACTTGTGCTGATTTGGCGCGACTGCTCATTTCATAGTTCGAGGTGCACATTGGCCTCTTCGTGTAACAAGTTACACATTTGTTTATAGAGTTTTGTTAGTTATCCTATACTGTTTAAATTTTATTTTGTTATTTCATTAACTATCCACACTGTTTTGTAATATATTTCATACTGTTTATTTATTTTTCTTTGTTATTTATTTAACACTGTTGATTTTTTTTTGTTATTTGATTGTTTATCTTTTCTGTTTTGTTATTGATTCCATACTGTTTATTTTGTTTGTTTTGTTATTTATTTTACGCAGCTTATTAAAATTTTATGGGCTTGCCCTGTTTTATTTTGGAAGAATGCTACTACGTGTGGGTTAAGTTTCGATTAGGGAGACTGGAGTACATTCCGCTAACCGTAGGCTTTCTTCACGTTCCTGAATTGCATCATAAGGAAGGAAGGATCACACATTTATATTTACACTTTGGTGCATCTGGTTGCCAGTACTATTTACTCGAACTTTATGACAAACATTCCAAGACGACAGCATTTGAGCCTAAGTATACGATTAACAACTCATAAAGAGAAGTTACAAGAAATCTATCTGCTGTAATTGCAACTTATACATATATGCTTACTGACTAAGAAGAGGGATACCAGGGTTAACAACAATTTTGGTATTGAGCAAACAATAAATATTTAGGGTAATCTCGCCTCTTTGGTGATAAGTAGTTTCCTTCCCGGCGGTAAATGAACAGTGCAAGTCTCATCGTGGAATTTATAGATGGTTTGATAAAGCTGAAGCGCCTGCCGCTGCCGATAACGTCGTTGCGTTTGGGATTATGCAACTCGTCTAAGTCATCTACTCCTTCTGGGATCGATGGTTTACCCAGCTTTTCTCCTCGTTGTTTATTTCTCTTTGAAACATGGGTTGTAGCTACGAACCTGTTTTCACATAGCCCTTCTGACTCAAGCTCGATATACGTTCCTGTCGAATTTCCTCGGACGACGGATACCAATTGGTGCTCCTCTGATTCCGTTTTCCTGAAGTGTCCTTCTGGAGGTATAGGCGCTCTCTGTAATGCAATAAGTGTCTTTACAGCATCAACCAAATAGGCGTGAGTGATACATTGGACGGCACATGGCAACAAGAGGTAAGCGATTAACTATAATACCGAGGTTAAAATTTTCTTAGCACTATGTATAGAATAGCTGGCCTGAATATTTAATCCGCAACACACTTTCACCTCTTTTCCGGCTGCGCCAATTTCTCGTGTCCCTAAATAAAATCTCGCGTGATTCACATAAATATAAAACTTTATTTAATTAACTACTTCGAACACAATTTGAACTTCATACCGATACTTCTAGCTCACAACTCATAATTGCCAACACAACTGAGCAACCTGATCTAATCGCAAAGCCGGGTCACCTGTTAGAGACTTTACAGGCGGAAGCGACTCTGACCTAGTGACCAGTGCAATACCTTGCAATTAATCGCAAAGCACTACATCAGTCGCTGCCGTCAGCTGAAGACCCCAATACTGTCAGTGAACAAGAGTAAGCCCAGCTGAGCATTTCACTATGCGAAGTGAATTACTTAAGCCTGGCTTAATGCTTAATTAAAACAGTAGTGGATGCCACAGTTTTTTAATAAACAATTCACAATCGCCAAATATATAACATTACGAAGTAAAATGCTTAGATACTGCAAAGTGCTTAATTAGTCGTACTCCTGCTGCTAGCTAAAGTCATGATGCCACAACCACACCGAATGGAATATTGAACCACGACACAAATATGATAATTAACTATTGAGAATCTTTTATGTCCGTTTTGGACATATTCCACATTTTACTATGGAAATATAAATAAAACAAGTAAAAAAGCTAATATTGGTGCAAGACCAATTCTTATGATACCCTAGATGAATGTCCGTATGAAATTTCGTATGGGCACGCATTCGAGCAATTTAGATTTTTGCAGTGGTTTTTCGCATAAATTTCTAGAACGGTTCGTCGGACAGAAAAAAATGATTATAACCAATTTTTATAGGATTTCATATTCTGAAGAAGTTTTTAGTACAATAAAAATGTCTTGGACTGATCGTTTTCACAGTATACGTAAAGGACCTAAATTTTTATATGGCAACAGCAAGAAGGTGTTGCCCGATTGTCTCATTTTCTAACTTAATTTTTAATTTTTTTTTAAAGTCTGAGTACAAAATTTCAGTTCCCTAAGTGCACGCGTTCTTGAGTTATCGTGCGCACAGACAGACGGACGGACGGACGTGCAAAGATCAAAATAAATTTTGATATTATGCGTGGTGGTGACCAAACTATTTTGCTGTACCATCATTATTTCGAGGTGTTATAAACGGAATGACAAACTTAGTATACCCCTATAGATTTCATCTAGGGTATAATAAAACAGAAAATCAAATCATTCGCTTTTTATGATAGCTAAAGCCGTTTGTTTTGTACTAGTAGAACAATAATGCAATTTAGAAAACTCTTGCGTTAATGTTTAAATTCAAATTTAAAAATTCCATTTAGTATTTCTGCTTACAAATATACTACTCAAGAGATCAGTCCATTTACTTGAAAATATTTTCTTCGGTTTAAATTATTAGTAATTTATGTGGAAAGCAAATGTATATATTATTGTCAATAAAATATTCTTCAAGTTTGTACACAAAACATGAAATTCAAACTTTTTAAATTCTAATTACATTGCTTGCAAGTCACAGTTATTAAAATACCTATATCCTCATTATTTTAAAACATAAATTTTATTTTAGTTCATATGTTCATTACTATTTTTAAGATAAAAGTCACTATGTATTTAGTATTTATTTTGCATACAGCATATCTGTACATAGTTAGAAAATGAAAAACGTATACAAACACAAAAGCAGGTCTTCATAATAATGTATTTAGTTGTAGCGTCTTAATCACAGCGTAGTTTCAATATAGCTTTATAGTAATTTTGGTCGACATTGTCCATGTATTTTAACATTGAGATTATATATATATTTTTTTTCTTTGTTTGTAGCAACATATTGTGACTTAAGCACATCTGGAAGTGATAAGTGAAGTGGACGTGTTTTAGGAAACATTATTTTTACATTAATAAAAGGATCACCAAATCTCGTCTAGTAATCAAGAGATAATAAATTGTTGGAACTATACCTGATACATCTGGCTTTAGTAAATGGAACGATCGAAAATCCTTGTGATGCAATATTATAATTCATGAAATCTCCATTTTTGATTTACAATATTCACATTTGGATATTTCAACTTATTTAATTGTTTTAAAATAGACGCTGGACTAAATATGATCAAGCCTCTCCAATTACTCTCTATAGAGCTACGTACTTCGTCGATTTCCTGGATTATAGAGTGGCCTGGCTCAGAGTATTTATGTTCGACTGAGAAAAGAGATGCGTTTCGATGGTTAAATTGCAAAACCTCGTAAGTCGATTAATTCAAATTTTACAGGAGGAAAAAAAAACGTTTACACGGTTTAATTGTCCTCTTTGGAAAACAATTGAGGCTACAAAATTCGCTAAATAAAACTAGTTTTTAGACATTTAGTAACATTTTAAGAATTAGTTGTGTATTACAAAAATTAACGACTTACTTACGAGGTTTTGAAATTTGATTTGTAAAATTTGCTTGTACTTGCGAGGTTTTGTAACGCAGGGATCATTATAATAATTATTTGGTACGTTGGCAAACGATAATTTATACAATATTGATTGAAAAAAATAATATTTAATTGCTAAAATTTGGCAAAAATCAAACCCTGTCCAACTTAAAACGAGCAACTGCAACTAAATAAACGTAAATCTCCTAAAACTATATAAACTTGACACAGGTAACAGCTGATAAATTTAATTTTTAATCATGTAAAAGACTTTCATAAAATTGCCTAAAATCTACAGGTATAAAGTTTTTTAATTCCTGTAAGTGATTGAACTTATCGACTTTTATTTTGAGTGGTTGGTGGTATCGTTGAGGAATAATCAGGTTCTTTGCTGTTTTTTTATCCGCCCTGGAAGTTTTACCCAGTTGTCATCATAATTTATTTTATAGTCAATAGAGCCAGCTATCCTGTAGGCCAGACATCGAACATCGGTAACTTTAGAATCCTTGGTCGTATTGCTAGGACGAGTGGAGGAATAGTTAGTTAAAACAGAATATTTTTTGAAAAAATCGTTAGAGATATAATGAACTTTGTAAGGATCTCTTAGTTTAGCACGTTGGAAAATCTGAACGTAGCAATCGGGTACGTAAACTTGTCGATTTTTAAGTTTTCTTTCAATACAAGCATGAATCGAGTCACACTCCATTTGAGGTGTGACCCTTTTCAAGATAGTATTGAAAGATTTCAAGCTTTTTATCCTCGGCAAGGTTTAATAAAGCGTTAGATAAAGTTACGTTTCGGTTTTGATAACCACATCCGTCACTGAAAACTATTACAGTTTTCGAATCTGGAGTCAAATTTTTATAAATATAATCAAGAATGACTGAGGTAAACTCATTGGCAGTTACTCCCAGGCACCTTCATGCCAGATGAAACAGTCTGCTTTACCAGTAACCAGGTTATAAAACGTAAAATTATGGACGGTCAACTTCATTTTATAGTAGGTAGCAGAAACCTGCATCCGAGGTGCTGTCAATACGGCTTGTACATCCATAGTAAATATTAGTGTAGATGGATTGGCCTTAGCCAGTTCTTTTTGTCTGTCTTTTCGGCACGAGCCATATTTTTTCTTGCAATATGAGTTTGATATTCATCTTCTTTGACGGTGCCCACGGAATATCCAATGCAGCTGTCACATTGATCTTTCCTAAAACAAGACGCACAAATTTAAGTAGCAAAAAAGAACTATCTTACAGTTATCTTAGAACTATCTTACAGTTATCTTACTTTGGTCGAAAAGAGACAGATTGTTGATTATAAAATTCATTCCTAAATGTGGTATGATTTTAGTACTCGAAACTTTTGCTCCGCGCATTGTTGACTATAAAATCTGTATAGGTCATTCATATTTTGCCACTGGGAATCTAAATAAAACTTAGCGGTGTCCTTGCGGCAATAATGGCTATCCATTTTGGGAAGTTCAGACAGCAATATAATCAGAAATTCCTTATCTTTTAGAGACTGGTTTAATTATTCGATTTGTCATCCGCGTCGGAGTTTTATTAGCTGGTTCGCTGGCTACTTCCAAATTCTTTTTCATCCAACTGTGGAAACTCCACTCTCCAATAGCAAGAGTCCCAAGACACATTTTTTTACAAAGTCGTTTCCGCATGTTTTCTTTGCTTAAATGGATATACATAAGATGCATTTCTCTTCTTAGTTGTAATATCTGAAAAAACAAAAAGTGGTATTACTTTAGAAAAGTAAGTAGGATAAAAAAGTAATACTAGTCCGGTGAATATTAACAGGGTGCTGCATCAACCAATCCCGTTATATAAATCTTTTTTCCCTTCCAATCGAAGATTTGCCAAAAATTGTCAAAAGTCGACTGTCTTCTTCCTCGGAAAAAGTTTTGGCAATAAATTTTTTTGATTTTTTTGAAATATTGCAATTACAAGCAAGGCCCCATTTTTCTTGATTTTTTTCAACTCTGTTGTATTTCTTTGTGTCTTTGTTAATTTCGTTGCATTGTAATTTTCCCCTTTCATTCTTTTAAGTTTATTTTTATTAAGGTCCCAATTAGAGATATTACGTTTTTTCCCCTTTAGATCTTTTTCTTCTTTTAACAATTATCGTTTCTTCTTGGTCATTCTCGGGGGGAAATTTCGGACTCTGAAGAGCCATGATGGCTTTGTTCAGATTTAGAATGAAGTTCTGAATTAACATACTCAGAACCAGTGTCTTTGAAAGGCTCACTCTCGGGCTCGCTTCTCTCGCCATCGCTGTTCTTATTTTCAGATTCAGCGATGTTAATGTTGCATTGCTCTGTTTTATGGATATCCATGGATTCTTTTAATGGTAATGGCGGAAGTTTTTCCCTAATATTTGTATTTTCTTTACTAGGGGTTCGCCCGGGTTAAAGTTATTGCTTGTTGATGGTTGTGTTTCAGTAAAATTCTTTGGGCTTAAATCTCTTTCCACGATAATGCTACTACATTCTTCTAAATCTGACATTAGCACTTGATCCAGATCTTCGCAGAAATCATAAATCGTCTTGAATTTTATTTTCGGTTTGCAGACTATAAAACATCGACAAAATATAACCTCTAATATCACAAACTACGCCTATTTAAGTTAATAAACAAGGCAAAAGAACTTACCCATTGTTATCTTTGTTGCCCGCTAAAGCTAAACTCACAATATATTTACCATGAGTGCGTAACATACTTAATTAATTTTAAGTCACTAAAATCTTCCCGAAACCCAAATTGTTTAACACGTCAAACCTGGTCGAAAAACTCTTAGGTTATTATTTCATATGGTGTCAACAAAATAAAGTTAAATGTGAAAACCTCGTAAGTCAACTAATGAGCTTTCATGCTTTACTTAATTTCCATGTAAGTTTTACTAGCTTTTGAAAAATGGAGCCAACATTATTACAAACTGAGATTACACTTACGAGCTTTAGGCAGTTTAAAGGAACCGGATATTTCCAAACTTTTTCTACCAAAAACGCATGATGACATAAATCTCGACTTACGAGGTTTTGCACTTTAACCATCGATTTGCTTTCAACATCAGTGAATTTAATCTATTTTTATTTTGAGTGACACATGAATCTGACCATAATATTATAAGAGTGATATCTGGGGTTGTCGATTGTAGACATTATGTAAAATTTTATGAACCGCACTCGCAATATCGTAACCGGTCCTCCCGTTATTTATTTCCGTCCAGATAGCACAATATGTTTTTTCCATTTTTATTGCAATGTCCAGTTAGATTGTAGACAGAAAATTTGCGTTTATAATAAATTTTTTTATCTCAGGCTCGAGAAGACAAAAAATTTGTTATCTCAGCTCGAGAAGACAAAAAACATTTTGAATATCGTAACAAATTACTGCGGTGTGTTCGTTTTAAATTTACACGATCACCATCTCTCATCAGTTTAGCCGCAATCTTTTATTATTTGTGTATTCATCAAATTTCGAAGCGCCGCTGTTTTCAACCAAAGTATTCAATTTTTTTTTCGTATTCCGAACAAATATCTATCTTTCATAGGAACATAGATAGACAAATTTAATTGAAGGTTAAAAACATTCCCTGTAAATGAAGTTTCTCTGTTACTGGCGAACCTGAACATCCTCCTTTATTAAAGTGTACATTTATGCGATACTTAAAATTGACTCTAAGTACTTCCTTGAAGTATCCCTGCTTCAAGAATGTCATTCGACAACAGGGAAGCTTTTGATACGTCTTCTAACATCTTCTATTTTTTAGGATCTGTGACCATTTTGACACGTTTGTCCTTTTTTGGAGAAATTGCTACGCCTGTTTCTTTATTAACTTTTTGTTAAAAAAGTAATAAATTCGTGATTCACCAAAGCCTTCAGAAAGAACTTTTGGCACACTCTAAACATATTGTCATTGTTTTGAAAAAAATATTTATAGGAGCTCAGTCTGGAATTTTTTTGGTTAGGTTTTACACGCTTGGCGCTTACTCTCTTTACGAGTTTCGAGTACAAGTGATTGTTTGACTTGTCTAACTGCCAAAAGCTTTCATGTATGTTTTGTCTGTCCGATGCTTTAAATATCGTTTGACACTTAAAAGTTCAATTCGGTAAACAGCTATTATTACTAACCTCAACAGTTCTTGGTGCATGAACGCGCCCATTCTGGTCAACATACTGCTCACGTCTCTCTCTGGCAAGCTTTCGTAAATTCCTTTTCTAGTTTTCTGGTTTCCTTCTTCTTTTACGAGACGGTGGCGTAGCCTGCGGTGTTAGTTGCGATCTCGACGGCGTACATATAAAACTTGTGGTCGAAGGACCCTCGGTATTTCTAAGTGGGTCATCTTTAAACAGAGAACTTGATCTTGACAACAGCAGTTTTTTGTACCGACTCCTTTTCTTTTTAGGTATAGAGTCAGGTGTAATATCTACATCGCTCTTATTGTTTATAGTGAAATCCGGATCCGCATATGAGTCGTCATAATTCCAGTCTAACGCTTTAGGTTTATCTTCATTTATTCTGAAATAATAGAATAAAATAAGCTTAAATAATTTTTAAACTCATAGCTATGAAAAATGTTTACATTTCCTCCAATGCATTTAAAACTTTAATAGGAACTTCCGGCACTGGTGAAGACATCCTACAATACATTACAATAAGAAGAAAATACCAAAAAAGTATTTTATAATTTTAACTGCTTCGAGTCCAACAAGATCTTTACGCGCCAATGATCAACCAGGAACTGAAAACCTGTGTACTACGCCACGCGGCTTTATATAAAGCCTGCTATCCCTCCCAAAAATCTCTCGGTATACAACAAACAAACATGCACTGTGGTTTATACAAATTATATGGTGTACCACAAATAAGCAATAACATTTTTTTTTACTTTTTGCTATTTTTGTGGTATACCCCCATGAATCAGTTGCTTATACGCTACCTCTAAAATTCAATTTAAATACTTATTTTTCTAACCTCATAAAAAAATTATGTTCAAATATTATATCACAAATAAGCATCAAACAAATATTACAACTATTTTTGCATATACATGAACTTGACTTACGGTATCTTTTTACTGAAGAGAGTTAAAATCATTCTGATATCAGTATTCGAAAGAGCGTAATGCATATACCCCAAATAAGTCAATAACTCAAAATGACCAAAATGGATATGCCACACGTAAGAATTCGACCGACGATATTACTATGAAAAAAACATCTTAAATTTAAATCTATTTAGTACTAGCATTAATTTTTCCGAGCTCTCCACTAAATTTATATTTCGCCACTTGTATTAATTAATTTTCTCGTACATTTTGATGCCTGAGTGATTTCTTCTAACTTATGATCTATTTGGAGTCTTTATCAGTCTTTATATTTTTGCCGTGACATCCCAACTATCATTTTTTTTTCTATAAGTAGTGAAAATATTTATTATGACGTGATTTTAGATAATAATATTACAGACCTAAACGCACGCTAAGCTGCACTTCAGAACTAAACCCCAATTATCGCGACAAATCAAATCACTAGCAAAATCAACATATAAAAAATGTAGGCGCATTTGTGTGAGGTTGAACAAAATGTAAGAGCATTTGTTTGATCAGTTCTATCGGGATTTGATGAATTTATAGTTCTGCATCATATAAATGCCTATATGATTATCTAAGTATAAACTCAGCTTTATAGCATCTGGAGGCACAGTTCATTGATCATTGCACTTTCCTACAATCCTTTTATACCTAATAATATACCTAACACAATAAAAGAGGATTTGCAATGATCTTCAACACTCAGGCATTAAGAGTACCAGGAGAATTCTTTATCAACGATAGTAAAAGCCTAACAATTTCAACAAACATCATACAAAACTTACGGCTACATTTTCAAAACATTACGCCAACAGGTTCCTGAAAATCTAGAACCAATTCTTATGTTCCAAAATCTTTAAATGTTTGTGAGTTCGTTTCCATTCGTAACGATCATATGAAGGACCTTTTAATGTTGCCTGAGAAGGGAGACAAAACTGTTTACAATAGATATAAATGGCAACTTGCAAGTATCTATCGATCGCTTAAAACCTGCAGTCGTTGAGCATGTTAAATGAATCGCCAAAATATAACCACAGCGTACCAAATAAGAAAGTTACATTTAATTTATAATCACACTCGTTTTCCTTTAACTAATTATTTAATTGTGTATTCCGTAACACCCACAGGGAAATAAATGTATGACCTACATATAATTATTCGTAGAGTTTTCAAACCAATGTAATGAAGATTTCAATTTTATCATTAGCGTAAACAGAAACACTGCAGCGGCGATATACATTCCGAACTAAATTCAAAGTTATTTAATTAATCATGACATTTTCGTTAAAAATTCATAAAACGGTACATAATTTATCTGACATATAGATATACGTTGTGGTGTAATATTTTTCTCTGCTATAAGTAGATTAGAAGATTGTCGCTAACATATGCGTATTAATTAGCAAAAGTTGTGGTGTAATCTTTTTCTCTGCGATAAATACTTTCGAAGATTTTAGCACTTCAATATAAGTATTTCCATGTAAAACAATTTTACATGACAAAAAATTATTTCACATCATCCGTAACGATAAAATAAAACCCAGTGTTCAGCTTTCCATTGCCTCTGCTTGGTGGAATTTCCTTGATTCCATGTAGGTGCTACCTGCTTGACCTTGCGATTCGTTTCACGTATGGTAATGTGTGCAGTGTCTTCGATGATCAGTTAACGAAAGATTGGTGACCCTAGTTTGCTTTGTTTGTAGTCGATAATGTTATGAGCACGTATATGGCTACACTCTGCTTGATCCTTGTACCATTTTTGGATATAAAGTAAGCAGCCTGTGGGAAAGCAGTGATGCCAGCAGAAAATATATGATCATCTTCGTCTTCATCGAATTGTTCGCCTTCGATTTCAACTTTTGCTTCGTCTTCGAAATCGGACACATCATTGTTATATTCAGGCATATACATATATATGGTTCGTGTCGTCATCGCAATAATCGAAAAGGTCATCATTATCACCCATTTCACCCTCCATATAAGCCGGATAGTTTGCAACGACAGTTACGTTTTTCCTCCGGTGTCAAACATAGGAAACGGATTGCATTATTTAGAGCTAAGTTGACAACACCTCAATCATTGTCTTCCATTATTCTATAGCAGCAAAACAGCAGACCCACAAAACGATACACCGAAAAAAACATAAAAATAATTGCACGCATGATAAAAATCAAATAAAAGAACTCAAAAAGGCACAGAAATAGGTATGCATCAGTCAAACGAGAGTCTTAAAATGGCTGTCAGCTCACTCAAATACAATACAAAGATTTTTTCCAATAACTTGTTTATATTAGAAACAAGATACGTAGCGCCCTCATACCTGTGTTTATGTCGAAAATGATAAAAAAAAAAACTGTACCAAAAAACTTATTTGAATCGATTCTGCATACCATTTTTATAGAATATATATATATATCAAGATTGAAAATTTTTTTAAACCGACACAAGTTGTAAAAGGTTCCTACTGACCTTCTCAACGATCGGAGAGTTAATTCACACTTTTTACTTTCCCACGTGTCAACTTCAACTTTTAAGAGGAGGCACCTTCTCAGATACTCGTAGAAGGCACAGACTGTCGTAAATCTTGCAAATAATTGTCTGAACATGCGTGCAACAAGAGTTATTACAGTTACCGGGATGTGTCCCTTCCCCAGATTCTTACTTCACTCACTTAAGGTAAACGACTGCCATTACGCATGTTAAGAGAAACATCATTCAGTTGTAAACAACTTCTTGAGATCAGAAGACAGCAAAACCTCTCGGGATTCATAGCGAGACCCTTCAGTAGCGACCAGGATGAAACCCTTTCATGGTCAGATCTAACTTTTGCGACACAAACTTTATGTAATCTAATAGGCCTGTTAAGTGAAATTTCAACAATATCATCTGCATATAATTTAGGTGCAGATCCAGAGTTCTTGCGAGAGTGTGAAATGGGGGGGGGGGGCAAATATAGTTTCAAAACTACATATGATGGAAAGAGATCAAAAGTTCGATGAAACTCGCAAATATCAAATGCACAAAATTTACCATTTAAAAGATACGTGTCGACCAGATAAGCGAAGAATGCGGTAAACTTTTAACTTTTGCCACCTAGAAATCCTGGACATTGTGATGTTTCTTTGGAAATGAAAATGGTGTAACTTGTACATCTTAACTTAATGGAATTATTGATGTCAAGAATGCATAAAGACTGTGTATCGTAAACCAGTGCTCAATCAAAAGAAATGGAAGTGGAAAAATAATAGTATTTATTTAAAAAGATGAGACAGCTTTGGCATTTACATGCATTGATTTTGACTCGATTCGCTCTGCCCCAAGCGGGAATATTATCAAGCTCATTATTCAATGATATAATCATGCAATCTCTTCTGACAGGTGTAGTATTCCTTCTGGAGTCTCTCAGACTATCAAAGGAGTAAACGAAATCACACGTACGGTCACTGGTAAAGCTACAGATAGCATTTAAAGTAAAGGAAAGCAGCACTTTTGTTGCGAACGTTCCCCAGCGAGCTATGGAGAAAGGTGTGGATGAATGTACTCATGAACAGAATTTTGGTGCTCAACGTGCGGCCCAGTTTTTCAAAATGAGGACCGTGAACAATCAAATAGAAAAAAAAATATTTAAAAATGTTGGCTCTGAAAAGTGCTCTCATCTTAGCAGAACTGTTTCGCAACATAATATCGGATAACATTACTTTTTCAAAAGCTTTTTTTTGTTTAGAAGTTTATCGTGAGTGCGACATATTCACTCTTATATACAGCTTCCGTGACTATTTTTTTTGAACGTACATATCTCTTCATTTCATTTGCTTCGTAATTTAAATTTTTGTTTTCAGGTTCGTTTTTTGTGTTTAAATATTTTTGCTTCAAATAATCGGAAAATAAACAAACACAATTAGTGTTATACGATGTATTAAATAGATACATACCGTGTTCTTTGAGAATTTATTTCCCCCATTTTATATATATAATTCTCTTAAATTTAATCATACGTACATACATACGTCACTTACAAACACTTCATTCGTATGTATGAAAGTATGACTAGCATACGTTGCATACAAACGCTTAATTCGCCTCGCTATTGCTGACATCAAGCAGAGCTATCTTCTCTGTGAGTAATGAATCCCACTATATTGTCAGCCCAGTGGTGGGTGAAGTGAAGATGTTGGCGTTGGATCGCGTAGTTCCACGTAGTACGAGGTGGTTACCGCTGTTCGGTGGGCTTGACACTGACTAGTGGGCTAAAAGCCCGATCCAAATCCAAGCCAATGTGGAACAGCATACGCCGAGGGCTGCGTGGCTAAGGGGGAGCTTAGTCGCTAGTATGTGAACTCCGGATAACTGGGCACCTCCGTTTTCAAGTAAGTCCCTTGCCATAGTATGGGGGCTCTGCTATGGTCGACCGTTTATTTCCGCCATCCAAACCAATAGTGTATGGATTTCTTAAACAAAAAAACCTATGAGGGTGATGCCCCTCTAAGCGCATCGTCCGTCGGGACTGTATCAGAACCACAGGACAATATTCCAATTGAGGGTAGTGCTCACAAGGACAACATCTTCAATAAAATCGTTTCAGGAACGGAGAGGTTATTGCTCGCTGGACCAAGCAGGTCGAATACTCGCCTAAGCGGCTCCATGCGTAAGCGCTCAAAATACCTCCGGGAATCAGGTTTCAACAGAGAGGAAATGGCGGCCCAGAAACCGATGGCTGAGCTGAAAAGCTAGGAAAAAGATCCCAATCTGAAGGATTATCTCCAGAAGACTTAAGCAGTAAGCGTGGCTGCACGGATGACCAACACCGGGAAAAGAAGGATCAAGACAACCAGGAGCGCGTCGACGCAAAACATGTCGAGAACCAACTTGCCCCGGTCTCTAAGCAAAAGACGACACCTGATCGGCCAACTGTAGAAGGAAAGCGACTAGAACAAGATTTGTAGAGGTAGGGGGGAGGGGAGAGATAAAAAGCCCCACAAGCCAGAATCCAGTGGCATTTGGAAGGGTACTTCAACGTCCAACCAGGACAAGTTGAAGGACCCCAAGGACATGATAACGGAATGATGCCTCTGACCGGAGCATCATTACGTACGGACACTGACAGGACAGGACTTTCGACGGACGAGACAGGAAACATCACTTGCCACTTATGGCAAAGATCAAGTAGGCCAAATCATTCAGATCGAGAGGAGTCCCCAATTTGGGCCCCTCGGACAATGTTAAGGCTACAAGTATAAAATGTGTCCAGATTAACCTTCACAGAGCAAAGTGCGCCTCTGCAGCTCTCTCTGAACGGTTTCTCAATTCTGGATGGGATATTTCCCTAATTCAGGAACCTTGGGCATATAACGGCAAAATCTGTGGCCACCCTTGCGGGAAGGAAACCAATAAATTTTACTGCCTTAATGGTGACAGACCCCGTACAGCAATTATGTGCGGTAGGGATACTGTCGCTTTTTCCCTTGCACAGATTCATTGCAAGGGATCTAACTGCAGTGCTAACAGAATTCAAATATCTCCAAAATGGCAAGGAGCAGATTCTTCTAACATCCGCCTACTTCCCAGGAGATCAAGAACTCCCCACCACCACAGGGGGTTAAAGATCTTTTGGAGCACTGCAGTATAAATAATCTGAAACTGATTATAGGCTGCTATGCCAATGCTCATCATACAGCTTGGAATAGCAGCAATATCAACGAGAGGTGAGGAGGTTCTACACAATGTACTCTCAAAATGTCTAGAAATTGCCAACCGAGGGGTAGAGTCCACATTCGTTAATGCAATCAGACAAGAAGTCCTTGACCTGACAATCACCAATAGGCAAGGTGTTGAACTGGTCACGGACAGGCATGTCTCGAACTAAGCCTCACTATCCGATCACAGGTACATAAGATTTAATATTGAGGCTTTACAAACAAGGAAGGAACACATAAGAATCCCAAAAAGGACAGATTGGGCAGCATACAAGGCCCTGGTCCAAGAGGAACTAATAGGCCTTCCAAAAAGGATCATATCATCGAAGAAGTGGATCTTATAGCAGATCAACTTCAAACAACGCTCATTCGAGCTTATGAAGAGAGCTGTCCTATTACCAACATCCACAGGAAAAAGGACGTTCCTTGGTGGAACAGTCAGCTCGGTAAATTAAGGAAAATCCTGAGGAAGCATTTCAACAGAGCTAGGGCCACTCAACAATGGGTGGCATATTAAACAGCTCTAACGGAATACAACAAAGAGGTCAGGAGATCCAAAAGAGAGAGCTGGAATAAATTTTGCGAAGAAATTGAGAGTATCTCATAAGCCTCGCGACTCCAAAAAGCCTTTTCCAATCATCATAACAACGGCATTGGCTCCATCAAACACTGTGATGGAAGAATTTCCGACAATACCAAGGAAACGCGAGAGATTCTTCTCAAAACGCACTTCCCAATCTGCAACTTTGTGACCGAGGAGCCCGACGTAGACGCCAGATCCTCAGTAATACCAGTGGTGCTAAACAGGGATTACCGATCAGCAAAGGCAATTGCCACCGAAGCCAAGGTGAGATGGGCTGTCAAGTCGTTCAAACCTTTTAAAGCTCCTGGCGGCGATGGAATATTTCCGGCGTTACTGCAAGAATCGCTGGATCATATTAAGCCCCTTATCACTGAGATATTTAGGGCCAGTCTGTGCACGGGATACATTCCTAAGGCATGGAGACTAACCAAAGTTGTTTTTATTCCGAAATCGGGTAAAAAACCACCCAGCGAGGCAAAATCATACAGGCCTATCAGTCTGACTTCATTTCTCCTGGAAACTCTAGAGAAAATAATAGACAACTATATTCGGACGACGTCCCTCAAAAGCTGTCCTTTTAATGCCAATAAATATGCCTACCAACCCGGAAAATCCACCGAGGACGCTCTCAGCAGTCTGGTAGAGACTATCTAGAAAGCCTCACAGGAAAAGGAGGTCCTTATATGTTCCTTTATGGACATACAAGGCGCTTTCGATAACACTCTCTTTGACTCGATCAAGAGGGTATCCGAGGATAGGGGCATAGAAACCTGCATTGTCAGATGGATTGGCAACATGTTTGAGAAACGCTGCATAACAACTACCATGAACGGTGAATCCACAACAATAATGGCCAATGGTGTTATCGCCCCTTCTACGGCTACTAGTTGTGGATGAGCTACTAAACCTACTCCAAGAGGCCGTCTTTAAGGCCCAAGGATACGCTGAGGATATTGTCATCTGTGTTAAAGGAAAGTTTAAATCAGCTTTACCAGAACTTATGCAAACTGCTTTCAACAACGTTACCAGATGGTGCCAGAACATGGGACTATCAATAAACCCAAGTAAAACAGTACTTGTTCCTTTTACTAGGAAAATGAGCCTTCAGATTGCACCTCTTAAGTTAAATGGAATTACAATAGAATATTCCAAAGAAGCAAAACATCTATGAATAAACCTAGACAGCAAGCTTACCTGGAATCCCCACCTGGAAATGATAACAAACAAAGCCATGTGGGCATTCAGCTCTTGCCACAGGTTTTTCGGGAAAAAGTGGGATCTGAACCCCAAAATGACCCTATGGATCTTCCAGGGCATAGTCAGACACATACTTTCTTATGGGGCAAATGTGTGGTGGCCTAAAACATTGCAGGCAATCACCAGAGGAACCCTTGACAAGGTGCAAAGGATGGCATGTTTAGGCGCCACTGGCGTCTTTACATCATGTCCTCAACGAGCACTTGAAGCCATTCTTGGCTTACAGCCTCTCTACCTCTTTATTCAGAGGGAAGCTGCAGCTAGTATGCTTCGAAAGAAAAGGTCAGATGATTGCACCTCCTCCAGGGTGGGTCATCTCAGTATCTTCGAGCAGGTCAACATTAACGACCTAGAATATCCAAAAGATACTATGGCCAACAGACTTCTTTAGAAAGAGGCTACAAGGTAACCATTAATCAAAGAAGCCAGATACTAGACAGAGGACTCCAGCTCCCGCAACGGGCCCAAGTCTGGTATACTGATGGATCCCGGAAGGACGGGAAAACAGGCGCAGGTGTGGTTGGTCCAGAAGTGGAACTATCCATTCCGCTTGGTGTCTCACCTTCCATTTTTCAGGCGGAAGTCTATGCTATAAAGGTTGGAGCTCAGGAAAGCCTAAATAAGGGCTGAAAAAACTCCAACATCTACATGCTCAGATAGCCAAGCTGCGCTCCGAGCCCTTTCCTCTCAAGCCTTTGAGTCGAAATCAGTTTAGAGCTGCTACTCGAAACTCCAACTACAGTCTAGGGACAACCAAGTAACCTTGGTTTGGGTCCCAGGACACGAAGGGGTGGACAGTAATGACAAAGCGGGTGAACTGCCTAAAACCGTATATTGGTCCCTATCCGACATTTGGCCTACCAAAAAGCCACTTTAGGGGGGAACTGCTTAAGTGGGAAAACAGGCAACTGGATCTCCTTTGGCGTAGCGTGCCCGGTATGAGGCAGTCGAAGAAATTCTTCAATCCTTCTCATTTCGTTTCGCGTCAACTTATTGAACTTAGCAGACAGTCGCTCAGACTATTTGCTAACGCAGTCACTGGTCATGTCCCCTTCCGTCACTTCCTGAAGAAGATAGGCAAATGCGACAGTGAACTGTGTCGCCTGTGCGAAGAGGAAGATGAAACCTCGATGCACGTCATATGCGAGTGGCTAGCACTTACAGGTCTAAGGATGCAAATCACTGGAAGAGAACTTATCTCTCCAGATAATGTCTGCAATCTAACTCTGGAAGCAATAATCGAGCTCGTTAAAAGACTCGATTTTGCCTAAACACTATAGGGGTAGGCACAATGTAACTGAGTTATCCACCAATAATTCAAAATTAAGGAAACACCCAAATAAATTAAATTATGTGTTATAATTAGGTTCAGTTGCGAATTCAATTCAATCTCTTACAATAATTTACAAATAATTAATTCAACACCTATGCGGCCGCCCTGCTTCCAGAATGGTTAAAAAATAAATAGTTAGTAATAATTGTTCCTTAGTAGGAATAGCTAAGTTAGGTTAGTATTTTTTTTTTATATTTATTAGTTAGATAATTATTACTTCTCATGTTGTCTGCGATTCCCTTGAGATATTCCTGGGAGTTCCAGCAAGAAGTGATCCAGAGCAGATGCAAGTCCTTGGTTAATATCACGGAATCTTCTCCTTCTGCTTTTTAAAGGCTGAAAATTGATGTCCCGGAATCTCGTAATGCTCGTTTGGCTGATATTTTTTCAGGTTACAGGACAATAGGCGATGCCACTTTTAAGATGAACGCTGATGATTCCCTTTTTTGTCTTCACGTCCAACTTTCGTTCTTCACCCGTCCAGAAGCAAAACCCAAGCGAGACAGAGAACTCCTGTCGTCGTTGACGTCTGTGACACTCGTGGCGCTGTTGTTTTTTTTTCCTCGCTGTTTTTGGTTCAGTGGTGCTGCCAGAATTTGTCGGCCAGTATTTAAGCGGAGTTCGCATTATGCATTTTTGCCTTGTTATTATTCGTTAAGTTTTGTTAGATATTATAGTTTTGCATGTTTTATAAATTAGTTTTATTTGTTAAATTATTTTTGTTACTTGCAAATTTTTCATTTATTTAATTTATGTTTGTTAAGTTATTTGTGTTGCTATTTTAGCTTGCATGTTTCAATTCTTCATTTTATGTTTGTTAAATTATTTCTACTGCTAACGTACAATTAAAGTTTAGGGAAGGCTGTGAATTCGCATGTGATTTATTTTATTTTATTTATTATTAATGTTTCCAATTTTAGTCTGTAGGTGTCGTTGGCCCTATATATTTTTTACAATTACTCAACTCATTTCTGCCAACCTTTCATTCTCCCCTTACCTGGGTTAAAAAAAATAATTGTCTTATGACATTTGTTTTTTTTTTCTAGTAACAATGTATTCTTAATATAATAATTTTTGAGTAGATCAATTGTTGAAGCGAGCCCTGCGTTTTATTTATTTAGTTTATATATATTTTTTGTATCGAAGTTTGGTTGGATAATCAATCGTATGGAATGGGTAAAAATTTGTGATAAGGTTCAGCCTTAATAACCCAGATTTTAAACATCCTATTATAAAAATTATATTTGGACTCCCTAGGTGAGCAATATACTGCTAAACCCTAGAAATGAAAGGCCCTTGTTTTTTTTTTTTAATTTGACTCGTTATGTGTGATTGCGTTAAGTGAAGTAGTGGTTACTTGACTACGCTGTAGGTTATGTGCGGAATATAAGGAGGAGTCTTTGAGGCTAGCTACCATTTGTATATAGTTTCAACGGTGTTTCAAGTCTTTGATATGCCACCAACCTATATCCTTTCCATTTTCATCGGTCAATCGGTACACCAAATCAGACCTTTTTTCTTGTACAACGCACTTAATAAACTTCGGCGCTAGTTTGGATGAAAAATTTTGTGTGGCATCGGAGATTACATAATTTCTTTTGTATACTGTTTCGCCTATTTCGAATTTATACTGTATTTTTCCTCTATTAAAATATTTTTTGTTTCTTTCGTAGGCTTTAAATAAACGTTTGGAAATGTCTTCATATATTTTTTCCATTTTGTTAAAAAATTTATCTCTTTCTGCTAAAGGCTGTAATTTAGGGTCGGGTATATCATAGAGAGAGTGGTCGGAACCTGCGTAAGTAAATTCCCTACCAAAATTCAAATAAAAAGGTGAGTATCCAGTGACGACATTAACAGCTGTCCTTAACGCCACTGTAACAGAAACAACCTCGCGGTCCCAAGTTTTGTGGTTATCTGTTATATAAGATCTTAATGCGCTCCCTATGACTTTATTCCAGCGCTCAGTAAAATTGTTCCGTGGATGATATTTGCAATTGAGCCAAAATTTCGTAATATCATAATTAGAAAGAAGTTTTCGAAACTCGTTTGAATCAAATTGTCGCCCGTTGTCAGTGATGACAATTTCTGGCACGCCATATTCCAGAAAAATCCTGTTCTCCGCGATTTCCGATACTTTCTTCGCAGTTGCGTTTCTTATGGGGAAGAGGGACACCATCTTCGTGAACCAATTGCAGACGACTAATATGCATGTGTTGCCTTGTGTAGATCTGGGAAACGGACCCAATAGGTCAATTGCGATCATTTGCCAAGGCCGAACGGCTTCCTTGAACTTGCCTAGCAACCCGAGGGGTGGCTTGGTAGTAGGCTTGGACTTTAAACATATTTCGCAGAGTTTTAGGTAATCGGTAACATCTTTAGCCATTCCCGGCCAAAAATATCGTTCAAGCACTCGTTTATGAGTTTTAAATGTTCCCAAGTGTGCCGCGAGTGGAGAATCGTGACACTCTTTTAAAACGCCCTTCCGGGCGGATTCAGGGACGACTCTTTTCCATCGATTTTCGTAATTGCGGACTGATTCTATATTTGGTTTAATATAGAGTGCTAATCCTTCGAGCTTCCAATTTTTCATTCTATTTAGGTCGTTTTTCACTCTGTCACACATTAGTAAGTACCAAGTATCGCTTTCGTCTGGAAGGCATTGAATCAGACTAATTTGAGGAATTCTAGATAACGCGTCTGGGACGACATTGTTTTTACCTTTTACATATTTGATATCAAAATCAAAATGTTGAAGTCGTAAAATCCAACGAGCTAATCTGCCTGAAACATTTTGTTGTCGGAAAAGCCATGTTAGAGGAGAATGGCCTGTTAGTATGAAAAATTTATATCCTTCCAGGAATCCACTCAATTTTTCAATTGTAAAAATTATACTCAAACATTCTTTTTCCGTTACTGAATAATTAAGTTCCGCACCACGTAATTTTCTACTAACATATGCTACAGGGTTTTCAGCATCTTCGTCTGCCCTCTGGAATAAAACGCCGCCAATGGAATGGTCAGAGGAGTCACATTGAACATAGAAGGGTTTGGAAAAATCCGGGACTGTGAGTACGGGGGTTTTTACCAGCGCGGTTTTTAGGTTTAAGAATGATTGATCTGCAGTCTTATTCCAGACTAAGGTTTGACGTTTGCTTCCACCTTTCGTGAGATTGTGAAGAGGGCCTACGATTTGTGCAAACTTTGGGACAAAACGCCTATACCAAGAAGCAAGACCTATGAAGCGTCTTAGTTCCGTAGAGTTTTTGGGACGCGGATAGTCTAACATGACCTGTACTTTGTCGGGGTCCGTTCTTAGGCCTTGTTTGTCTACAATGTAGCCTAGATACTTGAGATTGCTTCTTATGAATTGGCATTTCTCAATATTAATCGTAAGATTAGCATTTTTTAATTTCTCGGCCACTCTTTCCAAGGTTCGAATATGATCCTTAAATGAGTCCGTTGCGATGATTAAATCATCTAAGTATGTGAATATATTTTGCTCTGTGGGACCAAACAGTCTATCCATTAGCCTTTGCTGGGTTGCTGGGCTATTGGTAAGACCGAACGGCATTACTTTAAATTGCCATAAGCCATGACCTGGTACTGAGAATGCGGTTTTTTCTTTTGAGCTTTCGGTTAAGGGAACCTGCCAAAATGCATCTTTGAGATCAATGGATGACAGATATTTGGCTTTATTTAGTCTGCTTAAAATCGCGGAAATTCGTGGAAGAGGATAGGCGCATTTTTTGGTGACTGAATTTAATTTTCGGCTATCAATACATAGCCGATCCCTTCCATTCGATTTTTTGACTAATATTACCGGGGAGCACCAAGGACTTACCGATGGTTCTATAACCCCTTATTGTTTCATTCTATTAAGTTCGTTACCTAATCTTTCCTGAACTTTTGGAGATACATCATACCCCCGCTGCACTATGGGTAGTGAGTCTCCCGTATCTATGTCATGAGCTATTAGGTTGGTTCTGCCTAATTGTTTCTTGTTTAGATTTTCGAATATTTCTCGCACCATTTTTAGTTGACCCCTTTCTTCCTCATTTAGTGACACCAGATCTAAGATTTTGTTTTGGTTGGGTTTAGCGTCTGAAATACTATAACAGGCCCATGTTTGTGCTTTACGAAGAAGACTAATTTCGAAGGCATTCCAGAGGTCTACGCCCCATATTAAGGTTTGATTTAAGGTTTCTACTGCTACCACGGGTATTATATTGAGTTGATTTTGGAATTCTATTGGTACATGGAATGTGCATGTTACCTTGTGGCTTGAAGTATCAGCTGTTCTGACTCTGGGAGTATTTATGTGTTGTTGTTTTAGACCCAGGGAGCTTAAAATTTGTATGCCTAATTTGCCCGCTACAGAGCAATGTGCCCCACTATCTAATAAGCCAGTTATTTCAATCCCCATTACTTTAACAGTTAAATATGGTCTACTGTCCGATATATTATTTAAAAATACTAATTTCCTGTGATCAGAAGTACTTGTGGAGCTCTTCTGTACGAAGCCGCGTCGGTCCACCGCGAAGAAGCTTCGGGTTAGTTTTCCGAATTTAAGTCAGCGCTGTCAGAAGGTACTGTGTGGGAACGGGTATCTGTATGCTGAGAGTTAGACCCCTGTGGTTGCGAAACGTTTGCTTGATCCCGAGAAACCATGGGCGGATCATTATTTGATATACAATTGATATTAACATTTGGTTGTGGTATGCTAGTTCTATTAAAATTATCTCTCTGAAAGTGGCTAATAGCATTTGTGTTTGAGTTATTGATTTGTCCCCCTGTTGATATTGGCATACCTTGATTCCCACGGTTTAAATGAAGAACTTCGCAGATTACCATTGTTTGTTACATTCGGTGCATTTGCAGTGTTTGCAACAAACCTGTTATTGTTGGATCTCAACCAATTCGGATTGTGCACGACTGTATTTGGATTCTGATTCCTAGCTTGATTTAAATTATACTTTTTTGTAAAAGGAAAGCCTCTATTATTAGTATAACTCACAAATGGATTAATAGTGTTTCTTGTATGAGTGCTGAAAGCACCATTTGCCTCAGCCTGAGCTTCGCTAAACTCAATCTTACTACAAGTCTGCTCGAGTTGATCGACAGAAGAAAAGTTAAGGAGAGCATTGGCTCGAATGTATTGCGGCTGTAAGTTATTTCTGATAATTTTTAATCTTGTATTTTCATTGGGTATATGCTGCAACCGGAAGAACTGGTCTTCCATATAAGAAATATATTGCACTATGCTTTCCGTTTCAAACTGCTTCCGGCCTCTAAGATAGTCAAGCAGTCTTTCGGAATGAGATGTTGGTTCGAATGCATTTAGGAAGGATTCAACGAATTGTTGGTATGATGAAAATTCATCTCTTTTGCGGCTATACCACCTATGGGCTGAGCCTTCTAATAGGTCGGTCAAGCCCAATAAAACCTCCTGCTCTGTTACTTGACGTGAGCGGGAGTTGTCAGCAACTCGTTGTAAAAATTCTGACGCTGACGCTCTATCATCTCCAGAGTATTTTATTCCCCATTTATAAAGGGTTGGGGCTTTTTTTGAAGCGATAAAATCTTTCTCCTCTAGTCGAGGTGACGACAATGCATTATTAAATAATAGTTTTCCCTGATCGCGATTGGTGTTTGGGTTTTTTTTGTTGCAGATCAATGTTATCTAAGTCGTTTGACATTAAATTTAGTCGACCTATTCTTTCATCGAAACCTAACTCTAGGTTGTTTTCTTTCTTAAGTGTAGATTTCTTGATTTTTTCAGCTTTCAAAAGCTTATATTGTCTGATTTCTATTTGCTCTATTAAGTTTAAGCACTTTGCCAGTAATCCAGCTTTAGATTGTTCGAGCTCAGGAGTAGGGTCAACTCTATTTAAGCGAATATTCAGGAAACCTAAACGAACCATTATAACTTCTGAGAAACTGTCCTCAGTGAGGTCGCTCTCAATTTCGTTTAAGATAAGGTTAAATTGCTCCAAATCTATGGAAGGTTCTAAATAAGATTTGATTTGAGAGTTATTCATATCGGTGTTACCCTCTTTTTTTAGTTGTTTTGCCCACCACGCTTTGCGTGAATCAATGGTATGCACTTCTGGGGGTACATTTCTGCATCTCATTTCATATTTAATGTCTATGTCTGGACACAGCGCGGACACTTCGTCAAAAGACATCGTGTTTGTATTTGTTTGTGATTTGAACGTATATTCAATTAACTATTGGTCGTTAGTACGTAAAAAAATTGATTTTAAGATTGCAGAGGTTAGAGGAGATGATACTGAGTTGATAATGTACTATATACTGTATAATGACTGCTATCAGAAACCATGTGCAAAAATTCCAAAGGCAACTCGGTTACAATAAAAATGTCTAGAGCTTGAAAGTCTAATGGATATACTAAAGAAGGTGATATATGAAAGGTTTGATTATAAATTCCTGAATGATTGTAGTAACCGTTTCTCTATTTATACATAGATGCTTAAGTCATCATAAAACTACTTTGCAATTCTACGAAAATTCAATAATTAAAGGAAGACCCTTTATAGATGTTGTTGTTATGTGTATCGTCAAAGAAAAATGTGTTTAACACAATAGTTGCGAAGAAGGTCTATGTAGTTTATGTAAATTAATTAGTTGTTGTGTTACTTAAATATGTCCTTCGCTTTGCATAATAAATTGCCGAAAAATATTGTACTAAAATCTATATACCTTAATTTATTATTCATTCTCATACAAAATACACTCTCGAATTTGACTAGAATTAATGCTAATGTCAGCGTATACTAGGATGACCTTGATGTAATGACCTGAGTTACACTCTGCCGCAAAACTTGAAAAATTTAGTTGAATATAGGTTGGAAGGCATTTGATGTACAAAATTCAATAGTTCCAGTAAAGGAAATACTTGGCCTTTATTTTAAATAGTTTTGTTGAATGACAAGGCATGCAAGGCACAGGCTATACCTCAATGGAACTTCTTAAAAACGTCCCTACATTGATGTATTGGTTAATTAATTAGACGTATTTCTACTTATATTCCGCTTCCTACAATAATAGTCCTTGCAACCGTTTCCTTATGTATGAGAAGATTAAATTTCTACCCCCTAGGACTCGACTATATGCCCAAGCTCCAGCATAGGTTAGCAGGTCGACGAATATTGCATTTATCGTTACTGACTAGAATACTAAGGAATATGTAACCAAAGTAAGCTGAGCTGTGCGCACTTTTTTTTCACTAATTGGACTGTATGAAAGGTTGGCAGAAACTTTATTTTTGGCTTTTGTTTGCCTAAAATATTTGTAATCCCGTAAATGTTTAATTTAAAGATGTATGTAATCACGTATGAACGAATTATGGCATTTAAATTTTTGTCTTCCTTTTTATGTTTTTTGTTTTTTTTTTGTTGAGCCCCCAATTTATGTAACAGAGTTATCCACCAATAATTCAAAATTAAGGAAACACCCAAATAAATTAAATTATATGTTATAATTAGGTTCAGTTGCGAATTCAATTCAATCTCTTACAATAATTTACAAATAATTAATTCAACACCTATGCGGCCGCCCTGCTTCCAGAATGGTTAAAAAATAAATAGTTAGTAATAATTGTTCCTTAGTAGGAATAGCTAAGTTAGGTTAGTATTTTTTTTATATATTTATTAGTTAGATTCTTCTCATGTTGTCTGTGATTCCCTTGAGATATTCCTGGGAGTTCCAGCAAGAAGTGATCCAGAGCAGATGCAAGTCCTTGGTTAATATCACGGAATCTTCTCCTTCTGCTTTTTAAAGGCTGAAAATTGATGTCCCGGAATCTCGTAATGCTCGTTTGGCTGATATTTTTTCAGGTTACAGGACAATAGGCGATGCCACTTTTAAGATGAACGCTGATGATTCCCTTTTTTGTCTTCACGTCCAACTTTCGTTCTTCACCCGTCCAGAAGCAAAACCCAAGCGAGACAGAGAACTCCTGTCGTCGTTGACGTCCGTGACACTCGTGGCGCTGTTGTTTTTTTTCCTCGCTGTTTTTGGTTCAGTGGCGCTGCCAGTATTTGTCGGCCAGTATTTAAGCGGAGTTCGCATTATGCATTTTTGCCTTGTTATTATTCGTTAAGTTTTGTTAGATATTTTAGTTTTGCATGTTTTATAAATTAGATTTATTTGTTAAATTATTTTTGTTACTTGCAAATTTTTCATTTATTTAATTTATGTTTGTTAAGTTATTTGTGTTGCTATTTTAGCTTGCATGTTTCAATTCTTCATTTTATGTTTGTTAAATTATTTCTACTGCTAACATACAATTAAATTTTAGGGAAGGCTGTGAATTTGCATGTGATTTATTTTATTTTATTTATTATTAATGTTTCCAATTTTAGTCTGTAGGTGTCGTTGGCCCTATATATTTTTTACAATTACTCAACTCATTTCTGCCAACCTTTCAACAATAGATCAACTATGGTCGCGGTGTCCGCAAGGTCCTGGAGGCCTAGTCGCCCTACACTTAACATTAACAACATTAACATTAACAAACACTTCATTCTCACATCTTATCTCTGCATCATACTATGTTTTTTTTTGGCATTTGCATTGGTAATTCCACAGTTATTTAGGAGATTTATTAATTTGTACGGCGAGTAGAGTCAGAATTACATACGTCTGGTTAGCATCCATCATATGAAAATCACTTGTTTAGCTATAGACACGATAACAATGCTAGCATGCCTGCAGTGGCAGATGTTTTTTTGTATAGCATCAGTGTATGAATACTACAACCATAAGCATCTGACAAAGCAAATTGCTGGTATAATAGTTATGGATAGTCCAGCTGTTTAAAATTTGTGGTTAAGTCGGTAATGACCTAGATAAATATTTGACCCATATTTGTAAATGGGGAATTCCCTCCTTCAGTAGTTGCTACAGTGGTTATAAATTTACAAAAAAAAAAATATAACAACAAGTAAAAAAGCTAATATTGGCCTAAGACCAATTCTTATGATACCCTAGATCAACGGTCGGAAAAAAATTTTTTGTCGCGGGTCAAAATCATCCAAAATGTGAGTATTAAAGAGAGGTTGGGGTCAGAGATATTTTCGTATTAAAACAGTCTTTGAGTAAAAAATAAGATATATTTTATTATGAAAATAATTATAAACATAGTTGAATGAACTTCATTTATAAACGATTTCTTCGATATCAATAGCTTCCCTGATGTTGAACACGGTGACGTCCATTTGGTCAAGTCTGGTTTAAACATAGTCGTTTTAAGACGAATACAAGCATCTCAATTTTTGGTAATTAACCTATTCCAGTTCTTGCTTAATATAAATTTCATTTGCGAAAATATTTTCTCATATTAATAAGTTGAATGAGTGAAAACTTCGTAAGAATTGATGCTCAGCATGTTGATATCATGAGAAGATTATTATCTTGTTTTTTCCAAATTTTTCGCAATTTTGGAATGTATCCATCCGTAACATTGACCTCTTAACATCAATCATTTCTAGACTAAAATTGTCAATTTTTAGATATTGAAAATACTGCAAATTTAAAACATTTTCTTCTATTTCCTCGGACTTTTTATAAATGTAAACATTTCTCCATGCTCCATGCCTACTTTCATATTCAATTTTAATGACGAAAATCCAACTTTCGAGAATACTTAGATTGTTTCCATTGATATTTTCTGTTTCATATTCCATTTTTATCAAGGAAAAGAAATGAAATTCTTTTAGTTTTTATGTCAGTATCAAATTTGAAATGAAACTCTTAAATTCCTAATACTGTAAGCATTTTTAGAGATTCGAAACCAATCCCGCTTACAGAATTTACCTAAATTAATTAATTAACTAAATCACTACGCATTGTCACTGCAGTTTTTGGTCTCGACCCACCATTGCGCCCCCTTGTCCCGACTTCCTCAGAAGGGTCGAATTGCTCATTGAAGAGGACTTTACTCCTCGACGGCTGGAGATAGTCTCCTTATCTTTACTTAGTAATATTTGAACGATGCTTCACGACACTCGCAACCACAATGACGGGCCACCACACCAATAACAATATTATTGGTGGCAATATAGTTGTTGATCATGACATGCATGGGGAATATGAGCTTAACGCTTACAATACATTTTCAAAATTGTGTGCTTATTTCTCTGGAGTCGTTTGTTGAAATCATTATAATGGTTCATTATGTCTGTTAAGGATAAAAGTCTTAAAAATCATTGTTTATTATTGAGTTCGAGAACATTTTCACCGATTTCGTGCAAAAATATTTGTACATCATCAAAACCCTTTACAAATCTATTAAGAACTTTGCCTCAATTTAATTATCGTATTTCAGAATGTAACAACAAATCTCCATATTTTGATTCAATTTCCTCCAAAAAAGCTTTAAATCGCCTGTGTATTAATGCTGATCGCGCTATTATCATGTTTACGATCTTATTAACCTTTTCCATTATGTTGTATTTTTCTTGTTTACTCCATGCTCCTGTGGAGAGAGCAAACACCGGGATAGGTAAGAATTAAAACATACCTCTTAACTAAACTTTCTTCTGTATTCTTCACAAATTTTTTTTTATATAATTTCCTCTATATTTTTCACAATTTTCTTTGATATAATTTCCTCTATATTTTTCACTATTTTCTTTGATATAATTTGCTCTATATTGTTCACTATTTTCTTTGATATAATTTCCTATATAGTTTTCACATTTTTTAGAAATAAATTACTTGAATATACATATATGTTTTCCTCACTAATATCTGATTTAACAACTTTTAACTCCGATTTAATTTTCCGTTAATATTCTATAATAAAAGTGTCACCTCGACGGGATGGAAAAAAGAACTCCCCGAGGTTTGGCAAATTGCACCCAGGTATCCACGATATCTTGCAAAAGCTCTTTTTTCACGACGTTGAAAAACGTACGTGAGAAAATGCAAAAGTTTTTTGATGCGAGCTATATGCATCAATGCAAAACTGTAATCCGATATGCACTTGTGCGCCCGGCTTGAAATAATAATTTTGAGAGTGCGCGAATAATTGTGATAATTGTATGTATGTATGTACATACAATTAGATTGGAAAAAATAGGTACTGTACGTATGTACATAGTACATACGGCAAAAAATAGAGAAGACACTGTATGTAGGTAAGTGTGCATACCGTGTGAGTGGAATGTGTGTCTGATAATTTATACTAAATTGCATTTTGTTATAATATGGGAATGCATTTCTAAATGCATTTTAAATTTTGAATGAGATAATAAATAAATTTTCATTTTCAGGGTCAATTAATGGTACATCAATATATCGTATTGAACGATATATTGATGTATCGGTATTATGGTTGTGATTCGGGGCATTGGGCACCTGAGTCACAACATCCCCCCCCCCCGGGGAAAAGAAAGTTTTATTCTTTTGAGAAGAAAACTTTCTTTCTCAATTAAGATAAGCTTAACTTTGGGTCTCAATGATTATTAGGATTACAAATGCATAATATAATTATATGATAACAGTATACTATATACCATATTTTATAGCTATAAATGGTGGAACTAATTGCAGGGGAGAATAGAAATTTAATACGTAATGTAAATTGTCCTATAGCATTTGTAATGGCTACTATTTGTTTGCTATAAAAGAAAAAATTGTGCTTTTAAATATAATACTTAGATAGTTTTTATGGTTTTTATAATTGCAATTATTACTTACAATTTGTTTTTTTTTGTACTATATAAGAAAACTATTATTTATTTTTATTTCACATATATCTATCTTATTTATATTTTATTATTACTTCTGTCAAGAAAGAAAAAAATGTTCTGCCCAATGAGAACACTCAAAAGAAAATATCGATAATGATGTGGACTGTAAATAATAACGCCGGGTAGTATTTTATAGTCAGTGGTTTATTGAAGTCACGTAAATCTTAAGTACAAAATTATAACTAGAACTAAAATTAACAGAATTCAATTTCACGACACTAAGAACTAAATTTCAATAGATTTAAAAAAAAGTCACTAATTCACTACACATTACTTATTTTAATCTCAGTACAATACTGTCAAAGTTGAGACAACTTTGACCAATGGTATTATATATGTATATATGTATAAATATATTACTCAATATGAATCAAAAATGTACTCACCAGTATAAAACTATGGAACCGACTTTATGGCGTTGGTAATTAAATAATTAGCGATTATCTTGTTCTAGTCGTTCCCCGGAACAAGATACTTTACTTCAGTCGAGACCCAAAGCAAAGATGTAATTTTGTTAGTAGAATTCTTGTTCTAGTCGTTCCCCGGAACAAGATACTTTACTTCAGTCGAGACCCAAAGCAAAGTTGTATTAGTGGTGTTTATTCTAGTCGGTACCCCAGAATAATATCTTTATCTCAGTCCAGACCCAAGATAACGGTTTGAGATTAGTGAGTGTTATTCTAGTCACTACCCGGGATAACTATCTTTATCTCAGTCGAGACCCAAGATAAAGGTTTGAGATTAGTGAGTGTTATTCTAGTCGCTACACGGAATAACTATCTTTATCTCATTCGAGACCCAAGATAAAGGTTTGAGTTAGTCAGTTAGTCTATGTTATTCTAGTCGCTACCCAGAATAACTATCTTTATCACAGTTCGCTACCCAGATAAAGGTATTTAGTTAGTAAAATCTATTCCAGTCGTAACACAGAATATGTACCTTTGTCTCAGTCGATACCCAAGATAAATTGTTTATGTTAATAGAATTTATTCCAGTCGAGACCCAGAATAAATATCTTTATCTCAGTTGCTACCCAAGATAAATTTATTAGGTTAGTAAAATTTTCTTCCAGTCGAGACCAGAATAAATATCTTTATCTCAGTCGGTACCCAAGGTAAAGTTGTTATTAGTAAGATTTATTCTAGTCGAGACCCAGAATAACTATCTTTATCTCAGTCGGTACCCAAGATAAAGTTATTAGGTTAGTAAATTTTATTCCAGTCAAGACCCAGATTACATATCTTTATCTCAGTCGGCATGTAAGCTGCTGTCTAGAGAACTAGTAATAACAGCTTACACTATATATGAATAAGGAAAGATGTAAAGCGCAATATTCTTTCGCACGTTACAATACTAATTTTATTGATAAATTGAAGATTGGTTTCCCTTACAGGTTATTATTTTAAATATTTGCGGTCCCTACCACGGCCGTCCTGCTACCAAAAATTTCACTAGCTATAAATATGCATTAGTATTAATTAATTCATGCTTTGGTTTTGAATTTATGGTTAGTATTACAAAATAAAGTTTTAATTTATTAGTTACCGGCTTATTATTGTTCTACTTTATTATCTGATTCCTATTCCTCTTGGCTTTAGTGTCTGCGTGTTCCAGATATATTTTAGACATCCAGCGGCTGCTTCTTCGACTTTTATTCCAGCGTCGATCGTCTGGCTCTTCTTTTGCTGTCCTATTTATTATTGTTTTGCTTCTACGTTGTGCTGCCTCCCTTTTTGCTGGCAATCAACTTTTTTTAATTTTCGCTTGCTTATCTTCTTGGTGCTTCTGCCTCCCGCCGAACACTTTCCCCCGCTTCCTCTTACTTTTTTTCGGACCATTTTTTCTTGGGGATTGTTCAGAACTGCATTAAGAATAGGGTGAATTAAACTGCGATCACTTGACAACTGGTCTAAATAGGAGACAGCTTCAGCCGGTATAAGACGAATTTAATATTCTATGCATTTATTTTGAGTGTCTTCAGAGTCGCATTCTTTTTATTTATTTCATCAAGTATTTATTTATTCATTGATATTATTATTATTTATTAAGTATTAGGTATTATTTATATAATTATTTAGATAGTTGTATTTTGTAGCTATTATTAAGTTAGAATATTATGGTATTTGTGATTATAAATTTTCTTACTCTAAACAAGATCCCAATCTTTTATTTATGTTTCTAGAAAGGTTTAGTTCATATAGGAAAATGGAATGTGATTGACAGCGCACGTTACATTCTTCCCCTTCTTGGGTAAAAAAAAAAAAAATGTTAAGCATTTTTTTTTTCTTTTTTTTTTCATTACCTCCCAAAGTTCAACATGTGTGAAAATTTGAAATTTGGTCGCCTCCGGCACTTATGTACTCGTGATATTGATGCAACATTATCCGAGTCAGTGGCAATAATTGCCAGTGTGATTAGCTATGTGCTTCACTGCTTAGCGCAAAGTTACTAGGTGAGCGTGAGGGTGCTAAGTCCTAGCAATTCATTATTTGAAAATGCACTTTACTTGAGGGATATTGTCGAAGGATTCCTAGTGTACTGAGCTGATTCGTTCCTTTGTGAGCAATTCTTTAGAAACCTGTGCTTATATACGTGATTCTGAGCTAGTTAACTGAGGCTGACGAGCAATAAATGCTGGTTCTAAGCCCTAGTGAAATGACTTAAATGTTGAGGATTTTACCTCGCATCAATAATTACTATATTGTGTTACGACTATTGCACGTGAACATTCCTTGCATCATATCGGGATAAATTATTATTAATATTCGTTGGGTTGCTCTGGGGAAATGGACAACTAATTAATCTCCTTAAACTACTAAATTAATTACCCTAATTAACATACTATGATTAAAGATCGTAGTTATACTAGCATACTTGTGTACATCATAGATAATGTTATATATTGCTTCAGGGCAGACAGACAGAGAGGCTGTTTAGATACTTAGTTTGTCCTCTGATCTGAAGAAATCAATCCGATGGCCTTGAACAGCCCAACAACGTTCCCAAAAATTTAAAATTACCATCCGCAACATAGGCTGCTTTGAGTTCTCGCAGGTAATGTTGCTAATTCTAACTTTAATCCTTTCTTTTTTTTATTCAATATTAAGACTAATATATAATCTGAATATGATGAGTAAATATCGTAAATCATTCAAATGACTGTAGGGAGAAGCAGAAAAATATCTAAATATCTCATTTAATTTAATTTAGTGTTGTGCCTTTGCACATTAAATGCATTATTAAAAATGCAATGTGAACAAAAAACTAAGTAATTTCTTATGGAGGAAGGGTGCAATCTATTATAAAGAAGAAGATAACTAACTATGGTATGCATATCTAAATATTTTTTATATCTTTTACGTGCCACCATCCTACATCTTTTCCGCTTTCGTCTGCTAGTTTATACACCAAATCAGATTTCTTTTCAATCACAGTACATTGAGAAATTTTGGGCCAGCTTAGTCGAAAATCCCTGTGCAGCATCAGAGATTATATAGTTCCGCTTAAAAACAACATCTCCTTCTCGATCTTGACTTTGGCCTTACCTCTATCGAAATGCCCTTTGTTGACTTCATAGGCCTTCAGAATTCTTTTGGATTATGTTCATCATAAACTTTCTCTAGCTGGGTTAGGTATTTGGTCCCTATGCTCTAGACCGGGTGTTTTCGATTGGTTATACAAGGTGTAATCTGATGCTGAGAATGTGTATTCGCGACCGAAATTTAAATAGAAGGAAGAGTATTCGGTTACTGCGTTGACAGCTGTACGTAGAGGTACTTGAACAGGTCCCACCTCGTGGTCCCAATGCATATGGTTATCAGTTATATATGACCTGTAAGTGCGCTTCAGATTACTTTATTCCACCTCTCGGTAAAATTATTGTGTGGGTTGGTAACGACAATTTAACCAAAATTTTGTGAATACCGTAATCTGCGAGAAGTTTCCTAAATTCGTGAAAGTCGAACTGCCGCCCATTGTCAGTAATAACAATTTCTGGAACCCCATATTCCAAGAAGATCTGTTTTCGACTATTTCCTTAACCTTTTTAGCAGTTGCTTCGCGGATTGAGAATAAGCAAGGCATCTTGTAAACCAATCTGAAACTACTAAGAGCCAGCAATTGCCTTTTGTCGAGCGTGGGAGCGGGCCAATTAGGTCTATGGCAATCATTTGCCACGGACGTTTGGCTTCCTTGAAATTTCCCATTGACCAAAGGGAGGTTTTGTAGTTGCTTGGATTTCAAGCAGACTTCACAATTTTTCTCATATTTGGAGATGTCCTTTAGCATTCCTAGCCAGTAATATCTTTTCCGTTACTCGTTTGTTGGTTTTATAACCTCCTAAGTGGGCTGCAATGTGGTGTCATGACACTCTTTAAGGACGTCAGCACGTTTGGAAGCTGGAACTACCAATTTCCATGTATTTTCATTAGCTCTGATGGATTCACGAATTAGCGCTTGATATATAAGACACTACCTTCTACCTTCCAATTTCTCATGCGAGACGGGCTTTCCCTCACCTTGTTGATCATACTTTAATACCAATCATCAACTCTCACGCGGGCGACACCCAATTAAGTTTATTTCAGGTATTCTTGAAAGTGCATCGGGTACGATATTATTTTTTCCTTCACATATTTTAGCTCAGTCAAACTGTTGTAACCTTAATATCCACCGAGCAAGACGGCCAGTAACATTTTGTTGCCGGAAAAGCCATGTTAAGGGTGAATGGTCCGTAAGAATAAATAATTTGTGTCCTTCAAGATATCCGCGAAGCTTCTCCATGGAAAAAATGATACTGAGGCATTCCTTTTCCGTCACGGTATAATTAAGCTCAGCTCTTCTGAGTTTACGACTGACGTATGCTATAGGGTGCTCCGCACCCTCATTACCTTTTTGAAAAGCACACCTGCTATAGCATGATTAGAAGCATCACATTGAATAAAGAAAGGATCTTCAAAGTTGGGCGATGCCAAAACTGGGCTTTGACTAAGGCGCTCTTTAGCTCGATAAATGCTTTATCGGCTTCAGGTGTCAATTTTAATGCCTGTCGTTTTTTCCCACCCTTCGTGAGTTCATGAAGAGGCGCAGCTATTTGGGCGAAATTTGGCACAAAGCGCCTGTACCACGAACTTAAGCCAATAAAACGTTTCATTTCTGTGAAATTCTTTGGTCGGGGAAAATCTACCATTGCTTGGACTTTCTCCGGATCTGTTCGTAGGCCATAAGCATCAACGACAAAACCCAAATATTTTAGACTGGACCTGAAAAACTGACACTTCTCTCGATTTATTGTAAGATTGGGCTCGAATAGACGGTTCGCTACTCGAGTTAATGCTCGAATATGATCTTCGAATGTTTCGGTTGCTATAATAGGATCATCAAGGTATGTAAATATGTTGTTTTCTGTGGGACTGAAAAGTCTATCCATTAGGCGTTGCTGCGTAGTCGGGCTATTTGTAAGCCCGAACGGCATTACCACAAACTGCCATAGTCCATTTCCAGGTACAGAAAAGGCTGTTTTTTCCTTTGATGTTTCAGCCAAAGGAATTTGCCAAAAGGCATCTTTCAGATCGATAGATGACAAGTATTTGGCTTTATTTAGGCGGTTCAGTATTTCTGTAATTCTCGGTAAGGGGTTGGCGCATTTCTTCGTGACGCCGTTTAGTTTTGGGCTATCTATACACAACCGGTCCTTGCCATTTGCCTTTTTTACCAGGACTGCTGGTGAACACCAAGGACTTACTGAAGGTTCTATTAACCCTAACTCTTTCATTCTCGTCAATTCTCTACCAAAGCGAGCTTGGACAGCAGGAGATACCTCATGGCCCCGTTGGACTATAGGTTCTGCATATTCGGTGTCTATTTCATGTACTATCAAGTGCGTTCGTCCAATTGCAGGCCGATCTAATTTGTCAAACCCGCGTAGACAATTTTCAATGGCTATTTTCTGTTCGGGAATTGGTGTACAGATACCAGGGTCACGATTGCTAAGGCTGTTATTCTCTACTAAGAGATTATAACAGGTCCAGTGTGTATATGCTTGGCGTTCCAACCTTAAATGAAAAGCATCCCAAAAGTCGACACCCAAAATCAAACATTGATTTAGAGTTGGAACCGCTAAGACTCGTAAAATTTTTAGTTCTGATTTGAACTCGATTGGAACATTAAAGAATCCTAGAGCTAGGTGTCGGGAATTGTCCACTGTTTTAATGGAAGACTGGGTTTGGGGCATAAGCTTCAGTCCTAACTCATTGAGCATTTCGATACCATACTTCCCAACTACAGATCCATTAGCTCCAGAATCTAGAAGACTCTTGATGTTTCGTCCAAGAATTTTTACTAATAGGTATGGTCTGGTATCGTTCTCGTCCTTTACAATAGTGGGTGCTCTTCGTTTTGGGTTTGTGGACCTTGCGATTTCGGAGCCAAACCAATCCACTTTTGGGGAGCTCCTATTTCGTTTTCCGAGTTCATTTGGTTGTGGTTGCTGGAGTATGTTTGCTACGACTGGTAGTTATCTTCGCTATCAACATTCTAAGGGGATATGTTGTGACTAGGTAACACAGCATTGTTCTCTAGGACTGCAGGTGGTTGGCCATTAAAGGCATTAGCTGACTCCACCCAGTTTACATGTACTTGACTTGATGATGGGAGAACTGTCGTTGCCCTAAACCCATTATCGTTTCGATTGTTATTATAATTTTGACGGGGTGAGGGGGCTTGATAATTTTGATAGTACCGAGGCTTCGGTGCAGTGGTATTGAAATTCCGGTTTGCACTGAAAAGTCTACTTCCTAGCTGTTGATCTTTATGATATCTTAAATTGGGAGCACCTTGGGAACTAGTCACATTCGCATTATTCGAATTTCTATGATCACGGTAGGATTTGTAGCCCTTATGATAGGAAGGCTTAAGGCCCTCATGTCTGTCTAAACAATTACTATTTATCTTGGCTTGCATTTCACTTAACTCCACTTTTCGACAAGCTTCCTCAAGAGCATCCGTCGTGGAAAAGTCCAGTAAGGCAATGGTTCGAATATATTTCGGTAGTAAATTGTTACGAATGATTTTCACCCTCTCTCTTTCAGTGGGTATGCGAGGTAGTCTAAGAAATTGGTCCTCCATAAAGGAGATGTATTGAACAATAGTTTCATTAAAATTTTGTTTACGACAACGGAGAAACTCTAATAATTGATCGGTTTGAAGAAGAGGTTCAAAATGTTGAAGAAATTTCTTAACAAAGCCTTCGTATCAAGAGAATATATCGCGCTTCCTTCGGTACCATCGCAGAGCAGAACCATCTAAGAGATCGGATATAGATACTAACAGCTCAGATTCGCTTACCTGTGTGGACCTTGAATAATCCGCAACTCTTTGCATGAAGGCAGACGCGAAGTCATCATTATCTCCAGTAAATTTCAAGCCCCATTTGAATAGGGTCGGAGGCGGTCTAGAGAAAGAAATGTTTTCTCTAGGAAATCTCGGTCCCAGGCAATCTTGATTCGGTAACGAATCTTGCATTTCCTTGATGGGATTAGTTGGACTAATCTTAGATGAGCAAGGTAGGTTGTGATCGTCGTCTCGAGAATCATTTAAATTTATGTTTTGAATCCTTTCCTCGAAATTAGTTTCAGTTGGTTTTTTACTAGAATTCGCGGAGACAAAATTCGCCTTCCACGTTCGGTATTGAACCACTTCAAGCTTCTGAATTAAACTAGCGGCCTTTTGCATCAGACACGCCATGAGATTGACAAGCTCTTCAGACTTCACATTTATTCTTTTCAGTCTTATGGAAAGGAAATTTAGTCGGACCGCGAGTGCTTCGTGATAAGGATTCTCATCTGTAGCGCAATCCTCTTCGAACTCTTCTAGGAGGACTTTGCATACGTCTAAATCATCTTGTTGGGATAGATAGGAATGAATTGCTGAACTATTTTGATCCGCACCAGCCTCTTTCTTAAGCTGCTTGGACCACCAATTCTGCCTTCCCTCAATTGTAAATAGCTCGGCGGCTACTTTCCTACAACGCATCTCGTACTTGATGTCGCTATCTGCACAGAACCCGGCAACTTGATCGTATGACATTTTTTAATAGTTTTACTAAACACTAGGTGTAATTAGAAGTATCAACCAAGTTTGTTGAGCCCGTAGTACTTTCTACTCAAGAATGTTTGAAAATATAACTACAATTTGGCTGAACTTGACAACTAGATTTGGTTGAAGAATATCTTGTTCGGTATGCCCTTATTAAACCGGCTTGCCTTTCTTATCTACTAGGAACAATTAACTTCACTTTAAATATTTGAGTGAAATACTATTATCAATGCAGATATCAATTTACGCAATTCACGTTGAGGCAATTCATTCAAATCGAAAAGTCGAAATTTATGTATAATAATATACACCAAGGTCGGAAAAGAAGCACCAGGGTCTATTAACTACTTCTGCACGAATAAATAATGCACTACTGGACAATGTCAGAACGGCACCACCATTGGCATCGATTGAAAAAATAATTCTAAGAAATTACTTGTAAATCTAGCCTCTAAAATTACTTAATGTTTATATTGTTTCTTATTGCTTATTGTTTATAAATGAATACTAAATCTAAAAGTGTTAGATATGTTGCCTATGAAGTTTGGGTTGGCCTTTGTTATTGCCTACTAATTGTTGTTAAGCTATGCAAGGTATCGTGATGTAATTATTGCTTGCTTTTGGTAGATGAACTGTTTATGACATGCAATGGGATGCTGTACTCAGTAACGATATGTAATGCAATGTTGTTATTGGAAATACGATGGATACCTATGCAACCATTAAACCCTTAATTATTATCTATTTTTTTTTATTGGTATCTGAATTTGTCTTGTTTGTGCTAGAGCATTTCCATTGAACTTGCTTCTTGTTGCTCCTAAGTTATAAATGGCATTACAAGAATTTTCTTCTTTATTTAACCTGAACAACTGACGTGACAGATCAGCTAATGAATAAATTTCGCCCTATCTCCTAATATATATAGATCTCGATTTCCTTATTATCACTGCACTTAATTATTGATATAAGTATCGTATGGAAACTAGCCACTCAATTATAGTTTTCACCATGGGCACAGAAATATCCACAGTTCAGCAGTACCAGACACTATGGCTAACCTTAATTAAACCCCACTAACTAATTAATAAAATCCGGAAAAGAGCCTTAAACTATTTTCAAATATGTATTCAAATATATATATAAATATATTATAGCTATGTTATAGTTAAATTAGCCTGACTCGTTTTACTTACACGTTTTGACGTATTTCAGAGAATAATCAAAGAACAACGAAGTGTCATCGCCCTTCGGGATGAATGATTACAGCTAGTGCAGACCCTTTTAGCAATAATTTATATTCAATTGACACATAATGCACCCCAGGGACGTTCGCTTCTTGCTCATATGCGACACCTAAAAATTGAACAAATTAAAGAAAGTAAATGCACTGGCATTAAATAGACCTTTTTAACGCAACTCCACAGATTCCACTAGTACCTAATAATAATAATTTATCCCTTTGCTTGGGAGCTCATTAAATTTGTTGAATAATTACAATTGCTGAACAATTATCACACTGGCAAGAGTGCACAGATTTCTTCTCTCACTGATGGAACTGACAGCAAGATTACAAACGACATGCACCGAGGTTACTGATGAATTGGTAAGCAAGAAATGTTCACGCTGGCCCAGCAAATTTTCTAGCAATTTGGGTTTTTTTTTTGTTTTACAATATTGCATCAATCACTCGCACAAAATGATATTTTTGATAATAATAATATATAATCGCCACTGAAACAGGTTCTGCGGGCTGATTTCGTATGGAAGTTTTTGCTTTGTTTTTGTTAAACTTTTCTGCGGGATGGATCCCGGTTGAGCCCCCAAAATGTAAGCTGCTGTGTAGGGAACTTGGTAATAACAGCTTACACTACAATGAATGAGGAAAGATGTAAAGCGAAATATTCTTTCTCACGTTACAATACTTATTTTATTGATAAATTGAAGATTGGTTTCCTTACAGGGTATTATTTTAAATATTTGCGGTCCCTACCACGGCCGTCCTGCTACCAAAAATTTCACTAGCTATAGATATGCATTAGTATTAATTAATTCATGCTTTGGTTTTGAATTTATGGTTAGTATTACAAAATAAAGTTTTAATTTATTAGTTACCGGCTTATTATTGTTCTACTTTATTATCTGATTCCTATTCCTCTTGGCTTTAGTGTCTGCGTGTTCCAGATATATTTTAGACATCCAGCGGCTGCTTCTTCGAATTTTATTCCAGCGTCGATCGTCTCGCTCTTCTTTTGCTGTCCTATTTATTATTTTTTTGCTTCTGCGTTGTGATGCCTCCCTTTTTGCTGGCAATCAACTTTTTTAATTTTCGCTTGCTTATCTCCTTGGTGCTTCTGCCTCCCGCCGAACACTTCCCCCGCTTCCTCTTCCGTTTTTTCGGACCATTTTTTCTTGGGGATTTTTCTGCATTTAAGAATAGGGTGAATTAAGCTGCGATCACTTGACAACTGGTCTAAATATGGAGACAGCTTCAGCAGGTATAAGACCAATTTAATATTCTATTAATTTTTTTGAGTATCTTCAGAGTCGCATTCTTTTTATTTATTTTCATCAAGTATTTATTTATTCATTGATATTATTATTATTATTATTTATTAAGTATTAGGTATTATTTATTTAATTATTTAGATAGTTGTATTTTGTAGCTATTATTAAGTTAGAATATTATTGTATTTGTGATTATAAATTTTCTTACTCTAAACAAGATCACAATCTTTTATTTATGTTTCTAGAAAGGTTTAGTTCATATAGGAAATATGGAATGTGATTGACAGCGCACGTTACAGGTACCCAAGATAAAGTTGTTATTAGTAAGATTTATTCCAGTCGAGACCCAAAATAACTATCTTGATAACTCCTTGATTTCTTGAGTGGGGAAGCTGACATCTGACGTTTATTTAATGTTTGTGTTGTTTTCGCTGATGGCTGATGGTAGTCTGACCTGGGAAAATTATCTTTTATTAGGTACGTGTCATGACTTCTAATAATTTAAATTGGGATCCTTTGTGGTTCTTTTGACCTGTTTTTTTTTCAGTATACGTCTCAGAGGAATCAAGTGGCAAACCTTGACACCTCGTAGTGTGAGTTCGAGGTTGAACAAAAACATTAATATAAAAAATATTTTTCTGAGAAAAAAATATTTCAGGAATTTTTCCTGTTATTCTCATTTCTATTTAGTAAAACTTTTATTTCCCTTTTTTTTCATACCATATTACTATTTATTCCAAATATATTTAATTATACATTTATTATAGGAGTTAAAAGTATTTTTTATTTTTTTGCAATAGGGAGAATTTTAAGGGAGGAAGGAGTTCAGTTTTCTGTTTGTCATGTCTCTCTGGTTAGTAACTGTTAAAGTTTGCTAATGTCCGTGTTTCCTGGAAGTTGATCCCTGTGCATGAATTTATTGGATTTATTTCGATTTTGAAGTCTTGAGTCCATGCCATGTATGCCCATATATAATTATAATACATATTTAAAATATGTCATCAATTTTCTGTCTTTTTTCTGATGGGAGCAGGAGTTATTTTAAATCCTTCTCTTCTTGGGGCCGGGGTAGGCATATCTTCTAGTTCGTGTGCAGAAAGTATTTCTTTCGATTCACACACTTTTGGTTTGTATTTAATATACATATATGTATACGCAGGCAGAGATGATTAAAGCAATAGTCACATATGATATTGCATAGTGGTGATCATGATGATTACTTTTTGGATTATGCGGATTTAATTCCTGCTCTTTTTGGGAATTGATGGATTCCAGAAGGCTCTCTAGATCCGTGTTTGTCGAAAGATTTAATGTATGTATTTTTATATGCGATCCTATTGAGAAGGCCGTCATATTTGATATTATACTGGAAATGTTTACTGTTGGGATAAAATGGGAATTGAATTTGGACATTTTACGTTATGGCCGTGCAGGATGAATTCCTTGCTACCTATGTGGATGGAATTCTTTAGGGAGAAAGCCAAGCGTTCTGCTGCGATAATTGTGTCCAGAAGCAATCTTGTTTTAATGTTCAAATTTTACAATTGAATGTAATCGGCTCCTTTTTTATTAAATTTATCTCGAATTGATTTACCTTAGTATTTGCATTTAAAATTGTGGATGTGATCTGGCAGTAAAAGTGCGTATGATCCAACGTTGCGCAATTATGGATATCATGTAATGCTAGTTCAATATAGTGCTCACGATAGTAGTCTATTAGTATATATTCATTTGCTGGTTCAATATATATGAACGATCCGTTAAGGAGTGTAGGTAATGGCATTGCTTTGAATAATTGGTATGGTTCCTTGAATGGAAGTGGAATTCGGAGCTCGGTAATTATTTTATTATTGAAAATATTCGCTGCTATTGTACTCAATTTGTAGATTTGTGATAAAATATTGTCTCTAGAATTTATGGGAAGCATCATTGAATTTGGCAATTCTTGTCTGATGTTCAATAAGAGTTCTTCAATTTGGGAAATGAGTGTAGGATGAAATTTTCCACGTCCTGAATCTGTTAAGAGATCTATTAATTCCGAGTGGGTATTTTTGTATCTGAATGCCATTAACGAAACCAGGGAAATAAGTGATTCAATTTCAATGGAAATTTAGTTATCCAATGTTCTGTTTTCCATTAATGATGTAGCTACCTGTATTGAAATTAACTTTTTATGTATTACCATGAATTCCTTTTCAATTGCGGCTTTAGTTTTGTTGAAAACATTTGCGGTTGCTTCGACTATCGCAGTTTGGCTTTTCATAAGTGATAGGAGGGAGTTTTGGTTAAGGGTGAGATTTCGGATTTTTTCGTCATTAATCTTGGCATCATCTTCGTCTAATGTGCCGAAAATAGGTTTAGTGATTGAGCCTATAGCATTGAAAAGTGCTCTTTGTTTTCTAGTTTGGGTCACAAGTACCATATTCTTATATTCTATGTTTGCTAATATAAGATTTGTCCAGCTTCTGGCAGGTCGCTGTAATTTGATGGGTTATGAGTTGGATGTTGTTGAATTCTGATTTAAAATGCGCTAGGTCGTAATAAGTGACGATTTTCCAATCGTTGGTGTAGAGGTTGGCTCTGCCAATCTCTTCCAAGTAAATGCCTGCAGTAGCATTTAGCTTCTGTACTTCTATTCCTAAGCCGTAGACGAAAGGGATGAAAATCAAAATGAATGCTGTATACATCATTTTGGAAACTTGGAAGATGATAATGTTTTAATCATTTGGAATGAAGAGGTTGATGAAGTTTTTGATATTACTCTGAGAAAAGTTTTAAGTCATTGTTGTGGACTCTTTTATTTTTGTTGTTGATATGGTTGAATTTTCAGGGGAATTAATCTCCATTATCTCATACGGACCTGACCATAGTGGTGAGAATTTGTTCTCTCGAACTCTGCTCTTAAGTAGGACTTTATCGCCTACCATAAAAATTTTTGGACGGAGTTTTTATCGTATTGTATTTTAGATTTTTCTTTATTTGCCATGGCCATGTCTTTAGCTATTTTGAAGCTATGCTGAGACGCGCTTGTAACTCGTTTGCATAATTGTCGTAATTATTGCAAACGGTTGGAGATGATTTCAAATTGTTTGGAATTTCGGCTGGGAATCCGTAAAGGAGTTCGCGAGGAGTATAATTAGAACTCGAGTGAGGGTGGCATTGAATACAAATATGGCATAAGGAATTCATGTATCCCAGTCTTGTGGATCTTTTGCTACATAAGATCGGAGATATTCTGCTAAGGTTCTGTGGCTTCTCTCCAATGCACCATTCGTTTGAGGGTGATATGGAGTAGTTTCGATCCTTTTAATTCTCAGCAATTTAGATACATCGGCCGGCATGCTACTTATGAGGATAGAACCTTGATCTGTCAGGATACTTTCTGGAATACCATGTCGACAAACTATTGTTGTCGTGAAGGCTTTCACTAATGTCTTGGACTCGGTGTCGACTATGGGAATGGCCCCAGAAAATTTTGAAAGGTCGTCTTGAAATGTAAGGAGGTATTTATTTCCAGAATTTGAAATTGGGAGAGGTCCTACCACATCTAGGTACACTCTTTCGAAAGGTTTGGAGCTAATGCTCGAAATTTTCATAGGAATTTTTCGGTTTCTGGATACTTTGTTCACCTGACAAAGTTTACTTTTCCTTACATATTTGATCACGTCGTCTGACATGCCGGGCCAGTAGAATTGCTTTTTAATTCCTTTAATAGTACGGGAAACTCCTTGAAGGCCTCCCATCGGTAATAAATGAAAGTCTTTTAAAACTTTATCGATGTCGGATAAATATTTAATCGAATCTTGATGGAGTTTAATGTTTATTTGTTTAGCAGTGAAGACCTTGGTAAAAATGTTTTTAATAAGTATTATATTCTGTGGATCTAATATGGGGAAGGAGATATTTATTTGTTTTAACTGATTTGTTTCTGTGTATGAGCAGATTTCAGTTAAAATCTTTTTGAGGTCTGATCTATCTCTTTGCGATCGACAAGGTAAATTAATTTTTGATATGATTATTGTGGAGTCCTTTTTTGTGAAGAAATTCAGTTCATTTGCTACAAGTGGGGATTTATCTGAAAGTTTTAGTTTCGAATCCAACACTCTTTCAAGTTCTGTATTTTGCATTGGCAAGATGAAGACCTTAGAATTCGCATTTTTAGTCACTAAAAGAGGAAAATTTGTCTCAGTTATTTTGACTGAGGAATTGTTTGATGACGATGGAGTTGAGTTTGGAGTAATGCTTGCATTGGGAGTATCCGAATTGGCCTGAGCTCTGGTTTGATTCCTAGTTACAACATTCACGCAGGTTGAAGGTTCTGCAAAATGTTTGGAATATTCTGGGATAGCTGTACTGAGAACGTCTGCATTTGTGTTGAGCTTACATGATTTATGGACTGTTTTGTAGTCATATTCCTCAAGACGTATTCTCCATCTCTAATGGTTTATGGTCAGTTATAATTGTAAACTGTCTGCCATAAACGTATGGTCTGAATTGCTCAACTACGAAAACGATAGCTAAGAGCTCCTTTTCTATTGTTGAGTAACGAGTCTCAGCACCATTGAGAGCTCGGCTCACATAGGCGATTGGATGATCTCCTTGATCATCAACTTGTGAAAGAACAGCTCCGATGGCGTAGTCACTGGCATCTGAGGTGACAAAAAGCTTTTTGTCAAAATCGGGTTATGATAGAATTGGTGCTGAAATAAGTTTATTGCGTAATTCGCAAAACGGTTCATCACAAATTGCGTCGAACTTGAAAGGGATATATTTTTTCAAAAGATTTGTAAGTGGCTTTGCAATTTTGGAAAAAATTGTTATAAAGCGGCGATAGTAGCCTACGAAACCAAGGAAGGCTTTTATATCTTTTTCCTTTTTCGGTCTGGGATAGGACTGAACTGACTTGATTTTTGCTGCGTCTGGTTTGACTCCATTTTCTGTAATTATGTGCCCTAAATACATAATTTCATTTCTTAGGAAATGGCACTTGTCGGGGTGAAGTTTGAGGTTGAAATCACGAAGGCGGCTAAATACTGCTGTGAGTCTGGAATTGTGGTCTTTGAGATTGTATCCATGGACTACAATATCGTCCATGTATACGAAGCAATAGATGCCTTGAAGTGCAGATAGAACATTGTTCATGGCTCGTTGAAAAGTAGCAGGGGCTCCTTTTAAACCAAATGGCATACGATTGTAATCGTAGTGGCTATAGGGTGTGCTAAAGGCAGTTTTCTCCCTGTCCTTCGAGTCCATTGTTAACTGGTGAAATCCACTGGCTAAGTCGAGTGTGGTAAAATATTTCGACTTCCCCAACTGGTCTAATATATCTGTGATATTAGGCAGTGGGTACGCATCGCCAATAGTCTGTGAAGATGACCACAAAGTCGTCCAAGTCTTGGTAAACTGGGTTCACCTCCTAAGGTGCCAGATTGGCGTCCTCCTCATTTGGGTTGAGGATTAGGACTTTTGCCATACCGTTGACTGGTTCGACGATCGAGTTTCCGAGAAATAAAGCTGGGCTTATTTCCTTCTTGAAACAGACCGATTGATTTTGAATATAAGGAGTTGGAATTTCAATGATGTATTATGATCGAGCCGGAATTTTAATTTTGTTTAATTTATCCGATTCTTTCGGATTTTTAAAAGGAAGGAGATATGATTCCAACTTTTGTGGAATTTGGAAGGAGTTATACGATAATTCTGACTCGATAGAATTTGAAGGAGATAAAATTTATTGAAATTCTTTGACTTCTTTGATTTTATCTTGGAATTCACTTTTTGTGAATCTATTGATGATGGAGATAGAATTTTACTAGATGCAGCCTTTTGTGCTACACTTTTACGTTCTTTCTTCACATCTTGTGAAGCTTTGAATGGAGATAGAATTTTATTTAATTCAGCCTCTTGTGTGGTTATAGATGGAGATAGATTTTTATTAGTATTAATATTGGAGAATGTTATCTCCGTATATAATAGGCTTTTTGTTTGAGACCTCTTTTCTGGGTCTTCGCTTTTAAAATAAACGTATGGATAATTGGAATAATATTCTTCGTACGGATAAGATGAATCAGATTCATTAACTTCCAGAGAAATGAATTTATTTTTATAGTCGATACTCGCATTGTATCGAGATAAAAAATCATGACCAAGCAGGCCATCGTATGAGAGGATGGAGTGATTTCCCACTATTTGAAATGGGTGTTCTAAGATAGAGTTATTATTATTCAAAGATTCTAAATTCATTTTAGCAAAGGTGAGCCCTTCCATAGAAGTGGACTCTGTAAACAAAGTATTTATATTGCAGGCAGCATCTCTGTAGCATATGCTATCTGGCCTTAATGGATGTAGTTTTATTAAACTGATCTCTGCTCCTGTGTCGATTAAAAAAGTAAGTTTTGGAGCAGAGCAGATATCGACAGGGAAAGAAATTGTTAAAGAATTATTATTTACTTGGATGAGGATACGTATCAATTTTATTATGACTGTGTCGATATTGTTTCGGGATTCCTGTGGACTTGTGCTGTAGTTTCTATATGCGAGGGGTTGCCGAATGAGACCCCTTGCTGCATCCAGTTTCACTGCCTGGATGCCGATGGAGTTCTGTTATTCTTCCTGTTCGGAGATGGTGACCTTTTTTTTTTTTTTTTTTTTTTTTTTTTTATATATTATTAAGCCAAGCTCAGGGGATACCCTATGATGCAAAGCACAGCATGGCAGGAAGGAGATAGGGAAAGGATTAGGGGATATGAGGAAAGTGGCGGAGGTGCCGATGTATGTCGCCCTTAAACTTCCGCAGATTGTATGCCGGAGGAAAAACAGAAGATGGTAAGCTGTTCCACATTCGCACTGTTCGGGATAAAAAAGCATCTCTGAATTTTACTGTACGGCCGAAAGTAATTTGAAGGGTTAAAGGATGTGCGCGGTTTGCAGCGCGAGTATTGCGTGCAGGAATCATTCTACAAGGGATTAGACTAGATATTTCATCAGAACATTGACCATGCATATAGCGATAAAGGAGCGAAAGGCATCCAACATTGCGGCGGTGCTCGAGTGAGTCGATATGACAAGTTATTGCCAAATCGCCAATGAGCTTGAAGGCTCTCTTTTGGACAATATCCAATGAAGCTAAGGCTGTGCGACCAGCCCCGGCCCATATATGGGAGTTGTATTCCATTCTAGGTCTAATGTAGGACTTGTAGAGGAGCGCTAGATTTGACGGGCTGAAATGCAGAGATATGGGCATAATTATATCTCGGCGGTGGAGTTCGACTTTCTCGGATTACTGGCTGCTGCCAGTTCCTGTTTTGTGGCTGTCTATCAGCCGTGCTTGTTTGCGGAGCTGTGTTTACTTTTTGGAAATTATTTCGATTTCCTTGATTGTCGTTAAATCTGGAATTATTTGCAGCTCTTGTCCTGCATTCTTCAATACAATGGCCCATCCGATGGCAATATTGACAACTAGGGACCTGTGAGAGATGTAGCATTCTTAAAATCTGGATCACGTTGTAATTGTGAATGTGTCCTTTGGATGGTGTTAAAATTTTCCATAGATCGTTGTATGACTGGGCATTTTGAAGCAGCATGCCCCAGTCTATTACATTTGAAGCAACGTAGGTTATTATTTATACTTTGAAAGGAATTTTGATTTACCTTGTTATATGGTTGAAGAGAAGATTTATCGGAATGTACCTTAGCCAAGGTCTGTAATTGTGGATTGGATAACCCATCTTCAATTGCTCTCACAGCCTGACACTCATTATCTTTTAACAAAGACCGTAGGAGCACCTTGTCTGTTGTATAGGAATGTGTTGCCTCATTTAGCTTGGACAGTTTTGTATTTAATCTCTGCAAAAAGTCCTTTACACTTTCCTCTCTACCTTGTCTTGAATTGAATTATTTAATAGAGACTGTAGGGTGGATCTAGAGGTTTTGATTTCGAAGTTTTGAGTTAACACAGATTTTTATTCAGACTATTCTGATATTTGATTGTACCTATATACATCATATGCCTCTGCAGATAATTTACTCCATATTAAGCTAAGGAGGCAGTGTTTTTCGCTCACCGTCGATGCTGTTGCGTACATGTCATCGTAACTTTGAAATAAAATTTGTGGAAATCCTTAGAATTTCCAGCAACATTTGGATTTAATGACCATGCGTCTGATAAGAAGAAATGCGACTGGTCTCTAAAAGAGATATTCTTGTAGTGCAATTATAATATTTGAATGTGATGTTTCCATGTTTATGTAGACATCTTTCGTGAAGTGATCGCTGCCATTTTCCTTAGGGACAGCATTTGAAATTATTTCGGTATGAGTTGTTTTGAAATCATCCCAATACCCATGCAGCGAATGTAGTTTTTGAGTTACATATGCCTGGCTTGCAGCTGGTAGCGAATAAAGATTGATAGACTGGATAATATGTGATATTGTATTTTGTATGTCCTCCTGCAGCCGAAATCGTATTATATTTTCTTGGTCTTGTTCTGCGCTGTCGTGATTATCTATCGATGCTGCTTTTTGTGAATTTTTGGGAGGTGCGATGTAAAATGGGTTATTTGTGTTATCCTCATGAGTTGAAATGGATTTCAACCTATCAGTCAGTGTTGCTTTGATTAGGTTGTACCAATCCTCTGTCTTATCAGAGCATGATTGTTTAAAATATTCATGAGTTTCGTCGAAATCTTTAAGTTTGTGGATAATGGATTCTGTCTCTTCAAAGTCTGTCCAGTACTCTTCTAATTTGTTGATCTTTTCGGAAACTAATTCTGGAGTTCTGTATTTTTTGTTAGTACTGTGGTATACCTTTAATATTTTTCTGATTTCTTTGTTTTTTTGTATTTGTGACAAGCAAAACGCGTCAAAAGATATATTTTCTTCAGTCATGTTTGTTGTAGACGCGTAAAATTGAAAAGGAGGAGAAGCAACGAATAATGAAAATGTGACAAACGAAAGGAAATGTATTGGTATAATATTGCAGCTGTACTCTATACGGTATATAGTTGCTACGCAGCAGATTGATTAAAGGGATGGAAGAAAATTGGGATTAAATTTGTTTCGATTTGAAAGAAAAATCCAGAAGAAATGGTTAACACTATCAACAACAGGTACAAAACAACTAGTACGTTGTTTGTATGTAGATATTTGTGTTTAATTAAATTTGGAAATTAAATTTTATAAAAAGTACGAAAAACACAGGGATAGGAGAACTATTTGCTTGTTAGATTTGTTTGTAGGAAAAAAATTGTAAAAAATTTTTTTTTTTGCAGAATTTGTTGTTTTTAAATAATTATATTCATTGATGTTAGGTAATGAGAGCTATTATGAATTTTAATAAAAAAATTTGTGTTTTTATATATGTCCGTATATGTATAAATATGTATACTGCAGAACATATGGATTAAATATATTTATTATAATTAAATATATATCTAATATATATCTGTGGTAAAATTATGTGCACCAACTGGTTGGGACTCTCAACAACAGTGCGTAAATATTTTATTTTAAATAAAATTAGGGTTAAATGTAAGGAAAGAGGGGAAAAAATAAAATTGTAGCCATAGGAAAATTTTTTTTTGAATTAACACCTTTTCCAAAAGGAAAATTTTTAACTTTTCTATGCAACTGGAAAATTTTTTTTTCTTTAATTTTTCTTTTAACGCAATGGGAAAGGAGGAGAAAGAGAAAAAAACTTTTCAATTAAAAAAAAAACTCTAAATTTGTGGTGCAATATGAAAAGGAAAATTCTTTTTTCTTAAAAATGTTGTCTTAATCTTTTTGTAATTAAATAACATGAGCAGTTCTATCAAAATTTCTATCTCCAACCAAAATCTTTCTCCTGATCAATAGAGTTAAGAATTTCTATTGCAGGGGATTGATTATTGAAAAAAAAGGAAAAATTGTTTGCTTTTTCTACCTTATTATTTATCCAAGTATTGGTTTTTAGTTCCGATAGCTGTAGATGACGTTGCTAGAGATGTAGTATTCGGAGTCCTTTGTCAGGCGCTTTCGTTTCTGATAATGTTGCTGAGGAATGAAGATAATGATGCTGATGATAGTGAAGATACGTCGCGCGTCCGGGACGACGATTTCTTGTAGTCTTCCTTCTGGGAATCGTCTTAGTGAGGCAGGGATGAAGCCTCCTTGGGTTCCACGGTGAGCGCTTAGGCGCTTAAACTTTTCACGCCTCTAAGTACCTCCTGGGCACCCGGGATATTTTTTTTTTTTTATTTATTTATGATAAAAAAAAACTTTGCATTTATTTTAATTTAAATTTTCTGCTGCCACTAGTTGTTTTGTAGGTAAACATTAATTTTTTTTATTTTTAGTTAAGGGCACTGGGTTAGTTTTAGTCCGCTTCCACCTGTTGTTATAGTGTTGCAGATTTTATAATTTTTTTTTATTATTTAATTTAATTTAACTTAATAGGCACTGATTTCGGGGTACCGCTGCCACCAGTTGTTGTATTTTTCTTGTTTGCTCCGTGCTCCTGTGGAGAGAGCAAACACCAAGTTATGTAAGAATAAAAACACACCTCTTAAGTAAACTTTCTTCTGTATTCTTCACAATTTTTTTTATTTTTGTATAATTTCCTCTAAATGTTTCCACAATTTTCTTTGATATAATTTCCTCTATATTCTTCACTATTTTCTTTGATATAATTTCCTCTATATTGTTCACTATTTTCTTTGATATAATTTCCTAAATATATTTCACATTTTTTTGACTTAAATCCCTTTATTATATACATATATTTTTTTCACTATTTTCTGATTTAACAACTTTTAACTCCGATTTAATTTTCCGTTAATATTCTATAATAAAAGTGTCACCTCCACAGGATGGAAAAAAGAACTCCCCGAGGTTTGGGCAAATTGCACCCAAGTACCCACGATATCTTGCAAAAGCTCTTTTTTCATTTTTATTGTTCTCTCACGACGTTGAAAAAATGCACGTTAGAAAATGCAAAAGTTTTTTGAAGCGAGCTATATGCATCAATGCAAAACTGTAATCCGATATGCACTTGTGCGCCCGGCTTGAAATAATATTTTTAAGAGGGCGCGAATAATTCTGATAATTGTATGTATGTATGCACATACAATTAGATTGGAAAAAATAGGTACTGTAGGTATGTACATAGTACATACGAAAAAAAAGTAAGAAGACACTGTATGTAGGTAAGTGTGCATACCGTTTGAGTGGAATGGGTGTCTGATAACAAAATGCAATTTATGCTAAATTACATTTTGTTGTAATATGGGAATGCATTTCTAAATGCATTTTAAATTTTGAATGAGATTAAAAATGAAATAATTTTTTCATTTTCAGGGACAATTAATGGTACATCAATACATATATCGTATTGGACGATATATTGATGTATCGGTATTATGGCTGTGATCCGGGGCATTGCGCACCTTAGTCACAACAATTACATCCTTAAGTTGTTGCGTAGACGCGTTTGCAAATAAATATTGTTCGTGTATGATATAATAAAACTATAAAAGTGAGCGGCCAAATTCATTTTCTATTAGTTTTACGAATCCAGTTTTTCCTCTCATCAGTTCTTATGGAAAACAATTTACTTTTTATATCCAATACTTTCCTATTAAATTTGTAAACTCTTGTGTTTCACAAAAAATATCAGTGGTCGTATCATTCATTGAAGCAAGAACGCATAGTTCTTCATTGATCTTCAAGCTATTTATTGATGCAAATCTAATAATTATTTCAAGCCTACCAATACTATTTATACCGGTACTTTCATCAACTGCAATGGTAATTATGTCACAATATAATAAATCATTTTTGATCTGTTCATCAATATTTTTGGCCATATCTTCAACGCGACGCTGGACTGTTCTAGCTGACAATAGCATTTATTTGATTCTCTCGATTATTTGTTTCTTATTTGCGAAGTTATTAAATAAGTGTTTTGAACATATTATGAATGTATTTTTCAAAAACTCGCCATCTGTAAATGGGTTTTCGTTGGTATCAATTCAAGGAGCTACAACAAAGCTGGCAAATGTAGCGTGATTGTTGCTGGTAAGAAAACTCTTTAAGAAAGATTTTTTTGGGATTCTCCGGTATATAGCAAAAGCTAAAAAATGTTCTAATTTGTTATTTCATCACACAACTCATTAATTTTTGGTGGCAAGTGTCAAGTCTTGGTTTGACTCATCAACAGGTCCCAAATAGTGAAATTGGGTGATTTGAAATACAAATGAAAAAATGAAAAAGAAGAAAGAAATGAAAAGTTTGAGAAAAATAGAAAAAACATTTTTTTTTATTAAAAAGCAGGCAGAAAACCAAGCTGCACCGATGAGTGGAAGATTTTCTGCTGACACGAAACGATTCTTCTTCTTCCTTTTCTTCTTTATTTTTCACTCCACTGCGTGGCGTATACAGGTTCGATTCGCTTCGAATGAATCTGTTTCTTTAAAAAAAAATTTAAAATTTTTTTTTAATAAATAAAAAAATTGTTTTTTCTATTTTTCTCAAACTTTTCATTTCTTTCTTCTTTTTCATTTTTTTAGTTGTATTTCAAATCACCCAATTTCGCTATTTGGGACCCGTTGATGAGTCAAACCAAGCCTTGAAACTTGTCACCAAAAATTAATGAGTTGTGTGATGAAATAACAAATTAGAACATTTTTTAGTTTTTGCTATATACCGGAGAATCCCAAAAAATAGTTTCTTGAACAAAATTAAGTTTAACCCGGTAAAAAGTCCAAAAGAGTAATCTTTTTATTTATTTAAAACTCTTTAAGAATTTTATTTGTTTTCCAATATTTAATACACGTGTTTAGCAATGTATTCAGATTTATCTTCATTTGCCATTTCACTCACAACCTGTTTATGTTTCATGATTTATTTTTATATATTATACTTTATTTTCGAAACTAAAGTGGGTCACTTGAAATTACCAAATGGGTCACTCGGTGACCCGCGGTACATAGGTTGCCGACCCCTGCCCTAGATGAATGTCCGTATGAAATTTCGTTTGGGCACCCTTCTGAAAAACCTTGATTTTTGCATAGGTTTTTCGCATATATTTCTCGAACGGTTCGTCGGACAGAAAAAATGATTATAACCAATTTTATAGCATTTCATATTCTGAAGAAGCTCTTAGTACAATAGAAGTGCTTAGGACTGATTTTTTTGACACTATCCGGAAAAAGCCAAAATTTTTATATGTAAATACCAAGAAGGATTTGCCCGATTTAGCCCATTTTGAAATTTTATTTTCTGGTACAATGAAAACACCATGTACCAAATTTGAGCTCTCTACGTCGACGCGTTCTCATGCAGTGTCCAAATATAAATTTTTGTATGGAAACGCCATGAACGATTTGTCCGATTTGTCTCATTTTCGAACTTAATTTTACTTTTTTTTTTTTTAAAGTCCGTGCATAAAATTTCAGCTCTCTAAGTATACGCGTTCTCGAGTTATCGTGCGTACAGACGGACGGACGGACAGACGGACGGACATGCAAAAATCAAAATAACTATTAATATTATGCGTGGGTGTGCAATCCATTTTGCTCTACCATCATTATTTCGAGGTGTTACAAACGGAATGACAAGCTTAGTATCAGGGTTGTCAGAGAGACTATTGAGCTTTTCCCCGACCGAATAAAAAATTTCCCCATAGTACTAATGGCCGGTTTCACAGTCCAAGCTTAAGCCAGAGCTTAGCTAAGCCACGGGTGTGGCTTAAGCCCAAAACTTAAGCCTACTCGATTTCATAGTACTCAGAAAGCTGAGGCTTAGTTAAGCCGCAGATGAAAATTTTTTAAGTTATCAGCACTGCTGTAATTCTGAATTTTTTATAAAGAAAATTGCTACTGTGCATTTAAAACCAAGCGAAAAGAAGAAGTTTTTATTTACCAGTTTGTAATGGTTTTTATCGGGAAGGATCTCAAATCGCAAATCATTCAGAACGTTTACATGAATACTTCAGTACTTGACTCGAAATCCACTTGAAACTCTGCTAGGGTTTTTGATTGAATTAATTCCAATTACATGAATTGAAATTTTCTTGAAATTTACTTGAAGTGACACTTTACCTTTGACAACTTTGCATTAAGTTCAATATATGTATAATTGCGGATTTTTAGATAAATTTCTTGAGTAAAGTGCTAAAAATCACAGCCTGAATTATCAACAATAATATTCTTCTTGTTTCTCTTTGCCGATTTCATATCTCGCACAAATGAAAAAATTTCAATTACTGAAGTTGCTTTAAATGAATTTTTCAAGTAAATTGAACAAAATTTTGTGATTTACTTGACTGAAGTATACTTGAAGTCAATGCGCGTTTACATGATATTTTGATTACTTGATCTCCACTTGAAGTATAATTCAAGTATTCATGTAAATGCACTAATTGTTGCAGAATGTTTCGACAACGTAAACCATCATAGCCAAATGTTTCCACAGTCGGAATCGAGAATAAAAATTAACGTCATCCCATTTGTCGAAATGTTGCGTGCGCTTTGTTATAATTTTTTTAACAGGTCACACCTTGCGATATTTTATTATACATTTCTTCGTCACTTATATACTCTGCATTAGATAAATAGTTCCCTTTCTCCCTGAAACTTCAGACGGAATGCTGACTCTAGCTGCCAGACAGTACTCAAAAATGCTAGATAACTATTTTTCGCTTGGAAAATTTAATTTTAATTTTAAAGTATAACTTTTGAAATACGTACGTTCGTTTAATAACAAAAATTATAATATTTAGGCAAAATATATATTTAGCAATAATTTACTATGTTTTTCACAGCAAAATCTGTGGCTTAAGCCTACGAGATGACGGGTTTAAGTTAAGCTTGCCTTAAGCCAGTGATGTCACTTAAGCCTTGACTGGGAAACCGCAATATTTATTAAGCCTTGACTGTGAAACCGGCCATAAGGCAGAATAAAAAACTTCCCCAAGCTAAATTATGAAACTAATTTATTGTATTATTGAATTTAAAATTTTTTTTTAGATACTTGTTTAAATATAATTTGCATATCTTTCCATACATTCCATATCCATACAGTGTTATGGTTAGCGCACTCCGTGCTCCTAGGGAGAGAGCGCACGTAAGGGTTTATGTGTAAAAAAGAAAAGAAGAAATACAATATTCCCTGCTTCGTTGAATTTTATTAAACTCCCTTTTTTTTCTCTTTTTACACCTTTCCTTATATATATATTTTGATTTTTTTCACATTAACTTTTATTCCACCTTTCTTTATATATATATTTTGATTTATTTCACATTAACTTTTATTCCACCTTTCTTTATATATATGACTTGATTTTTTTTCACATTAACCCATATTCCACCTTTCTTTAATATATACTTCGATTTTTTTCACATTAACTTTTATTCTACCTTTCTATATATATATATCTTTTGATTTTTTTCACATTAGCTTTTTTAAAACTCCCAATTTCTTAACTTGTTCGCGCGGCGGTTGAAAAAACAGACTCCCTGAGGTTTGGGCTTGCCGGCCCCAGGTACCCATGATCACTTTTCCTTTTTTTTTTCTTTTGCTTTCTCACGACGATGAAAGATCGTACATGAGAATATGCGAATTGTTTCAAGTACACCCAATTTGCGCGACGAAAAATGATATCCGATCACACGGCATGTAGGTAGGTATATCGTGTGAGCGGAGTACAACACTGATAACGAAATGCAACTTATGCTAAATTATGCTAAATTGCATTTTGTTACGGCACGCAAATGCATTTTTAAATGCATTTGAAATTTAGAGTGCAAATGAAAAATTTTAATGAAAATTCGAGTTTAATGGTTTTTCGTTTTCAGGGTCAATTTGTACTACGCCAATATATTGCATAAGGCAAGATATTGGCGTATTGACGTTATAGTTGTGATTCGGGGTATAGGCACCTGAGTCACAACATCCCTCCCCCCCCTGGGGAAAGGAAAGTTTTATTCTTTTTAAGAGGAAAACTTTCTTTCTAAATAAAATAGTATGCAGTTATCTTTAAATAATTATAAAATTATGAAACTAAAATATATTAAAAATTAATTACAATATCCCAATTTAAGGTGTTCGATTGCTAATTATATGTATTTACTCAATAAATATGTATAAAATATGTTTATGCACTTATCGGATTTTTTTTTTTATTTGCTATATTCACTCATTTTTTTTTCGTTACCTTATATCTTACTATTATTACATATATTTTTGTATCTATATTTATTACAAGTTAATTGGTATATATTTATATATATATTTTCTTGGAAAGCTTAGCCATAGGCACACACTATATGTATTATAACAACAATTTTTTTTTCATATATATATATATGTAGGTTTAAGTTTTAACATAATGTGTTTTAATTGTTTTTCTCCTTCTCCCTTTTTTGTTCTATATATATATATTTTCTTTATTCTCGTTCTCAAATGATTTGGTGTTGCTTAAATCGTTTATTGGTTTGTATTAAAGTTTGCCACTGTTTGTATGTAATTAAAAAAAATAGAAAAAAAATGTGATAAACATATTTAAGCATCGACAGGCTAATGATTGTGTGCTGATACGATAAGAATCCGAGATGGGAGAGGAGAAATAGGACACAAAAAAAAAAGTCGTTTAATTGTTTTGATAAGAATGGTTGGTCTGATTTCAATCTCATATGGATAGATTTATTTATTTTTTTTCTTCTCGCGAGGCCGTCTGATAATTTGCTTGATAGGAATTGCATGGGGTGCAGTTTTTTGTGGCACATTGGTAGATTGTGAGTTTCGTCAGCTTGGTCAGATTCAAAATGACCTTTGCGGTAGCTGTTTCGCGGACACCGTACAAGGCGCCCCAGGACTACGTTGTCGTGATCGACGGAGTTTACTTTGAGTCTGTTTGGGCCCGATGGAAGGGTCTAATCCGGCTTAACTTCGTTTGTCCTGGCCGGGACACTCTTACCGTTTGGGGAGCTGAGCCCAGAGCCTTGCAGTACCACGCCTGGAAATTCTCCCTGTGGTCTCAATACGACATGGCGTTGTCGGCGTTGGGTAAGTTTTTGTGAATCTTTAATTTTATTTGGTTATTGATTTGTCTATTTCTATTTGTTTTAGTAGCCAACTTGGTATTAATTGGTAGGTCCTATTATTGCCCCACCCCGAGTGCCACGGACGGCCACTTTCCGTTGGAGGGACCTGCTCAAGATGCTGAGTGAATTTAAAATTGTGTAGTGTGTTATTAAAAAAAAAAAAAAATTGAAATAAAAAAAAAATTATAAGGAAAAGATTTTTGTTGGTCATTTACTCTGCCCATTCACCTCCTTGGCCCCTTTTTTGTGTTGGATAATTGATTTTTGATATTTTCTCCTTTGATTTTAGCTTGGGGTGATTTTTTGTCTTTACTTGATTTTTGGGAGATGTGGATCTTTTATACTTTTCCGTTGGAAGCTAGAGTGTATTTAAGATACATTGTTGGTTTTAATTAGAGGAAATCACTTTTCGTCTTCCAGCGCATAATCCAAAATTTGATTGTTTTTTTTTTTAATTTTTATATGAAGATATATATATATATATATAGGGTATAGATGTCCATTGTAATTTATATATATATATATATTTAATATTGATCAGCGAGACTTTCTGTAGTTCTCCTGTTTGGAGCAGGAGTTATTATAAAGTTAAAATTTCTTGGTACCGCCGTAGGTACATCTCCACGTATATGTTCTGGTTCCAGAGGTATATTTTTACCTTTGCGGACTTGTGAGTTGTGTTTCATAAACACATAGGTGAATAGAATAGCGATAACTAACGCTATTGTCAAATATGATAGGGTATAGTGGTGTATGTGGTGATTATTAATTGGGTTTAGTTGGTTTGATTCCTGTTCTTTTTGAACATGGATGGATTTCAAAATTTCATCGAGGTCCATGTTACTAGTGATACTTGTTTGATTTATTCTTCTGTACGTTTCCATAGAGGGAAGCGTAATATTTTCTATTATGTTGGCAATGCTTGTTGATGGTATGAAGCAGGAGTTAAACTTTGATATTTTTACGTTATGCCCGTGCAAGATGAATTCTTTGCTTCGTACGTAACAACCGGGATAGATATACATTGTTCCTGTTCCGTGCAGGGTTTGTGAGCTAATAGAATTATCACAAATTATATCTATATGGAGCGGATCTTTTAGGGAGAAAAGCGAAGCATTCTGCTGGGACAACTGCATCCAATAGTAATTCTGTTCTAATGTAAGGATTTTACATTTTGATAGATCGGTTTCTTTTTTGTCAGATTTACCTCACATTGGTTTATTTTTGAATTTGAGTTCAGGATGGGGGATGAAATTTTGCAATAAAAATGCCTTTGGTCCAACGTTGAGCAATTGTGGATATCTTGGAGAGTTAATTCAATATAATGTACGCGATTGTAGACTATCAGTATATATTCCTTTGATGGATTAATATACATGAACGATCCGTTAAGGAGTGTAGGTAATGGCATTACTTTGAATATTTGGTATGATTCCTTAAATGGAAGTGGAATTCGGAGTTCAATAATTATTTTATTATTATTATTATTTTATCTGCGGATATCGTACTTAATTTATATATTTGTGTAATTATATTTTGCCTGGAATTTATGGGAAGCATCATTGAGTTTGGCAATTCCTGTCTGATGTTCAATAAAAGTTCTTCAATTTTTCTGGGGGATATGAGTGAAGGATGAAATCTTCTATGCCTTGAATCGGTTAAAAGATCAATTAATTCTGTCTGGGTATTCTGATATCTGAATGCCATTAGGGAGGCTAGTGAAATGAGCGATTCAAGTTCAATGGATATTTTGTTATCCAATGTTTTGTTTTCCATTAATGAAGTAGCTATCTGTATTGAAATTAACTTTTCATGCATAACCATGAATTCCTTTTCAATTGCGGCTTTAGATTTGTTGGAAATGTTTGCGGTTGCTTCGACTATCGCGTTTTGGCTTTACATAAGTGATAGGGGGGAGTTTTGGTTTAGGGTGAGGTTACGGATTTGCCCATCATAAACTTGGCGTCAACTTCGTCTAATGAACCGAAGAGAGCTTTGGAGATTGAGCCTATCGCATTAAATAAGGCCCTTTGTTGTCTATTTTTGTATTCTATGTTCGCTATAATAAGATTGATTTGCAGTAACGTACCATTACAGGTGTGGGCCATCGCTGAATTGCTATTGAGTTTCTGGCAAGTTGCTGTTATTTGCTGTGCGATGAACTGGATATTCCTTAGTTCTGATTTAAAATTCACTAGGTCGTAATAGGTGACGATTTTCCATTCGTTGGTGTAGAGGTTGGCTCTGCCAATCTCTTCGAAGTAAATGCCTGCAGTAGCATTTAGCTGCTTTACCTCTATTCCTGAGCCGTAGATTATGGGGATGAAAATTAGAATGAATACTATATGCATCATTTTGGAAACCTGTAAGATGATACCCTGTTAGTATCTGTGAATGATATTTGAAGATAATGAAGTTTTTACTCCGACAACAGTTTTAAGTCATTGTTGTGGACTCTTTTATTTTTATTATTGATTCTGATGGTGGAATTTTCGGGGGAATTAATCTCCATTAGCTCATACGGACCTGACCATAATGGTGAGAACTTATTATCTCTGACCCTGCTCTTAAGTTGGACTTTATCGCCTACCATAAAAGATTTTTGGACGGAATTTTTGTCATATTGTAGTTTGGATTTTTCTTTATTGGCCATGGCTATGTCTTTAGCTATTTGGAAACTATGCTGTAGACGTGCTTTTAGCTCGTTTGCATAATTGACGTAATTATAGCAAACGGTTGGAGATGATTTTAAATTATTTGGGATTTCGGCTGGGAATCCGTATAGGAGTTCGCGAGGAGTATAATTAGTACTCGAATGAGGGGCTGTATTATATACAAACATGGCATAAGGAATCCATGTATCCCAGTCTTGTGGATCCTTTGCTACATAAGATCGGAGATATTCTGCTAAGGTTCTGTGGCTTCTCTCCAACACACCATTCGTTTGAGGGTGATATGGAGTAGTTTTGAGCCTTTTAATTCTCAGCAATTTAGATACCTCGGCGAACATGCCACTTGTGCGGTTAGAACCTTGATCTATGAGGATACTCTCTGGAATACCATGTCGACAAACTATCGTTGTCGTGAATGCTTCCGCTAATGTCTTGGACTCGGTGTCGACTATGGGAATAGCCTCAGAAAATTTTGAAAGGTCGTCTTGAAATGTAAGGATGTATTTGTTTCCAGAATTAGAAATTGGGAGAGGTCCTACAACATCTAGGTTCACTCTTTCGAAAGGTTTGGAGCTAATACTCGAGATTTTGATTGGAATTTTAGGGTTTCTGGATACTTTGTTCACCTGGCAAAGTTAACATTTCCTTACATATTTGACCACGTCGTCTGACATGCCAGGCCAGTAGAATTGCTTTTTGATTCTTTTAATAGTACGGGAAATACCTTGATGGCCACCCGTCGGTAGCGAATGAAAATCTTTTAAAACTTGTTCGATGTCATTAATGTCTGATAAATATTTAATTGAATCATGATGCAGTTTTATGTTTATTTGCTTATTAGCGAAGATCTGGACAAAAGCGTTTTTAATAATTATTAGATTCTGTGGATCTAATATAGGGAAGGAGATATTTATTTGTTTTAACTGATTTGCTTCTGTGTATGGGCAGATTTCAGTTAAAATCTTTTCGAGGTCTGATCTATCTCTTTGTGATCGACAAGGTAAATTAGTTTTTGATATAATTATTGATGAGTCTTTTTTCTTGAAGAAGTTCAGTTCAGTTTCTGAAAGTGGGGATTTATCTGAAAATTTTAGTTTCAAATCCAACACTCTTTCAAGTTCTGTATCTTGCATTGGCAAGATGAAAAATTTAGGATTTGCATACTTAGTTAGTAGAAGGGGAAAATTTGTCTCAGTTATTATGACTGAGGAATTGTTTACAGGTGATGGAGTTGGGTTTGGAGTAGTTACACTTGCGTTGGGTGTATTTATATTCGCCTGAGCTCTGGTTTGATTTCTAGTTACCACATTTATGAAGGTGGTTGGTTCTGCAGAATGTTCGGAATTTTCCGGAATTGCTCTACTGGGAGCATCTGCATTTGTGTTGAGCTTACCTGATTTATGGACTATTTTGTAGTCATATTCCTCAAGACGTATTCTCCATCTCATCAGTCTTGAGGAGTGATCTTTCAGATTCATGAGCCATACTAATGGTTTATGGTCAGTTATAATTGTAAATTGTCTACCATAAACGTATGGTCTGAATTGCTCAACTGCGAAAACGATAGCTAGGAGCTCTTTGTCTATTGTTGAGTAACGAGTCTCTGCAACATTGAGAACTCGACTCACGTAGGCGATTGGATGATCTCCTTGATCATCAACTTGTGAAAGAACAGCTCCGATGGCGTAGTCACTTGCATCGGAGGTGACATAAAATTCTTTGTCGAAATCAGGATAAGATAGAATTGGTGCTGAAATTAATTTATTTCGTAATTCGCAAAATGCTTCATCACAAATTGCGTCGAACTTGAAAGGGATATCTTTTTTTAAAAGATTTGTAAGTGGTTTAGCTATTTTTGAAAAGTTTGGTATAAAGCGGCGATAGTAGCCGACGAAACCAAGGAAAGCTTTGATATCTTTTTCCTTCTTCGGTCTGGAATAGGACTGAGCTGACGTAATCTTTGCTGGGTTTGGTTTGACTCCATTTTCTGTAATTATGTGCCCTAAATACATAATTTCCTTTCATAGGAAATGGGACTTGTCGGGTTGAAGTTTGAGGTTGAAATTGCGGCTAAATACTGCTGTGAGTCTTGTATTATGATCTTTGAGATTGTATCCATGGACTACAATATCGTCCATGTATACGAAGCAATAGATGCCTTGAAGGCCAGATAAGACATTATTCGTGGCTCGTTGAAAACTAGCAGGGGCTCCTTTTAAACCAAATGGCATACGATTGTATTCGTAGTGGCCATAGGGTGTGCTAAAGGCAGTTTTCTCCCTGTCCTTCGAGTCCATTTTTATCTTGCGAAATCCACTGGCTAAGTCGAGTGTGGTAAAGTATTTCGACTTCCACAACTGGTCTAATATATCAGTGATATTAGGCAGTGGGTACGCATCGCCAATAGTAATGTCGTTAATACGACGAAAATCTACCACTACTCGCCACTTTTGTTTCCGTTCTCATCTGGTTTTTTAGGAACCAGGAGAAGTGGAGAATTCCAGGGGCTATGTGAAGGTCTGATGATGTCTGACTCAAGCATTTCTTGTATTTGCTGATTTATTTCCGTTCGGCTTGCTTCAGGAAGTCTATAAGGCTTGGTATAAATTGGCAGTTTGTCTTGGGGTGTCTCGATTTTGTGGGTAATCGCATCTGTATATGAAAGGAAATCCCCTTCTATGAAGAAGAGATCGTTGAATTCCCTACAGATATTGCGAACACTCTCAGATTCCTCTGAATTACAGTGATCCAATTTGATAAGGTTTTGCAGTTTGTTTATTCTGCCCTTAATTGGATCTCTGTCAGAGTCTGTGGAGATTACCACAAAGTCGTCCAAGTCTTGGTAAACTGGGTTCACCTCGTAAGGTGCCAGATCGGCGTCCTCCTCATTTGTGTTGAGGATTAGGGCTTTTGCCATACCGTAGACTGGTTCGACTATCGAATTTCCAAGAAACAACCCTGGCCTTATTTCTTTCTTGAAACAGACCGATTGATTCTGAATAGAAGAAGTTGGAATTTCCATGATGAACTCTGATCGAGCGGGAATTTTAATTTTATTTAATTTATCCGATTCTTTCGGATTTTTAAAAGGAAGGAGATATGATTCCAACTTTTGTGGAATTTGGAAGGAGCTATTCGATAATTCCGACTCGATAGAATTAGAAGGAGTTAAAACTTTATTGAAATTCTTTAATTTCTTTTCTGATTTATTTCTGGAATTCACTTTTTGTGAATTTGTTGATGAAGGAGATAGAATTGTACTAGATGCAGCCTTTTGTGCGGCTGTAGATGGAGATATACTGTTACGTTCTTGCTTCATTTCTTGTGAAGCATTTGCTGGCGGTCGATTTGCATTGCTTTTCGAAGCAATTGATGGAGATAGATTTGTATTAGTATTTATATCGGAGAATGCTATCTCCGTATATAAAAGACTTTTTGTTTGAGACCTCTTTTCTGGGTCTTCGCTTTTCAAATATACGTATGGGTAGTTAGTGTAATATTCTTCATACGGGTAGAATTCGTTTGAATCGTTTATTTCTAAAGAAATGCATTTATTTTTATAATTGATACTAGCATTGTATCGAGATAAAAAGTCATGACCAAGTAGGCCATCGTATGAGAGGATGGAGTTATTTCCCGCAATTTGAAATGGGTGTTCTAGGATGGAGTTATTATTATTCGAAGATTCTAAATTCAATTTAGCAAAGATGAGCCCTTCTGTAGAAGTAGACTCTGTGAATAATGTGTTTATATTGCAGACAGCATCTCTGTAGAAGATACTGTCTGGCCTTAATGGATGTAGTTTTATTAAACTGATATCTGCCCCTGTGTCGGTTAAAAAAGTAAGTTTTGGAGCAGAGCATATATCAACAGGCAAAGAAAACGTTAGTGAATTTTTATTAATTTGGACGGGGATACGAATTAATTTCTTACTATTTAGTTTTTCGTCGATATTGTCTCGGGATTGCGATGAACTTGCGCCGTTGTTTCTATCTGCGAGGGGTTGCCGAAAACGACCCCCCGCTGCATCCAGTTTTCCTGCCTGAAGTTCGATTATTCTTCCTATTTGGATAAGGTGATCTTGCAGAGATATTGGCATTATTATATCTCGGTGGTAAAGTTCGACTTTCTCGGAATACTGGCTGCTGCCAGTTCCTATTTTGAGGCTGTCTGTCAGCCGTGTTTGTTAGTGGAGTATTGTTCATCTTTTGGAAATTATTTTGATTTCCCTGATTGTAGCCAGAACGACTGTTGTTCGCAGCTTTTGTCCGGCATTCTTCGATAGTGTGCCCAATTCGATGACAATATCGACAAGATGGGACCAGCGACGGAGATGAGATTTTAAACGACCCCCCGCTGCATCCAGTTTTCCTGCCTGAAGTTCGATTATTCTTCCTATTTGGATAAGGTGATCTTGCAGAGATATTGGCATTATTATATCTCGGTGGTAAAGTTCGACTTTCTCGGAATACTGGCTGCTGCCAGTTCCTATTTTGAGGCTGTCTGTCAGCCGTGTTTGTTAGTGGAGTATTGTTCATCTTTTGGAAATTATTTTGATTTCCCTGATTGTAGCCAGAACGACTGTTGTTCGCAGCTTTTGTCCGGCATTCTTCGATAGTGTGCCCAATTCGATGACAATATCGACAAGATGGGACCAGCGACGGAGATGAGATTTTATTGGAAACTGGAGGTCGTTGTAATTGCGAGTTTGGATTTGGAACTGCGTTGAAATTTTGCATGGTGCGTTGTATGATTGGGCAGTTTGATGCAGCATGCCCCAGTCTATTGCATTTGAAGCAACGCAGATTGAGATTTGTATTCTGTTGAAAGTGATTTGGGTTTACCTTGTGGTTTGTTTTAAAATTGGATTGACTCGGTTCTAAACGTGATGCGTGCTCTAGGATATGTGACTTTAGTGAAGCGAAAGATTTATCCGACTGGACTTTTGCTAAATCCTGTAGTTGTTGATTGGATAATCCATCTTCAATTGCTCTTACGGCCTGGCTCTCATTATCTTTCAATAAAGATTTTAGGAGTTCCTTATCTGTTGTGTAAGAGTGGGTTGCCTCATTTAATCTGGATAAACTTGTGTTAAGTCTTTGGAGAAAATCCATTACGCTTTCCCCTATTTTCTGCTTGCAATTATTTAAATGCGATTGTAGGGCGGATCTGGAAATTTTTTGTTCGAATGTTTGTTTTAAGATCGATTTTAGAGTAGGCCAATCTTCGACTTGATTGTACCTGAAGATATCGTATGCCTCTGCGGATAATTTACTCCTTATTAAACTAAGGAGGGAGTGCTTTTGGCTTGCCGTCGTTGCTGTTGCGTATGAATCATCACAGCTTGAAATGAATTTGTGGAGATCTTTCGGATTTCCATTGAAATTGGGAATTAATGTTCTCGCGTCAGATAGGAAAAAATTTGACTGGTCTCTGAAAGAGACATTGTGGTGATGCTCTGTGGAATTATTTGTAGTATTTGTTATATTTTGGAATCGAGGGTCCAATTTTTCTTGCAGCGCAATTACAGTGTCTGAGAATGATGTTTCCATGTTTATGTAAACATCATTCACGAAGTATTCGCTGTCTTTGTCGTTTGGGCCAACCTACAAGATTATTTCATTGTGTGTTTCTTCAAAATCATCCCAATATTTGTGCAACGTGTTTAATTTCTGGTTTAGATATGCCTGGGTTGCAGTTGCAAGTGAATTATTATCTATAGACTGGATAATATGGCATAATGTTTTTTGTCTATCTTCTTGCAATCGAAACCGTACTGTATTTGATTGGTCCTTGTCTGTGCTGTCTTGGTTATCAGCTGCAGTCGTTTCTTGAGAAGTTTTTGGAAGTGGGACGTAAAATGGGTTATTTTTGCGCTCTGTGTGGACTGATATGGATTTCAACCTATCAGACAGAGTTGCCTTTGTAAGATTGTACCAGTCCTCTGTTTTGTCATAGCATGATTGCTTAAAATAATCATGAGTTTCAGTAAAATCTTCATGATCTTGAATCAGGGTTTCCGTTTTTTCAAATGAAGCCCATACGTCTTCCAAATTTTGGAGTTTTTCAGAAGTAAAGTCTGATGTCCTTTTGCTTTTATTCGCTCTATGATAGTCGGCCAGAATTTGTCTAATTTCTGACATTTTTGGGACTTGTCACAAGCAAAGCTCATTGAAAGATTTGCTTTCGTTAGTCATGTTTGTGTAATTTTTTTTCTTTATGTAGTAATAAAAGGAGAAGGGGAAAAAAATAAGATTTAAGAATAAATGTATAGTGCTATATACTTGTGGAAGGATGTGGACAAAGGAATAAAGCCTTATTGGACGAATTTGTCAATGATTCCTGTAAATCACTTTCAAAGCACCGATGTGAATGGTTAATACAAAATGTTCTAATTAGTTGCATGCATATGAAAAGTAAATGAACACTTAGGGGAAAATAAAATTAATTCTATCGCTTCTTCCGATCAATATCTCCACCGGTCGAGAGTCCTACAAGGTCTTCTCGCAAGTGATCGATTATTGATCTTTTCCGAAGTCCTCTGGCCAGCAAGCTCACTATGTGTTACCGCAGAGGCCGCTTCAGGAAGAGCTATTCTTATATTGTTATTCACTATTCACTGATTTTGAATACTTTTCTTTTCGCATATATTTGATAATTATAGCGATAAAATAAAAAAATTATAATAATATGTGTGTACCTATAGACATATATTTGACTGAACACTTGCCAAAAATTTATTTAGTGTAATGTTTCGGAGAAAATTTTTTTTTTTAAAGTATGTATGTATATGTATTACAAATTTTAAAACAAGAAAAAAAAGTAAGAAGAAAAGATCTAATTTTGTATTTTTCTACCTTGTTCTTATTCCCTTTTATATGTTCGTGTTGATTTTTGAGCTGGAGGATGGAGCTAGTGTTGTGGTGAATGTTTGAATTTCCTGCGTTTCTCGCTGTTGAAGATGCTGGATGAATTGGCGGACGGTCTAATGGTGCTAATAATACGTCGCGCGTCCGGGGCGACGATTTCTCGTTGTCTTCCTTCTCTGGATCGTCTTGGTGAGGCAGGGATGAAGCCTCGCAAGAGTCCCACGTTGAGCGCTATGGCGCTTAGACTTTTATTATTTCCTCTAAGTACCCTTTTTAGGATACCCGGGCTTAATATTATTTTTTTTTTATTATTATTATTATTAATCTTTTGATTTTTATATTTCCGGTTACCGCTGCCACCAAAATGTTATACTGAGTGCTTTTATTTTCACTGGCACTGATTTTGGTCTTCGGGTAGGTACACCGCTGCCACCAAAATGTTATAGTTGCAGCTTTTTATTTTATTAAATTATAAATAATTATTATGAATTACTTTAATTGTTTTATAAATGGATTTTTTTCCCAAGGCACTGGTATTTATACTTTCCGGTTACCGCTGCCACCAAAATGTTATGGTTAGCGCACTCCGTGCTCCTAGGGAGAGAGCGCGAGTAAGGGTTTATGTGTAAAAAAGAAAAGAAGAAATACAATATTCCCTGCTTCGTTGAATTTTATTAAACTCCCTTTTTTTTCTCTTTTTACACCTTTCCTTATATATATATTTTGATTTTTTTCACATTAACTTTTATTCCACCTTTCTTTATATATATATTTTGATTTATTTCACATTAACTTTTATTCCACCTTTCTTTATATATATGATTTGATTTTTTTTCACATTAACCCTTATTCCACTTTTCTTTATATATATACTTCGATTTTTTTCACATTAACTTTTATTCTACCTTTCTATATATATATCTTTTGATTTTTTTCACATTAGCTTTTTTAAAACTCCCAATTTCTTAACTTGTTCGCGCGGCGGTTAAAAAACAGACTCCCTGAGGTTTGGGCTTGCCGGCCCCAGGTACCCATGATCACTTCCAAAAGCTTTTCCTTTTTTGTTCTTTTGATTTCTCACGACGAAGAAAGATCGTACGTGAGAATATGCGTATTGTTTCAAGAACACCCAATTTGCGCGACGAAAAATGATATCCGATCACACGGCATGTAGGTAGGTATACCGTGTGAGCGGAGTGCATTACTGATAACGAAATGCAACTTATGCTAAATTATGCTAAATTGCATTTTTTACGGCACGCAAATGCATTTTTAAATGCATTTGAAATTTAGAGTGCAAATGAAAAATTTTAATGAAAATTCGAGTTTAATGGTTTTTCGTTTTCAGGGTCAATTTGTACTACGCCAATATATTGCATAAGGCAAGATATTGGCGTATTGACGTTATAGTTGTGATTCGGGGTATAGGCACCTGAGTCACACAACCCATATTCTTATAGGTATTTAAATTAAAAATTCCTGTAAATAATCAAAGTTCATATTGCGATATTTCAATTCAGCATAGACCAAAATAATTTACCTAAATTTATGAAAATGCTTGGAGCACGTCATCATCTTCTTGAAAATTACTTTTGTAGAGCTCTTCAGAGTTAAATTTTTGTAACATCTGTTTGAAGCGGTTAAAATGTGTATAACCAAGAGGTTGAATTGAATATCGTACCCGCAATATTTTATCTGCAGTTTAAATAGCTAGTCTATTTCTCACTTATTTTTTTCACAATTGAGTTATATAGAAAGACTTAGTAAAAAAATCAATAAACTTCGAGCTAGCTGAGATATGTTTCCAAATTGCAATCTATACCAGCAGCATTTTTTTTATTGAGACATCAGTCCAAATTTATTCACCTGTATTGAGTAGCATTGGTGAAGATGAATCAAGTTCCATTTATCGATTGTGGAATCAATTTTTCCTACGCTAACAGAATTTTTAATTTTACCGTAATATCTAATATATCCGCCGGAGAAAACATACACAGTTCGTATAAAATTACTAACAATGCAGAACAACTTTCTTTTATTACTTTTAGTTCCTGTTGTTACATAGGTTTTATTTACGGCGTAAAAATTAAAGTAAGATTTATGATTTTTATATTTGCAATATCCCCATTTTTTCGCAATTTTAAAAGAAATTCCCCTTGACTTTTCGCAATATTATCATTTCCCCGGGAAAAAATTAATCCCCAAAGCGGGAAGAAATCCCCCAATCTGGCATCCCTGCTTAGTAAACCCTGAAGATCTTTTAAGTTTAGTGTGACGTAGAGTAAGAGGAGGTTGGTTCAATAACCTCTTGGGCATTGTTTGGTTAAGGTGTAAGAATGCCGGCGTACCTATAGTTTTGTCATTCCAAGAAATGATTTGTTTATTATTTTCGAATCAGTCTGAATAGGTTTCTTTTCCTAATCCTTCATATGTCGTTAACCTTTCTGGCACGACATGGGTAGATTTTGTACCCCAAAAACACAATTTTTTTGATATTCATAAACAATTCATAATTATGAAACGAAGTTTCTTGAAAGCCTTTCTGGGAAAACTTCAAATATTTTAAGCAATTCACCTACTTATTTTTATGTAAAAATTTGCTTTTATAAGCAAAGAAAGCAGCTGGGGTACACTTTGTACCCCATATCGTAATTCGCGTGACTATCTGCATACACATGCGAATACAACGTAGGACGTGTCTGATACCTGGAATCACTTTCAAACTTCCCTGAAATGTGTTGTTTCAGGTTACTAACTATAGCGTAGGCTTCATAACCTTTTATCAGGAGATATTTCTCATTAATTGGCTGAAATGAACGTGTTACAAGACATGGTAGCAAACAAGGACAAGCAGGTAAATGGACAGATTAACGTATTTGTCTAAAACATGCATACCAATGTCCTAAATCGCTGTCACCGGTTCAAGACAGGCAATTAGTAATAAAGCAGTCTGGCAATCAATGGATGGTGCAGAGAAATGCCGCCTCAAGTAAACCGCCGCAACAAAGTAATAAAATATAAGTTAGGGAAATGGTATGATACAGCCCTCAGGAAAAATGCACCGGAGTAAATAATCTATATTGACCTGAAATCGGCTCGCTTTTTTTAGTATAAAGGAGCAGATTAAACTTCTGATTTTTCATTCAAATTTTGGGCGAACAATTGAGTAGAGTGTGTTTTCTGTTCAGTGCTATACGTTATGTCGAAAAGGCAAAATCCCAGTTTATCTTGTGAGTCCCAGAGGGACAATTGCTTACAGTGGTTAGATGAAAGCGATGCTGAAAGTACTGAAGACTTATTGTTATCTGATAGCTCAGAAGAAGAAGACTTTCTGATAGCTGATGATGATGAAAGCGAAGACGAGGTGATAGTCCTTCATATGTGTGTTTTAGTTCTTTATAATAGTTTTCAAAATATCCTTAGCTTGTTACAACTGATGAAGCCGAGAGCGGAGAAGAAGATGAAGATCCACTATTTGTTTCAAAGAATGTAACAATATGGAAAGAAATACCCCCACGAATAACTCGCCGACAGGACTGCAAACATAATAACCATCAAACCTGGGCTTACTTCTGAATCAGCAAATGTATCACAAATTGTTGAGTGTTTTAAAAAGTTTATAGATGATAATATAGCGGACATCATTGTGAAATTTACCAATCAAAACGCCAAAAATGGCACGAAGAATTCAACAGAAACAATACAAAAAAGCAAAAAACATGGATTCCAACAAATACAACAGAAATGTATGCTGTGTTTGGCCTTCAATTACAATGGGTGCTCTCAAAGCAAATCGAGAACCAGTACATGTTTTATGGTGTAAAGATAAACTGTACTGTAGATCGATTTTTTGTGCCACTATGCCTCGCGAAGGGTTTGTTCAACTTCTCTCATTTATGAGATTTGATGATCTTACGACTAGAGTAGAGCGTAGAAATACTGACAAAATGGCACCAATCAGGGGATTATTTGAGATATTTGTTGGAAACTGTGTTAGTAACTATAACTCTGGGTCACACCTTACAATCAATGAACAACTTGTACCTTTCAGAGGGTGGTATCCATTTAGAGTGTACATGAAATCAAAGCCAGCCAGATATGGCATAAAAATATGGGTACTTGTGGATGTAGATACTACGTATGCAAAGAATCTCCAGGTATATACTGGTAAAGAGCGAGATAGATCTGAGAAATTGCTGGGTAAATGCGTAGTACTGGATTTAGTTAAGTGCCTCGGCCGCGGTTTCGGTATTACAACGGACAACTTTTTTACAAGTATACCTTTGGCGAGAACACTTTTTGGCATTCTTCGAAAAAATAAACAAGATATCCCAAAAGCGCTGTTATCCACCCAACAATAAGAAGAATCTTCAGTTTTTGCATTCCATGAAAACATAACGATGGTTTCGTATGTACCAAAAGCCAAGAAACATGTGATTGTAGTAAGTACCGAGCATCATGATAATGCTGTGAGCGATGTAATGAACAAATTCAAACCCGACATGATTATGCATTTATAATCACACTAAGGGATTTGCTGATACTATGAATAAGATGGTCAATGAGTACACAGTAAAAAGGACCAGCAATAGATGGCCCTTTGCATTGTTCCAAAACTGTTTGGATATTACTTCGTTGAACAGCTTCGTTCTATGCAGAAAAACAAATGGGGTTATCGAAGGAAGTTCTCGTTGAATCTTGGAAGCTTGGAGCTTATAAAACCTGCCATTGTAGAAAGACTCCAAAATCGACCGATAAATTTACCTAAACGCATTTCTGAAGCTATGTCAGAACTAGTTCGAGAAATAGAACGAAAAATGTCAAATCAGCAAGAGCAGCAGAAACCATTTGGAAGGTGTACTATTTGCCCCCGAACGAAGGACAGAAAATGCAGAAAAAACATGCCAATACTGTTTAAAATTGATTTGTCCTGATCACAGCATTACAAAAAAAGTAACAGTGTTGAAACCAATATTAAAAAGCTAAAAAGCCACTTGAAAATTAAATAATTTAAAAGATTTTAATTCCAAGTATTTCTTATTATTGAAACTAGTTTGGGAACAAAACTACATATACCTACCTACAAACTCGTCGATAAAGCAGTTTTTTAGTGGAGACAACAATCGACACATGATCGCTACATTCCACATTACAAAATCTCGACATGATCGACAGAATTCATCAGGCTTTTAATTGAAATTAAAATATATATTATTAGCAAATTATTACTTAGCTTAAAATGCATAAAACGTTTTAGTATTAACTAAAAATAATTTGGAAATGGCCATATTATATATGTATAGGTATATACTATTATTTCAGTTAATACGTTGTGCGTACTAAGCAAAACTGCTAAGGTCAATGCACTCGTCTGACCTACGCACAGCTGTTTAGGTGAAGGGACTTTTCTGTTGCTACCGACGCACAGCTGCTAAGGTCAATGTACTTTCGTTGCTATGCACAAGGTAAAATAATTTGTTGGTGCCGTGCGAAATTCAGAGACAATATAAGTCGCAGGCCAACTTAAATCTTTCTCTTTTAGTATCCAGCTATCACAGATTGTGCACCGTTTTGGAATTCGACTTGGCGAGTGTAATAAAATAAAATTATTAACAAATTAATTTTATCTTGGGTACCGACTGAGGTAAAGATATTTATTCTGGGTCTCGACTGGAATAAATTATACTAAAATAATAACTTTATCTTGGGTAACGACTGAGATAAAGATATTTATTCTGGGTCTCGACTGGAATAAATTCTACTGACATAATAACTTTATCTTGGGTAACGACTGCGATAAAGATATTTATTCTGGTCTCGACTGGAATAAATCTTACAAATAACAACTTTATCTTGGGTACCGACTGAGATAAAGATATTTATTCTGGATCTCGACTGGAATAAAATTTACTAACTAAATAGCTTTATCTTGGGTAGCGACTGAGATAAAGATTATTATTCAGGGTCTCGACTGGAATAAATCTTACTAACTCAACAACTTTATCTTGTGTACCGACTGAGATAAAGATATTTATTCTGGGTCTCGACTGGAATAAATTCTATTAACATAACAATTTTTATCTTGGGTATCGACTGAGATAAAGATACATATTCTGGGTCTCGAGTGGAATAGATTTTACTAACTCAATACTTTATCTTGGGTAGCGACTGAAATAAAGATAGTTATTTCGGGTAGCGACTAGAATAACACTCACTAATCTCAAACCTTTATCTTGGGTCTCGACTGAGATAAAGATAGTTATTCCGGGTACTGACTAGAATAACACTCACAAATATCAAACCTTTATTTTGGGTCTCGACTGAGATAAAGGTATTTATTCTGGGTACCGACTAGAATTAATACCACTAATACAACTTTGCTTTGGGTCTCGACTGAAGTAAAGTATCTTGTTCTGGGGAACGATGAGAACAAGTATTCTACTAACCAAATTACATTTTGCTTTGGGTCTCGACTGAAGTAAAGTATCTTGTTCCGGGGAACGACTAGAAAAAGATAATCGCTAATTATTTAATCACCAACGCCATAAAGTCGATTCCATAGTTTTATACTGGTGAGTACATTTTTTGATTCATATATAATACCATTGGTCAAAGTTGTCTCAACTTTGAGAGTATTGTACTGAGATTAAAAATAAGTATTGTGTAGTGGATAAGTGACTTTTTTTTAAATCCATTGAAATTTAGTTCTAAGTGTCGTGAAATTGAATTCTGTTAATTTTAGTTCTAGTTATAATGTTGTACTTAGGTTTTACGTGCCTTCAATAAACCACTGAATATAAAATATTCCCCGGCGTTATTATTTACAATCCACATCATTATTGATATTTTCTTTTGAGTGTTCTCATTGGACAGAACATTTTTATGGTCCTTCGTAACCAGAATTAAAGTGTTGTGGTTTATTAATTTCACAAGTCTTAACATGAGTACACTTCAAAAATGTTTGGCTAATCAAGCCACCTCCGCAAAAATCATCGAAAAATCTCTCAAGAACTACAACAATACTGTAGTAGAGAAACGAACATAAGTTTCTGAGCGCTTAATAGCTTTAAGCGAAATCTGGTCAGATTACAAGTCTACTCATTATACAATTATCCAAGCTACGCTGGCGTTGGATGAGAGTGAACTGGAGAAGTACGAGTATTTCTTACATGATCAATTTGCAGAAGTGGAAAATAAGTACTTTACATTCCGAGGTATTCTTAGGGATGCATTAGATGTTTTTGAGCCAAAAGCAGAACAAAAAATTGCTGCAGAAACTAGAACTGACCAGCAATTCTCGTCTTTTTTGAAGTTGCCCACAATTACACTTCCAACATTTTCTGGTTCTTATGATTCATGTAGATCGTTTCACGATTTGTTCAATTCTCTCGTTCATAAAAATCAATCCTTACCTCCAGTACAAAAACTACGTTTTCTTAAAACAAGTGTTACTGGAGAGACTGAACATTTACTGCGACAGTTTCCAGTAACAGACGCAAGTTACGAAAATGCATGGAAAACGTTAAAGGATAGACACGACAACAAACGAGTATTAGTGAATGCTCAGCTGAAAACTCTGTGCAATCAATCTAAAATAATAAATGAATCTGCTAAGGCGATACGATCCTTATTAGACAGATCTTCAGAATTGCATTTTCGAGCTTGAAGCTTTAGGAGTTTCTACAAAGCAATGGGACCCAATTCTCATATACAAGTTGGTGCAATGCCTACCAACGGAAACCCATCGCTTGTGGGAGCAGGAGGTAAATAATGAAGAAGGTTTGCCTACGTTTGATGCTCTAAAAACCTTCCTAGATACCAGATTCCGAACTCTGGAAGCAATTTTAGATTCAAAGTCAGCTCATCCAGAGAAACAAATAACTCAAATAACTTCACTAAAAAGGTATCAACACATTTCTCATCATCTACAGACAAATGCGCAATATGCAAAGAGCCACATAGATTGTTTAAATGTCCACAATTTATCAAATGTGACATTGACAAAAGGTTTAAGATCTTTACATCTAACCGTCTATATGTAAGCTGCCTATCAAGGCACCATAACACGAAATCTTGCCCAAGCAAATTTACGTGTCGGCAATGCGGTAGAACACACCATTCTTTGCTTCACAAGAATAGTAGTACATCCAATCAAATTACTCACTGTTCAACTAAACAAAGCAATAATTCTATCAAACAAGCACAGCCAAACAATTCTACCTGTACATCTGAGGTCATACCAGATAGTTCTTTACGAACATTCTACACAAATCGCCCACGGCGCGGTACTCAAGCACTGCTTGCCACATCATTGCTTCACATTTCCTCAACAGAGGGAACAATGCATACTATGCGAGCTCTAATCGACTCGGGGTCTCAAGTATTTTTTATTACAGCAGCAGCAACACGCAAACTACTCCTATCTGCCACTCGCGTTGACACCAAAATCACAGGCTTGGTAAATAGCAAAGCTACAAATATTAAACGACAAACATGCTTCAAAGTACGTCCGAAATCTAAATCAAATAAGACAACTTCAGTGACAGCACTAATCGTGAACAAGATCACTGAGTTCCTGCCTCCGACTACCATTCAAATACAAGAATGGGATCATATAAAGGATTTAAAGCTTGCTGACCAATTTTTCCACAAGCCGGGAAAAGTTGATATTCTCCTGGGAGCAGATGTATACGGGGAAATTCTATTGGAAGGATTAAGAAAACGTCCTCCAGGAACCACCTACTGCTCAAAATAGCACCCTAGGATGGATTCTCTTCGGAAATCTATCACGAGCGGACTCTACGTCTAAAGTTTCATCTTTAGCAATTAATGCGCAAGCTGACCAAGAAAGGTCAATAGGTAAAATCCTGAGAAAGCTTTCACAACCTGGGGAAATAACTTCTCAAGTGAGTAAACTCTCAAAATACGAGCAAGAGTGTAAACGATCTTATCAAAACACTCATCGTCGTATTGCAGCTGGCCGATATGTACGATTACCATTCATCGAAGAAAAACCAGTACTAGCTGATTCTCGATATATGGACTTACGCAGGTTTTATAACCTCAAAAGGAAACCTCCTAAAAATTCTAATTTTTACAAAGACTATAAAGGTTGCATTAAAGTATATCATGCCTTAGGACACATGAAACTAGCTTCAAGAAAGCAAGCAGCAATTCTAGCTACAATGCAGCAGGCATCAACAACTCCTATAGATGAGTAAGCAGCAAGCCCAGCTTCAGGACATCATAATTTTCCAAAATCAGCTACCCAGTTGCAGCGACCTATATCTGTATCTACAGCAGGGCGACAAAAATCCACGTCGTCTGAGGCTAAACGAGTACCACTGACGACATCAAGCCTTCAGCAGTTTCAACCTGCATTGAAGTTGAAGGAATGCATTTTAAAAGATACAAATTTTCTTCACGCAGAACGTCCGGATAACGGCTTCCAGCTACTTATTGCAGACAGTGAACAACCGAACACATTCGAGGATTCATTGTCTCATATGAAAAACTAAAGCGGTCCAGAAAAAAGAAACAACGTTTCACTGCTCGGGACGGGACACGCATAAAAGTAAAGTTACTTGTAGATGGACGTATACGAATCATAACTTAAAATGATTAATCTAAATCTAGAATCTATTTTTTATTATCTTCCTAATATTCAACTGGGATCAAGCATTTGTAGATATCTCGGAAGTTCGATCTTTGCGCTTACTCAATGTATTATTTTTCTATATTATCTTCGCTTTCATGAGCATCATATAGCAAATTAATCAGATTCGCTCAAATATTCCTATAACAGCATACAAGATTGAAATATTTTTTCTATCCGAATCTACCTCTTCTTAGCAAAAAAAAAAACAAATCATTTTTAACAGATGTACCTACATATAGGTACACAACAGCAAGCCTGCATACAAAATAAAATCTATTTTTTTTTAATCCAAAATGTATACAATTCTTCCGGGAGAAAAATTCTATCAAGTGGTAAATTCTGCAGTACCGGCCGTTAACATACCCACAAATACATTTCGGATCAATTGCATCAATTTGCTAAGAAGAACTCAACCCTTTCCACCTATAGACATAAGCCATAATAACAATTATGCAAAGTCGATTTTTTTGTCTCTCTCTCTCAAGTCAGGCACTCAAAATTACAGCAGTCAAAATTTTCAAATCGTTGCACTCAGATTCGAAGAAAGAGTTCCATTGTTATTGGACATTGCTACGAGACACAGTGGGAAATTATCACACTGGCATCATTAAAAAAAAAGAAAAAAAATTATATATATATAAAAAAAAGAAAAAAATTATATATATATTAAAAAAAAAAAAAATCATATGAAAGATAACAAAACCTTATCTAAAATCTAGATTAAGTTGCAAGCTGTAGGTACTTACACACATACGTACAACTGTACGCCCGTTTCAATAATTAGAGCATAATTTGTTTCAAAACACAGAACTTTTCCCGTGCAAAGAGTTCATCATGTTGAAATTTCTGCAGTACAAATTTCAAAACATGACAAAACTCTTTTCATCCAGTAAACTGAAGCATAATGTCTTTTCTGCATAACCAAGATTATTTTTTCAGACAAAAAAATTGTTTTCCAAAAAAAAGGGCAGCCCCGCCCGACTCGAACCTTGGACCTGGGACGTCACACCGAACCAACGCTCAGCGCAGCTCGGCTATGCTTCCAACGAAAATCGGGATCATTACATGACAATTAAAGGCCTTCCAACTCGAAGCCACCGCCAATAAACACATGTCAACCAAGGAATGCGCTGCTCTGACTCAGTTTATCAGTTCATAGCAGCAGACACCACCATTTATAACAACAAGGTATAATTCCTTAGATATGTATATATATATATATATATAATATATATATATATATATGCAAAAAAAAAAGGGGGAAGACAACAAAGGCATGCTTTATATCGTCATTGCAATTAATTTATAATATCAAATACTTGAAAGATTGAATTTTCTTATAAAATTCAACCTTTCAACAGGGGGCAGTATGTTGTAAACCAACATTAAAAAGCTAAAAAGCCACCTGAAAATTAAATCATTCAAAATATTATAATTCCAAGTATTTCTTATTATTGAAACTAGGTTGGGAACGAAACTACATATACCTACCTACAAGCTCGTCGATAAAGGAGTTTTTTAGTGGAGACAACAATCGACACATGATCGCTACATTCCACATTACAAAATCTCGACATGATCGACAGAATTCATCAGGCTTTTAATTGAAATTAAAATATATATTATTAGCAAATTATTACTTAGATTAAAAAGCATAAAACATTTAAGTATTAACTAAAAATAATTTGGAAATGGCCATATTATATACGTATAGGTATATTCTATTATTTCAGTTAATACGTTGTACGTACGAAGCACAGGTGCTAAGGTCAATGCACTCGTCTGACCTACGCACAGCTGTTTGGTATAGCGTATACCCCCTTACACTACTTTTGTTTGGCTTCTCTACGTCTGTAGAGAAAACCCGATGATTTCCCAGAGTATATAATTATATAAAATTTTGCTATTTCCGAGAACTAGCTCTATGCTACTTCTCCATATGAGAAAATTCCTGAAAAGTTAAGATTTATATATGCTACTTCTTCATATTAGAAAAATCCTGAAAAGATAAAATTTATATATTTCCAAGAAGTAGCCCTATGCTACTTCTTCATATTAGAAAATTCCTGAAAAGATAAAATTTATATATTTTCAAGAAGTAGCCCTATGCTACTTCTTCATATTAGAAAATTCCTGAAAAGATAAAATTTAAATATTTTCAAGAAGTAGCCGTATGCTACTTCTCCATAGTACAAAAAAGATAAAATATATATATTTACAAGAAGTAGCCCTATGCTACTTCTTCATATAAAAAAAAAATCCTGAAAAAAAACATATCTATACATACCCGCATACAAGTCCAGGTCTGAAATAAACAACAACAACAGCAGAATATTTTCAGTCGAAAAATTCTAAAATGTGCAAAATGAACACAAAATACAATTTTTCGTTTAAAACTTATCGCTAGTCAACCACATCAAAGCGACGAAAACGGCAATTCGCCTAGCTGTAAAAGATCGCGTTATGCCATCATGCAATGTGTTACAGCAGGCTTGAAAAAAGAGCAAAAAAATTCTGAGAGGAAAAAGGCGCTCGCTTGCCGGTGGCTGAGTGAAGAACGATGGAATGGAGGGAGACTGCTGGTAGTCGGGGAGTTGTTTTTTGTCTTTGAACGAGAACGGTCGCAGAAAAATTGAGTCGCGATTCCTCTTTATTTAAAATCAGTCTTTATAGTTTTTTTTTTGTTTTTGAGAACTGAAAGGAAAAATTTTAGTTTACTCATTCTGGTCGTGAATTTTGTTAATTAGAATATTGTGCAACAGTTTTTTTTCTAAAGATCTTTCTAATAGCGAACTGAAAGAAAATTTTGGTGTTAATGCTGCACATTCTTAAGTTTTATTAATTGGATTACTTACCTGTGGGACAGTGATTTTTTTTTATTCATGAATGTTATTGATTGAATTACGTACCTGTGAGACCGTGATTTTCCTAAAGATCTTTCTAATATTGAACTGAAAGAAAATTTTAGTATTAATGTTGCACATTCATAAATGATATTAATTATATTATTTACATGTGTGCCAGTGATTTCTCAAATAGATCTTTCTAATAGTGGACTGAAATAAGAAATTTGTTATTAATGTTGCGCATTCATAGATTGTGTTAATTAGAATATTTACCTGTGCAACAGTGATTTTTCCTAAAATTGTATTAATTAGAATACTTACCTGTGCGACCGTGATTTTCCTAAAGATCTTACTAATAGTGAACTGAAAGAAAATTTTAGTATTAATGTTGGACATTCATAAATGATATTAATTAGATTATTTGCCTGTGTGCCAGTGATTTTTCACATAGATCTTTCTAATAGTGAACTGAAAGAAAATGTTGATATTAAGGTTGCGCATTCACGAAATTTTATTAATTGAATTATTTACCTGTGCGCTAGTGATTTTCATTTAGATTTTTTTTCATATATGTAGATCTTTCTACTAGTGAACTGAAAAGAAAATTTTGATTGATTCATTCTGTGCAGTCGTTATTTTTATTAATTAGAATATTTACCTGCGACAGTGATTTTCACGTAGATCTTTCGATTGGTGAACTCAAAAGAAAATTTTGGTTTGTTAATGCTGTGCACTCATAATTTGTATTAAATGGAATATTTACCTGTGCGACAGTGATTTGCCTAAAGATCCTTCTACTGGTGAACTGAAAGAAAATTCTAGTATTAATGCTGTGCACATATAATTTGCCTTATTTGAAATATTTACCTATGCGACGGTGAGCCTTATACACCGTAGTAGTGGCGAACCTGAGAGAAAATTTGGGGAAAAGTTTCCTTGCACGTAACAAAGATCATTTTGAACTTTTTGTCTGCGCGACGGCAAGTTGGATTTATACCGGCGAGGAAGTATCCCTCTGGCAGAAGTTACGGCAAAACATTTCGCTCTTACATATCCGAAGGAGCAGGGAAGCGAGGAGGTGAACTCAGACATCAACATAGTCCTGAAGCAGCTAGCAGATATTTGGAAAACCAGTGTCCAACCCTTTTGGTAAAGGAGGAAACCCCGAATATGAGTAAATCAGGTGTTATGTAAGTCCATAGCGGACCACAAGGTTAGTTCAAATTTTCTCTAAGTATTATTGTTTGCTTTGTGTTCTTTTGTTCTTAATTTTACAGTGTTAAAGTCATTTAGTGTACATCTAAGGTTAGGCGTCGATCAGAGGGTTCGTTAAGTCACATAATAGGAAAGAGCTTATTAGGTCTAGTTGTAAAGATTTTGATCTAGATGGAGATTAACCGGAGACTTTCTTTCCTTTAGTTTTTATATATATACCGTGTGAATCTTTGTGTGATCGGGTTTCCGCCCTCATAAGTGATAAATATGCATAGACAACCGCAATAAATAAATTATTTTGATTTGGACTTGATGAAATTTTGAGTTCCTTGATACGTCTTCCTTCTTCTTTTGGTGATTTAGTTTGGTCACCTTTGGCCGCCCTTCTCCAAGTTGCTTTCTTCTTTTGTTTACAGGTTGGTAATGGATTCAGCGCGATGGAGTGAGTAGTTCAATAAAGGGGATGGTCGCGAACAGGAGGAGGTCGTTTCCGCACGCACACGGTAATAGATGTAAAACACGTACAGATGGGGCTGATCATTTCGATACGGCTTTGGAGGCTTAGCCAGGGTGGATGGGGGCGACTGAGCCCAACATTACCCGAAGCCGGGGTCTCAACTACATTAGAGACCCCTCTCAGCTTTCTCACTCCCTCTCAATCGTCCATTTGCCAGCGTTGTAAGCTCTCCGGGTGAATTAGCACTTGTTCGGCGTTGCTGAGGTCTTCTATTATCCTTCTTTTTGCTGCATATAAATAAAATCAATTTTCTTCTTTTTAGGCTTTCAGGTTCCACCATGAGAAGGAAGCCTACATTAGATCTTTTTTTTTACTGTCCGTCCGTCTGTCTGATCAGTTATGTTGACAATTTTGCATAGCTTAACAAGCATTAAGGGATGTGGGTGGCAAGAACCACTCCAAGCCGGCCGATCGCTAGCGGCATATTTGCTGTGCAGCCCACGCTAATCCAGCGATGATTTTGTAACAAAGAGGTGTCGGATGCAGTATGTATCTACATTCAGGTACAAGTGAATGTAGGTATATCTGTCGGCTGACAAGCTCTCCGTTACAAATGGCGCCCAAGTTGGTTTTTTGTTGGCCTTTAGTCAAGCATCTCTTGACTAAAGTGCAATTACTATTTTAATAATTTTTTTTCTAGTCGCCCACTTGTCGTTACAAATGGCGCCCAAACTTTGGTTTTTTTTCTTCGCATTTAGTCAAGCTTCTCTTGACTAGAATGCAATTGCTATTTGAATGTTATTTTCTCAATTTTTTTTTGTGTTATTATCAATATAAGAACTTTTCATTGTTTTGTAAGACCTCAGTATGTTTTAAGCTGGCACAATGATTTGCCTGGCGGATACAAGGTGCTGGGTCTACGCAGACCTCTTCTTGCTTCTGTGGAGTGTGTTACTTCCATGATAGCTCCTTTTTTGCTCTCGTTAGGCCCGACCCTTGTATCGCGGCTGGGTCACTCGACCATGGTTCTGGCTGCATGTGTGATCGTAAACTGCCTTCGGTCAAGTCTAAGGGAATTTCTACCTTAAAGTTAACAGTTTCCTGGTTTAAGTGCTCATCTCCTCGGCAACAAGCGAGTCTTGTGCGCGAGGAGTACCACTTTTGAAGCCAAGCTTCGGCTCGTGGACGCCGAGATGATGTCCACTTGCCAGTTTTACTTGCACGACGAGCTGATCAGCTGACACAAACCTGGGAAGTTGTTGAACGATGTTCTTCTTTTGATTCTGTCCTTGTCTGGGCATTGGTGTCAGCTTACCGGTTTTAGTGTGCAACTTCGCACCAGATTTTTTTTTCGTTCAAACCCTTCTTCCCTTATTATTAAATTCGGTAATCCCTCTGGAGGCTCCTCGACGGAAGTGTGAGATGTTCAGTTTGCAGTGGTCAGTTAGCGTTGTATGCGATGCGTGCGCTTTTGAAATTAATTCCGCTTACATCTGCTGGTACCAGGGAGAAGCCAGTATATTATTAAATTTGTATGGTGTTACGGGCTGTGAGCCATTTTAGTTTTGGGGTTTTTTACAGAAAAAAAAACTGCTTTAAGGTTTGCATTGTCACCTTTGGAATATATAAGCATTCATGGTTTTTTCTTCTGCCTGTTAATTATTTTGATGATAGTAATATATACAATCAGCTACTGCTTCTCTCCTGAGTGCTGGCAGCCACTAAGTTACTGACAACTCACATTCGCCTTTCATCTCGACTTCATTCCCCATTAACCTTCCCTAACATCTAGTGATGGGAGGCTAACTCGATTAGTGGGTGATGAATGTTGTATGCGAAGCATACTGTTATGGATGCTGTTTCCGTTCACTTCTGCTGGTTCCGAGAAGAAGCCCGTATTATCTCTTGTTTTTAGTTTTAGTTGGGTTGCCCCGTTCAGATATTTAGTTTTAGTTGGGTTGTCCCGCACAGATATTTAGTTTTGGTTGGGTTGTCCCGTTCAGATTTATCTCCTTATATAAATCACCGCTACGGATTTTTACTCGAGTACCAGCAGCCACTTGATCACCGACCTCTCACCTTTCCTTGATCTGTTGACTTCAGTCTCTTGCCAAGTTGATGAACGATGTTCATCCCACCCGATTTTATTCTTGGTAAAGTAGTGTTCGTCCTGATCATCCTAACATGGGACGGCAGCTCTTCAGGCTCCGGTTCCACAATTTTAGTTTTCTACAATTGCTAGTATGGACTGACTAAAGTGCATAGTTTAACAATGTTCGCCGGCGAAGTGAGAGAGAGATAGAGTTTTGTTTTTTTTTGTCCAGCTGGGCTGGAAAATAGGATTTTTTTCTGTTGTTGTGGTGTGTGGGAGGCTGTCCTTCCGCGTTGATCCGTCATACCGAGACCCCCTTTCTTAAATGAAGAACTTTAGTAATACACATAGTATAAATCGATTGCTCGCGTAAGACACGCAGAACGTATAATCCCAAATCAGAGTAGTGTTTCTTTTAATCGTATCTGCACGGTTCCGTAGGAATTCTCATCGTAATTATTATAAACGTTTTTTTTTTATATATATATATATATCTAGCCCGATTTTTTTTTTCGGCTGAATTATCTTCAGCATTAGCATAAACACATTTATACACTCTTTTTTTTACCTTTACTTGGCACAGTTTTCCGGTGAATATTCTCTTTCATTAGTATAGACACGTTTTTTATTATTAGTTTTATTTTGGCACAATTTCTTCTGAACTAGCGCGACATTAGTGTAGACGCAGAATTTTTTTTTGTAGGTTAGGCTTGGCACAGTTTCCAGCTGATTTAGCTGCAGCACTAGCATAAATGCATTTATATTTTTTTTCTCTTATTTTGTTTTATTTTTCGTTTATTTACACATTTGGCACAATTTTTTTGGGCATCCTCTTTGGCCTTGTGATAAAGGTATTGTGGTTTTTTTTATATATATACATACATATCTGGCACAATTTCCGGCTGCAGTATCTTCGAGATTCGTTAAACGCACTTGGGCTGTTGGTTGATTATACTTTGCGGAATTTTCGGCAATAGTCACATCATTGCTTCCCTATCGTATCTGGTAAAGCCTTCAGTTGAAATATTCTCGGCACTACCATAGTCGCGTCCTTGTTTTTCTAATTATTCAGTATAATTCTCGCGGTTTTTTTTTTTTTCACATAAACACCAGAGCATTTCCTCGCGGGGTTTTTTTTATTAATTTTATTTGTCGGGAGATTCAGACCAAGATGGACTTCTCCTTCTTATCACGGGATGACCTTGAGGTCGAATTCGCTGTACGCAACCTTCGATCTGCTGAAGCTAACGCTCGCCGTAAGCTCACAGAGGTGTACGAGGCCGAGAAGTTGGAATCCGGCAGAGCACCCTTTAAGTCTCACGCTTATAAAAATCCGTAGCGCGAATTAGACTATATTATCAGTCGAGTCGACGCTCTGAATCGTGACCTGAGTTCGGACCCCATCCGAACTGTCGAAGACACATAGGTACCTCAGCCTGCGTAGAGTCATAAAGGCTGCCATTGCCGAAACAGTAGAATCTGATGAAGGGGATCCTTGGGATCCTCGTCCATACGCTGATGTTTACATTCAGGGACGAAAGATACGAGGTTTATTTGATAGCGGTGCAAATGTGAGCGTGCTCGGGGCTGGAGCAGAGAGTTTCCTGAGCAAGATGGGGATTTCGTTCCACTCGATGCCGTCTTCAGTTTCGACCGCTCATGGGCGGCAGCAAAAGGTCCTGGGGCACATACGGGTCCTCGTAAAATATGGGGAAAAGACGCGTATGATGAGACTGCACATAGTTCCCTCTCTTCAGCAACACCTGTACCTGGGAATCGATTTTTGGAAAGCATTCGGCTTAAGACCTGTCATGGTAAATGAGCTTCACTCCTTGCCAAAAGCATCACCTCCTTGTTCGCAACAGCACGATCTTTCCGAATACGACTCGCAACGTTTGCAGGAGGTGATCACCTCCTTTCCATCATTCAGTCAGCAATGCTTGGGTCTCACCACGATGGTAGAGCATGAGATAGACATTAGTCTGGCGAAACCCATTAAGCAACGTTTCTATTCAGTATCTCCGGCAGTGCAGAAATCCTTATACGATGAGCTCGACCGAATGGTGTCGCTAGGAGTCATTGGGGAGAGTCAAAGTTCATGGTCGTCACCAGTCACTTTATTTAAGAAGGCTAACGGTAAAGTGCGCCTCTATCTGGACGCCCGAAAATTAAACTCCGTAACAGTCCCAGATGCCTTTCCGTTACCTCTTATAGATGGAATCCTCAGTAGACTCCAGGAAACAAAGTTCATCTCTGCCATAGATTTAAAGGACGCGTTCTGGCAGATCCCTCTCGTTGTGGGATCAAGAGACAAAACAGCTTTCGCAGTGCCGGGAAGACCCCTATATCAGTTCAAGGTGCTTCCGTTTGGAATTTGCAACGCTCCGCAGACAATGTGCAAGCTGATGTGCAAGGTCATCCCTTACCAACTGCATGATCAAGTGTCGGCGTATCTTGACGACTTACTGATTACTTCCTCCACGTATGGCGAACACCTAAGGCTTCTGGCGGAAGTCGCGTCGTTGCTTCCCGCTGCCGGCCTGACGACCAACGTGGAGAAAGGTAAGTTTTGTATGAGAGAGGTCAGATATCTTGGCTTTGTAGTTGGGGATAGTTGCTTGCGGGCCGATCCCGAAAAGGTCACTGCTATTCAGAGCTTGCCAAGTCCAACAACTGTCAAGAAAATACGTAGCTTCCTCGGAGTATGCGGCTGGTATAGGAGGTTCACTCCACATTTCGGACGTTCTAAAGAAAAACATCAAGTTCGAGTGGAACGAACAAGCTGAAGTGGCATTCCAACAGTTAACACAGTGTCTGATGACCGCCCCAGTGCTCGCGAATCCGGACTTCTCCAAGCCCTTTTTCATTCAGTGCGACGCTAGCACTACAGGGGTTGGAGGTGTCTTGTTTCAGCGTTCTGTGGATGGGGATGAGCATCCCATCGCTTACATGTCACAGACGCTGAACGCTGCTCATCGCAACTACAGCAAAACCGAGTCACAGTGTCTGCCCGTCGTATTGAGTATAAAGAGGTTTAGGCCGTATTTGGAAGGACTGGAGTTTACGGTCTTTACTGAACACGCTAGCCTCAAATGGCTCATGGATCAACGGGATCTATGCGGCAGGCTGGCTCGTTGGAGCCTCAAACTCCAGGCCTTCAAATTTCACATTGAATAGAGTAAAGGTAAGGACAGTGTGGTGGCTGATACTCTTTCCAGGTCATTTGCTGATGAGGCAGCGGAACAACACACAGACGAGTTAGTTTATCCTGCGCAAGTCAGTTCGCTTGATTTGAAGTGGAGAGAATCCAGCGCATCACTTCCAATCCAAGCGGTTTTCAGAACTTACGAATTAGCGGTTTTAAGGTATATATCTCATTCTCGTTTCCAAATAACAACGTCTCAGAGCATCGGGTACAGTGGAAGCTACGGGTTCCTGATTGTCTCACTGGCGATTTGTAAAATCCGAGCATAGTGCTCCTATAGCAGCACATTTCGGTTTCGCAAAAACCTTAGAGAAACTACGTCATCAGTATTACTGGCCAAGCATGGCTTCAGAAGTACGACAGTTCATAAACGCCTGCTAAACGTGTAAACTGATCAAGCCGACCAATGTGTCTTCGCGACCTCCCATGGGCACGTTACGGACTACCGAGCTGCCATGGCAACGCATCTTCTGTGATCTTTTAGGTCCAAGTCGAGGAGGTAATAGGTATATCTTCATCATACTGGATCAATTATCTAAGTTTGTGTTGTTGGAAGGAATGCCCGAGGCCACAGCCTCGCGGGTTGTCAAATTCCTGCAGCAAAGGGTCTTCTTAATGTTTGGGGTTCCGGAAATGGTACATTCAGACAATGGTAGTCAGTTCATTGCAAAGATATTCGTCCAATTGTTAAATCGTTATGGGGTGAAACACATCTTCTCACCAGCCTACTCCCCTCAATCAAACGCCTCTGAGCGTGTTAATCAGTCAGTTCTGGCAGCGATCCGCGCCTACGTTGGCACAGAGCATCGAAATTGGGCCGAACATCTGAGCGAGATTGGCTTCGCCATTCGTAATGTCGTGCAGGAGTCGTCTAAATGCTCGCGATATTTCTTGCTTTTCGGTCGACATCCGGTGACAAGCGGTAGCTCATATCAACTTCTGCGAGATTGGAAGGCAGATTCCGATGGGGCTATTGAGTGTATACCGGTCAACCAAAAGCTTCAGCTGTTACGCGATGAAGTAAAGTTCTGTCTTACGGAGGCGTGTCGGAAGTACTCCGCTGGTTACAACTTGCGAACTCGAGAAAGAGCTTTTGTACCTGGACAGACTGTGTATGTCCGAAATTTTGTGCAAAGTAGCGTAATTGATCGCCTTTGTGGCCAAATTGGCACCTAAGTTCATAAAAGCGCCTGTTGTAGAACGAATCGGGCGTGTTTCGTACCGGTTGCAGAATGCTAAGGGTCTCTCGATCGGAATTTTCCATGCTCAGGATATTAAGTCTTGATCAAAGTTGATTAGATCACGGTAGCCCTAAGAAGGCATCCGGCAAGTTTCACTTGTGAACTACAGGTTATAGCAAACCCTACTACTTCCTCAGTGGTGCGTGATAAACCTCTTTCACTTTGTTACTAACACCTTCTGGGTTCGCCTTCATCTGAAGGATTTTTCTTTCCTGTCCTTTCCTCAATTTCCTTAGAGCTTAAACCCGCTTGCTGCATCCCGCGGGATTTCCGTCATCCTGAGTGAGTTGATAGATGAATTCTATCTGTTACGAAGCGATTTCCTCTCTTGGGATTGGGGGGAATTTCCGGGGTGTTGCGACTGGATTCTGCAGAACCCAGAACGATAAGTAGCGGCATTTCACCGACCAAGTCGTAATCTCGAGCCGAACATTCCGGTACCCGATCAATCAATAGCTGCACCTCTTCCTGTTCAGTTCATTGGGCGAGGCGAGTTGGTAGACGACGTCTATCGGTAGATCAGTCCTCCCTCATCCAAGACGAACTGGGATCCGGGTATATTGTATGCTCGGCTTGAGACTATTGTGGGTCCTCCCAACGTTTGGCGCGTTGTGGGTGGATCTATTCCCTTTTAGTGCATATCCTGACATATGTCTCGTGTCAAAGCCCGGCTTGAGACTCTTGTGGGTCGTCCCCACGTTGGGCGCGGCTGCAAAAATATTATTCATAGTTCACCTCCCGAGTCGACCTTCTTGTTTTTTTTCTTTTCACTCTTTTCTCTCCCTTCCTCGTTTTTCCCGGCATGAGACTCTATTCTCGGTGGGTCGTCCCCACGCTGTAGCGTATACCCCCTTACGCTACTTTTATTTGGCTTCTCTACGTGTGTAGCGAAAACCCCATGATTTCCCAGAGTATATAATTTAATAAAATTTAGCTATTTCCGAGAAGTAGCCCTATGCTACTTCTCCATATGAGAAAATTCCTGAAAAGATAAAATTTATATATTTTCTAGAAGTAGCCTTATGCTTCTTCTTCATATTAGAAAATTCCTGAAAAGATAAAATTTATATATTTTCAAGAAGTAGCCCTATGCTACTTTTCCAAATTAGAAAATTCCTGAAAAGATAACATTTATATATTTTCAAGAAGTAGCCCTATGCTTCTTCTCCATAGTACAAAAATTCCTGGAAAAATAAAAGATAAAATCTATATATTTACAAAAAGTAGCCCTATGCTACTTCTTCATATAAAAAAAAATCCTGAAAAAAAAACATATCTATACATACCCGCATACAAGTCCAGGTCTAAAATAAACAACAACAACAGCAGAATATTTTCAGTCGAAAAATTCTAAAATGTGCAAATTGAACACAAAATACAATTTTTCGTTTAAAACTTACCGATAGTCAACCACATCATAGCGACGAAAACGGCAATTCGCCTAACTGTAACAGATCGTGTGATGCCATCATGCAATGTGTTGCAGCAGGCTTGAAAAAAGAACAGAAATATTCTGAGAAGAAAAAGGCTCTCGGTTGCCGGTGGCTGAGTGAAGAACGATGTAGGGAGACTGCTGGTAGTCGGGGAGTTGTTTTTTGGCATTGAACGAGAACGGTCGCAGAAAAATTGAGTCGCGATTATCTTTCTCATAGTGAACTGAAAGAAAAAAATTGTTATTAATGTTGCACATTCACAAATTGTGTTAATTAGAATACTTACCTGTGCGACCGTGATTTTCCTGAAGACCTTTCTAATAGTGAACTGAAAGAAAATTTTAGTATTAATGTTGCACATTCATAAATGATATTAATTAGATTGTGTGCCAGTGATTTTTCACTTAGATCTTTCTAATAATGAACTGAAAGAAAATGTTGTTATTATTTTCATTTAAATTTTTTTCACATGGATCTTTCTAATAGTGAACTGAAAGAAAAATTTTGTTATTAAGGTGGCGCATTCAATAAATTTTATTAATTGAATTATTTACCTGTGCACCAGTGATTTTCATTTAGATTTTTTTCATATAGATCTTTCTAATAGTGAACTGAAAGAAAGGTTTAGAATTAATGTTGCGCATTCGTAAATTGTATTAATGAGAATATTTACCTGTGAAAGTGATTTTTTTTGTAGATCTTCCTATTAGTGAACTGGAAAGGAAATTTTGATTGATTCATTCTGTGCAGTCGTAATTTGTATTAATTAGAACATTTACCTGCGACAGTGATTTTCACGTAGATCTTTCGATTGGTGAACTGAAAAGAAAATTTTGGTTTGTTAAGGCTGTGCACTCATAATTTGTATTAAATGGAATATTTACCTGTGCGACAGTGATTTTCCTAAAGATCCTTCTACTGGTGAACTGAAAGAACATTCTAGTATTAATGCTGTGCACATATAATTTGCTTTATTTGAAATATTTACACCATAGTAGTGGCGAACCTGAGAGAAAATTTGGGGAAAAGTTTCCTTGCACGTAACAAAGATCATTTTGAAAATTTTTTCTGCGTGACGGCAAGTTGGATTTATACCGGCGAGGAAGTATCCCTCTGGCAGAAGTTACGGCAAAACATTTCGCTCTTACATATCCGAAGGAGCAGGGAAGCGAGGAGGTGAACTCAGACTTCAACATAGACCTGAAGCAGCTAGCAGATAGTTCGAAAACCAGTGTCCAACCCTTTTGGTAAAGGAGGAAACCCCGAATATGAGTAAATCAGGTGTTATGTAAGTCCATAGCGGACCACATGGTTATCGCTGGCACACAGGTAAATAATCTAATTAATATCATTTATGAATGTGCAACATTAATACTAAAATTTTCTTTCAGTTCACTATTAGAAAGATTTTTAGGAAAATCACGGTCGCACAGGTAGGTAATCCAATCAATAACATTCATGAATAAAGAAAAAATCACTGTCGCACAGGTAAGTAATCCAATTAATAAAACTTAAGAATGTGCAGCAGTAACACCAAAATTTTCTTTCAGTTCGCTATTAGAAAGATCTTTAGAAAAAATCACTGTTGCACAGGTAAATATTCTAAGTAACAAAATTCATGACCAGAATGAATAAACTAAAATTTTTCCTTCCAGTTCACAAAAGCAAAAAAACTCTAAAGTCTGATTTTAAATAAAGAGGAATCGCGACTCAATTTTTCTGCGACAGTTCTAGTTCAAAGCCAAAAAACAACCCCCGACTACCAGCAGTCTCCCTACATTCCATCGTTCTTCACTCAGCCACCTGCAAGCGAGCGCCTTTTTCTTCTCAGAATTTTTTTGGTCTTTTTTCAAGCCTGCTGCAACACATTGCATGATGGCATCACGCGATCTGTTACAGCTAGGCGAATTGCCGTTTTCGTCGGTTTGATGTGGTTGACTAGCGGTAAGTTTTAAACGAAAAATTGTATTTTGTGTTCATTTTGCACATTGTAGAAATTTTCGACTGAAAATATTCTGCTGTTGTTGTTGTTTATTTTAGACCTGGACTTGTATTCGGGTATGTATAGATATGTTTTTTTTTTCCAGGAATTTTTTTTTAAATGAAGATGTAGCATAGGGCTACTTTTTGTAAATATATAGATTTTATCTTTTATTTTTCCAGGAATTTTTGTACTATGGAGAAGTAGCATATGGCTACTTCTTTAAAATATATAAATTTTAGCTTTTCAGGAATTTTCAAATATGAAGAAGTAGCATAAGGCTTCTTCTTGAAAATATATAAATTTTATCTTTTCAGGAATTTTCTAATATGAAGAAGTAGCATAGGGCTACTTCTTGAAAATATATTAATTTTAACTTTTCAGGAATTTTCTCATATGAAGAAGTAGCATAGGGCTATTTCTCGGAAATAGCTAAATTTTATTAAATTATATACTCTGGGAAATCATGGGGTTTTCTCTACAGACGTAGAGAAGCCAAACAAAAGTAGCGTAAGGGGGTAGACGCTGCATTAGGTGAACGGACTTTTCTGTTGCTACCGACGCACAGCTGCTAAGGTCAATGTGATTTGGTTGCTATGCACAAGATAAAATAATTTGTTGCTGCCGTGCGCAATTCAGAGGCAATATAAGTCGCAGGCCAACTTAAATCTTGCTCTTTAAGTATCCAGCTATAATAGATTGTTCATCGTTTTGGAATTCGACTTGGCGAGTGTTATAAAATAGAATTATTATCAAATTAACTTTATCTTGGGTACCGACTGAGGTAAAGGTATTTATTCTGGGTCTCGACTGGAATAAATTCTACATACATAATAACTTTATCTTGGGTAACGACTGAGATAAAGATATTTAGTCTGGGTCTCGACTGGAATAAAATTTACTAATAACAACTTTATCTTGGGTACCGACTGAGATAAAGATATTTATTCCTGGTATCGACTGGAATAAAATGTACTAACCTAATAACTTTATCTTTGGTAGCGACTGAGATAAAGATATTTATTCTGGGTCTCGACTGGAATAAATCTTACTGATAACAACTTTATCTTAGGTACCGACTGAGATAAAGATATTTATTCTGGGTCTCGACTGGAATAAAATTTACTAACCTAATAGCTTTATCTTGGGTAGCGACTGAGATAAAGATATTTATTCTGGGTCTCGACTGGCATAAATCTTACTAACTCAACAACTTGGGTACCGACTGAGATAAAGGTATTTATTCTGGGTCTCGACTGGAATAAATTCTATTAACATAACAATTTTATCTTGGGTATCGACTGAGATAAAGATACATATTCTGGGTCTCGACTGGAATAGATTTTACTAACTCAATACCTTTATCTTGGTTAGCGACTGAGATAAAGATATTTATTCCGGGTAGCGACTAGAATAACACTCACTAATCTCAAACCTTTATCTTGGGTCTCGACTGAGATAAAGATATTTATTCTGGGTACCGACTAGAATAAATATCACTAATACAACTTTGCCTTGGGTCCCGACTGAAGTAAAGTATCGTGTTCTGGGGAACGACTAGAAAAAAGAATTCTACTAACCAAAATACATCTTTGCTTTGGGTTCCCGGCTGAATTAAACTATCTTGTTCCGGGGAACGACTAGAACAAGATAATTGCTAATTATTTAATTACCAACGCCATAAAGTCGATTCCATAGTTTTATACTGGTGAGTACATTTTTTGATTCATATTGAGTAATATATTTATACATATATACATATATAATACCATTGGTCAAAGTTGTCTCAACTTTGACAGTATTGTACTGAGATTACAATAAGTATTGTGTAGTGAATAAGTGACTGTTTTTTAAATCTATTGAAATTTGGTTCTTAGTGTCGTGAAATTGAATTCTGTTAATTTTAGTTCTAGTTATAATTTTGTACTTAAGTTTTACGTGCCTTCAATAAACCACTGGCTATAAAATATTCCCCGGCGTTATTATTTACAGTCCACATCATTATTGATATTTTCTTTTGAGTGTTCTCATTGGGCAGAACAAGCAGTTTGTACTTTATGCAGTCTCACTCACTTATGACTGTATGAGAGAAGTCACTCACTTCGATCTTACTCACCCACCATTTAGTTATTCTAGAAAACAAATGGTATGAGATGTACACTGTCAAATAAAATAATCCACCACATTCGTGGTGAATATTTTTGATGTGACATTATCTTTGCTATAGAGCCTAAACTACTATCCATACAGGAAAATAGTCTTCTAGAAATTTACAGCTTGGTGCCTTGCCTTCACAAAGCTGCACTAGTTATATACCTCACTTAACAAAACAATAAAATAGTTTTGTTTACAAAGTAACCTTACCATTTTACGTTCACTACCTCTCAGCTGAGTAATAATTGCATGTGTGTATATACAGCCAGAGTCCGAATCTGTAGGCAGCTACATTAGATATCATCAGCCCATGGCATGCTATGACGGTACAGCGTTATATACAATGATTACTTACTTAGCTGAGAGTTTTTGTTTGAGGAATCATAGGCCTTTGGTTCAGATACATTTTTTTATATAATTTTGTTAGGAAAGGTATAACAATTTTATTTCGATTCGAAAGATAAGAAAACAAGCTCAAGATTATCACAATACCATTTTTCTGTATAAATAGTAGTTTACGGCGGGGGAGCTATTCAAATCAAACACAAATAGCCGTTTCGAGTACCGTATACCCAGTAGTAATATCTCACTCACTTTCCCACAAAAATCTCACTCACTTGCGTTCCAGAATAAAGAAACACGAGGAATAGGGTAAGTGAGTGAGTGAGTTGAGTGAGTGAGAATGCAGAATAGGGGCCCTGGTGCTAGGAGTATTCAAGATTTCTTATAATGAAGTGATCGTAATCCTTATCTATACGTTTATATAACAGAGATTAGGTTGACCATTGAGGCTCATACTAGTCAAGCAGAGGATGTTAAGTCTATTTTAAATGAATTATCGATTGTGACGAATTTACAAAACACTATTAGATTAGAAGCGCAATAGTAGTCCTTTTTTTTATCTATTGTGAGTTGTATGGCATGGTAAATTGAAAAGATTTCTTCGAAATCTCTCGTAGGAAAAGGAGGTAATGTTATGTAATTTTTCTTATAGAGACACGAATGCTTCTTCACATTGAAAAAAAATATTATTAGTTAAAAGAAGAAATAAATTAATAAATGTCAATAGAAATTAAGGAAATTATACATATCTGTCCATGAATAACCTACTGCGGAGAAATTCCCCTTCCTGATCCCTAAAACAAAAAACAAAAAAGGGATGCAGAACATAAATCCAAGGCCGTCGTATAAAAATAAAAAAGATGAGTGGAGTTACCTTAACCCAGCACCAGAATAGAACGAATAACAGCAATGTTGATCATTTGCGAGAAAAGTTAAAATTAGATATTTTTGTTGAATTGCTTAGTTTAGATTTATTAGATTTGTTATTGCTTGAATTGCTTACTATTACTGATTGTGGATTATTAAATTAGATTTATTATTGCTTTAATAGTAAATAAAATTATATACTGCTTGATCTGTAGATATTGCAGATAGTTAGATAAGGCTTTTAGTATTCCTCTTATGTCTTATTATTAATATTGGATAAAATTTGATATTGCTTAATCGGAATATAAATTAATTGGTACAGTTTGGAAATTTTGCTTGAACAAGTTATAAAGTAAATTTTTGAAAACAGCCTAGTATAGCTTTCGAAATTTATATGTATATTAGTAGGATATTAATAGATATCATTGTTAAGGAAACTTACCATATTAGCATGACGCGGTAAGCAAATGCACTGCGCACCTAAAATTTCAAACTCAATTATAAATTCAAAATTAATCTTATACTCACTTGGTTCAGACTCCCTCACCATTGAAAATCAAATCAGCGAAAGATGTGAATTCGACTTTTCCAAGATTAGGTATACTGGATAATAGATTTGCACCTACGGAAGGTTACTAACCCCGCAAATTAACCTTCACAGAATCTGCCCCAAAGATCGAAAACAAAACAGCAAAAACAAAACAAAAGTCCAATCGATAATTCTACAATTTACACACTTCGCACCTACCTAAAATTCGGCTGAGACAATTTCGAAGGAAAGGAAATTTAAACCATTTTAGGAATAATTAATCAATTGGGAAGTCTACTGAAAAAGCGGAAAGCGATATTTCGGAGTATGCTGTAAGAATACGGGGATAAATCTACGAGTTAGGCAATGCTGGTATGTGAAAGGTACTTCTGGACAGATGACCGTACAGCGTGGAGTGTACCGTGCAAGCTGTAGAAAAAATTATTAAAATTTAAAAATAATAGAAATAAAAATTCGAGAAAGGGAAAAAGCAGACAAGAAGACATCCAGAAGAAAATTTAAACAAAGCTTAGGTCGAAAAACTGGAGCAGCAGAGTAGGAGAAAGATAAGTCCTGAGAAAATGAGAAAGAGAGATGGATACTTCAAGGAAAATGGAAACTTAAGTTAGGTTTTTCTCTACTACGTTTTTGTTGTTGTTTTATTTTCCTTAAAGATTTATTCTTCAATATAACAAAATTATTGATAAAATTAATCATTTTATGGTGTTGTGCGCCGCCTCATGCTAAAACGTGTAATTCAGTTCACCGTTATTTCTTTTCCTGGCTTAAATTAAAAGAAAAGTTTATTATGAAAGTTTGTGGTGCTAATTTGTTTTAATTTTATTATTTTAAAGTTCGTGGACTTATAACGACGTGGTGCCCAAAAAGTGTTCACGAGTACTCTAACCCACAACTTTCTCCATAGCTAGCTGGGGAACGTTCGCACCAAAAAGTACGTAACAAGGAAGAGAAATGGAGAGATAACAGAGCCATGGGGCTCACCGGCATTTATAGAGTGAGGTTCAGATATAAGGCTATCTAATACAACATGAATTAGAAGATCAGATAGAAAGCTTTCAATCCATAATACAAGAGGAGAGGAGAGACCAAGTGCATTAAGTTTGGGTAAAAGAGCAGGCTGCCAGACTCTATGAAAGGCCTTCGAAATATCCAAAGCAACGATTTTGGACTCATCAACATTGTGGAGAAACGGTTCCAACCTTTCGTAAGAAAATTCAGAAAATCTCCACATGGGTGTCCACTCCGGTAGCCAAATTGGCGATCTTTGATGGGTTGATAAGTATTTAGATTCCTCATTAATTCAGAATTAATGATAAATAATGATGCTTAACAAGCATCAAGGGATGTGGGTGGCATGAACCCCCCCAAGCCGGCTGATCGCTAGCGGCTTATTTGCTGTGCAGCCACCAACGCTCATCCCGCGATGATTTTGTAACAAAGAGGTGTCGGATGCAGTATGTATCTACATGGAGGTACAAGTGAATGTAGGTAGATCTGTCGGCTGGCAAGCTCTCCGTTACAAATGGCGCCCAAGTTTATTTTTTTTGGCCTTTAGTCAAGCATCTCTTGACTAAAGTGCAATTTCTATTTTTAATAATTTTTTTTCTGGTCGCCCATTTGTTGTTACAAATGGCGGAAAAACTTTGGTTTTTTTTCTTCCCATTTAGTCAAGCTTCTCTTGACTAGAATGCAATTGCTATTTCAATGTTATTTTCTCAATTTTGTGTGTGTTATTATCACTATGAGAACTTTTCATTGTTTTGTAAGACGTCAGTATGTTTTAAGCTGGCACAATGATTTGCCTGGCGGATACAAGGTGCTGGGTCTACGCTGAGCTCTTCTTGCTGCTGTGGAGTGTGCTACTTCCATGATAGCTCTTTTTGGCTCTCGCTAGGCCCGACCCTTGTATCGTGGCTGGGTCACTCGACCATGGTTGTGGCTGTATGTGCGATCGTAAACTGCCTTCGGTCAAGTTTAAGGCAATTTCTACCTTAAATTTAACAGTTTCCTAGTTTAAGTGCTCATCTCCTCGGCAACAAGCGAGTCTTGTGCGCGAGGCATACCACTTTTGAAGCCAAGCTACGGCTCGTGGACGCCGAGATGACGACCACTTGTCATTTTTACTTGCATGACGAGCTGATCAGCTGACCCAAACCTGGCAAATTGTTGAACGATGTTCTTCTTTTGATTCTGTCCTTGTCTGGGAATTGGTGTCAGCTTACCGGTTTTAGTGTGCAACTTCGCACCAGATTTTTTTTTCGTTCAAACCCTTCTTCCCTTATTATTAAATTCGGTAATCCCTCTGGAGGCTCCTCGATGGAAGTATGAGTTGTTCAGTTTACAGTGGTCAGTTAGCGTTGTATGCGATGCGTACGCTTTTGAAATTAATTCCGCTTACATCTGGTGGTACCAGGGAGAAGCCAGTATATTATTAAATTTGTATGGTGTTTCGGGCTGTGAGGCATTTTAGTTTTGGGGTTTTTTACAGAAAAAAAAACTGCTTTAAGGTTTGCATTGTCATCTTTGGCATATATAAGCATTCATGGTTTTTTCTTCTGCCTGTTAATTATTTTGATGATACTAATATATACAATCAGCTACTGCTTCTCTCCTGAGTGCTGGCAGCCACTAAGTTACTGACAACTCACATTCGCCTTTCATCTCAACTTCATTCCCCATTAACCTTCCCTAACATCTAGTGATGGGAGGCTAAGACGATTAGTGGTTGATGAACGTTGTATGCGATGCATACTGTTATGGATCTTATTTCCGTTCAATTCTGCTGGTTCCGAGAAGAAGCCCGTATTAACTCTCGTTTTTAGTTTTAGTTGGGTTGTCCCATTCAGATGTTTAGTTTTAGTTGGGTTGTCCCGCACAGATATTTAGTTTTGGTTGGGTTGTCCCATTCAGATTTATCTCCTTATATAAATCACCGCTACGGATTTTTACTCGAGTACCAGCAGCCACTTGATCACCGACCTCTCACCTTTCCTTGATCTGTTGACTTCAGTCTCTTGCCAAGTTGATGAACGATGTTCATCCCTCACGATTTTATCCTTGTAAAGTAGTGTTCGTCCTGATCATCCTAACATGGGACGGCAGCTCTTCAGGCTCCGGTTCCACAATTTTAGTTTTCTACAATTGCTAGTATGGACAGACTAAAGTGCATAGTTGAACAATGTTCGCCGGCGAAGTGAGAGAGAGATAGAGTTTTGTTTTTTTTTGTCCAGCTGGGCTGGAAAATAGGATTGTTTTTACTGTTGTTGTGTTGTGTGGGAGGCTGACCTTCCGCCTTGATCCCTCGTACCGACACCCCCTTTCTTAAATGAAGAACTTTAGTAATACACATAGTATACATCGATTGCTCGCGTAAGACACGCAGAACGTATAATCCCAAATCAAAGTAGTGTTTCTTTTAATCGTATCGGCACGGTTCCGTAGTAATTCTCATCGTCATTATTATAAACGTTTTTTATATATATATATATCTAGTACGATTTTTTTTTCGGCTGAATTATCTTCAGCATTAGCATAAACACATTTATACACTCGTTTTTTTTTACCCTTACTTGGCACAGTTTTCTGGTGAATATTCTCTTTCATTAGTATAGACACGTTTTTTATTATTAGTTTTATTTTGGCACAATTTCGTCTGAACTAGCGCGACATTAGTGTAGACGCTTAATTTTTTTGTAGGATAGGCTTACTTGGCACAGTTTCCAGTTGATTTAGCTGCAGCACTAGCATAAACGCATTTATATTTTTTTCTCTTATTTTGTTTTATTTTTCTTTTATTTACACATTTGGCACAATTTTTCTGGGCATCCTTTTTGGCCTTATGATAAAGGTATTGTGTTTTTTTATATATATATACATACATATCTGGCACAATTTCCGCCTGCAGTATCTTCGAGATTCGTTAAACGCACTTGGGCTGTTTGTTGATTATACTTGGAGGAATTTTCGGGAATAGTCACATCATTGCTTCCCTATCGTATCTGGTAAAGTCTTCAGTTGAACTATTCTCGGCACTACCATAGACGCGTCCTTTTTTTCTAATTATTCAGTATAATTCTCGGGGGAACTCTTTTTTTGATATTAAAACCAGAGCATTTCCTCGCGGGTTTTTTTTTTATTAATTTTATTTGTCGGGAGATTCAGACCAAGATGGACTTCTCCTTCTTATCACGGGATGAACTTGAGGTTGAATTCGCTGTACGCAACCTTCGATCGGGTGACGCTAACGCTCGCCGTAAGCTCACAGAGGTGTACGAGGCCAAGAAGTTGGAATCCGGCAGAGCACCCTTTAAGTCACACGCTTATAAAATCCATCGCGCGAATTAGACTATATTATCAGTCGAGTCGACGCTCTGAATCGCGACCTGAGTTCGGACCCCCTCCGAACTGTCGAAGATCGTACGCGTTATACCAGTCAGGTGCTCCATGTACTCTTTAGAGCCCAGCGGCTGCGTAACACGTCTACCTCTGTCCAGGCTGATGCGCAAGCTTATGTCCAGACCTTGGAGGATATCCTGAGCCATGTCGAAGCTTCTCAGCCTACGACAGAGTCCGTGGCTGAGGGCGCTGGAGGCGCAACGTTCACAGTTCCTGTGATTAGCACGGATAGTCAAGGGGATAACCCGTTGACAGGTGCTAAGCCGAAAACTGTTTTGACCGCCGAAGGCGCTGCGGTGGACTTACCAGGACCTAACTTGGGGAACGTCCACACTAAGCCTGCCCACTCGTACATGGACTTTTCAATATTCGAAGAGCAGAGGGCTCAAGCAACTCCCACTGACATACCACACACGTTTGCTGTCCCAATGTCGGCAAGGTCCATCAGCGATCGGTTGGAAAGTTTGGATAGAGGTCCAGTCACGGGAGTACCTCCGTTGCCGCGACCAAGTAATACTGGGTCTCGTGTACCACCTTTATCGGGTTCGTTTGTTTCTCCGCTTAACATTCCAGCTCATACTCGACAACCAGCAGCGAGGGACCATAACAGCGTATCTCACAGTCTTGTCTTCCTCTGGAAATTGATTTTGATGGCGCATCCGGCCTGGATGTAACAGAGTTCATATTTCGGGTAGAATCTCTGGCAGTACTAGAACAAGTATCCGCCTCCGAATTGTGTGCTGGGTTCCATACACTCGTTACCGGGAAAGCGGCTAACTGGTATTGGCTATATCTGCGAAATCAGCATGCGCACTCGTGGCAAGAGTTACGTTCAGCACTCCTACGCGAATTCCGCCTCCGTCTGGACGCCCGAAAATTAAACTCCGTAACAGTCCCAGATGCCTTTCCGTTACCTCTTATAGATGGAATCCTCAGTAGACTCCAGGAGACAAAGTTCATCTCTGCCATAGATTTAAAGGACGCGTTCTGGCAGATCCCTCTCGCTGTGGGATCAAGAGACAAAACGGCTTTGGCAGTGCCGGGAAGACGCCTATACCAGTTCAAGGTGCTTCCGTTTGGAATTTGCAACGCTCCGCAGACAATGTGCAAGCTGATGTGCAAGTTTATCCCGCACCAACTGCATGACCGAGTGTCGGTTTATCTTGACGACTTACACATTACTTCCTCCTAGTTTGACGTACACCTAACGCTTCTGGCGGAAGTCGCGTCGTTGCTTCGCGCTGCCGGCCTGACGATCAACGTGGAGAAAAGTAAGTTTTGTATGAGAGAGGTCAGATATTTTGGCTTCGTAGTTGGGGATGGGTGCTTGCGAGCCGATCCCGAAAAGGTCACTGCTATTCAGAGCTTGCCAAGGCCAACAACTATCAAGAAAATACGTAGCTTCCTCGGAGTATGCGGCTGGTATAGGAGGTTCATTCCTCATTTCGCTACCATCGCTAGTCCTCTGACGGACCTTCTAAAGAAAAACATCAGGTTCGAGTGGAACGAACAATCTGAACTGGCATTCCAACAGTTAAAACAGTGACTGATGACCGCCCCAGTGCTCGCCAATCCGTACTTCTCCAAGCCTTTTTTCATTCAGTGAGACGCTTGCACTACAGGGGTTGGAAGCGTCTTGTTTCAGTGTTTCAGCGTTCTGTGGATGGGGATGAGCATCCCATCGTTGCTCAACGCAACTACAGCATAACCGAGTTAGAGTGTCTGGCCGCCGTATTGAGTATAAAGAGGTTCAGGCCGTATGTGGAAGGACTGGAGTTCACGGTCATTACTGACCACGCTAGCCTCAAATGGCTCATGGACCACCGGGATCTATGCGGCAGGCTGGCTCGTTGTAGCCTCAAACTCCAGGCCTTCAAATTTCACATTGAATACCGTAAAGGTAAGGACAATGTGGTGGCTGATGCTCTTTCCAGGTCATTTGCTGACGAGGCAGCGGAACAACACACAGGCGAGTTAGTTTATCCTGCGCAAGTCAGTTCGCTTGATTTGAAGTCTCCGGCATTCCATGAGAAAACGCATGTGGAGAGAATCCAGCAGATCACTTCCAATCCAAACGGTTTTCAGAACTTACGAATTAGCGGTGGTAAGGTATATATCTCATTTTCGTTTCCAAATAACAACGTCTCAGAGGATCGTGTTCAGTGGAAGCTATGGGTTCCTGATAGTCTCACTGGCGATTTGATAAAATCCGAGCATAATCCTCCTATAGCAGCACATTTCAGTTTCGCAAAAACCTTAGAGAAACTACATCGTCAGTATTACTGGCCGAGCATGGCTTCAGAAGTACGACAGTTCTCAAATGCCTGCGAAACGTCTAAACTGATTAAGCCGACCAATGTGTCTTCAAGACCTCCCCTGGGCACGATTCGGACTACCCAGCTGCAATGGCAACGCATCTTCTGTGATTTTTTAGGTCCATACCCGCGTAGGCGAGGTGGTAATAGGTATATCTTCATCGTACTGGATCTAAGCTTATGTTGTTGGAAGCAATGCCCGAGGCAACAGCCTCTCGGGTTGTCAAATTCCTTGAGCAAAGGGTCTTCTTAATGTTTGGGGTTTCGGAAATGGTACATTCAGACAATGGTAGTCAGTTCATTGCAAAGATATTCGTCCAACTGTTAGATCGTTGTGGGGTGAAACACATCTTCTCACCAGCCTACTCCCCTCAATCAAACGCCTCTGAGCGTGATAATCAGTCAGTTCTGGCAGCGATCCGCGCCTACGTCGACACAGAGCATCGATATTGGGACGAACATCTGAGCGTGATTGGCTTCGCCATCCGTAATGTCGTGCATGAGTCGTCTAAATGCTCGCCATATTTCTTGCTTTTCGGTCGACATCCGGTGACAAGCGGTAGCTCATATCAACTTCTGCGTGATTTGAAGGCAGATTCCGATGAGTGTATACCTGTCAATCACAAGCTTCAGCTGTTGCGCGATGAAGTAAAGTTCCGTCTTACGGAGGCGTATCGAAAGTACGCCGCTGGTTACAACTTGCGAACTCGAGAAAGAGCTTTTGTACTTGGACAGACTGTGTATGTCCGAAATTTTGTGCAAAGTAGCGCAATTGATCGCTTTGTGGTCAAATTGGCACCTAAGTTCATAAAAGCGACTGTTGTAGAACGAATCGGGCGTGTTTCGTACCGGTTGCAGAATGCTAAGGGTCTCTCGATCCGAATTTTCCATGCTCAGGATATTAAGTCTTGATCAAAGTTGATTAGATCACGGTAACCCTAGGAAGGCATTCGGCAAGTTTCACTTGTGAACTACAGGTTATCGCAAACCCTCCTACTACTTCCTCAGTGGTGGCTGAAGGATTTTTCTTTCCTGTCCTTTCTTCAATTTCCTTATAGCTTGAACCCGCTTGCTGCATCCCGCGGGATTTCCGTCACCATGAGTGAGTTTATAGATGAATTTTATCTGTTACGAAGCGATTTCGTCTCTTGGGATTGGGGGGAATTTCCGGGGTGTTGCGACTGGATTCAGCAGAACCCAGAACGATAAATAACGGCATTTCACCGACGAAGTCGTAATCTCGAGCCGAACATTCCGGTACCCAATAAATCAATCGCTGCACATATTCCTGTTCAGTTCATTGGGCGAGGCGAGTTGGTAGACGACGTCTATCGGTAGATCAGTCCTCCCACGTCCAAGACGAACTGGGATCAGGGCCGCAGATGGGATCCGATTTCTCAATAACCCAGGGTATGGTGTATGCCCGTCTTTTGACTCTTGTGGGTCATCCCCACGTTGGGCGCGTTGTGGGTGGACTTGTTCCCTTTAGTGCATATCCTGACATATGTCTCGTGTCAAAGCCCGGCTTGAGACTCTTGTGAGTCGTCCCCACGTTGGGCGCTGCTGCAAAAATATTATTCATAGTTCACCTCCCGAGTCGACCTTCTTGTTTTTTTTCTTTTCTCTCTTTTCTCTCCCTTCCTCGTTTTGGCCGGCATGAGACTATATTCTCGGTGGCTCGTCCCCACGCTGTAGCGTGTACCCCCTTATGCTACTTTTGTTTGGCTTCTCTATGTCTGTAGAGAAAACCCCATTATTTCCCAGAGTATATAATTTAATAAAATTTAACTATTTCCGAGAAGTAGCCCTATGCTACTTCTCCATATGAGAAAATTCCTGAAAAGTTAAAATTTATATATTTGCTAGAAGTAGCCCTATGCTACTTCTTCATATTAGAAAATTCCCGAAAAGATAAAATTTATATATTTTCAAGAAGTAGCCCTATGCTACTTCTTCATATTAGAAAATTCCTGAAAAGATAACATTTATATATTTTCGAGAAGTAGCCCTATGTTTTTTCTCCATAGTACAAAAATTCCTGGAAAAATAAAAGATAAAATCTATATATTTACAAAAAGTAGCCCTATGCTACTTCTTCATATAAAAAAAAAATCCTGAAAAAAAACATATCTATACATACCCGCATACAAGTCCAGGTCTAAAATAAACAACAACAACAGCAGAATATTTTCAGTCGAAAAATTCTAAAATGAGCAAATTGAACACAAAATACAATTTTTCGTTTAAAACTTACCGATAGTCAACCACATCATAGCGACGAAAACGGCAATTCGCCTAGCTGTAACAGATCGTGTGATGCCATCATGCAATGTGTTGCAGCAGGCTTGAAAAAAGAACAAAAATATTCTGAGAAGAAAAAGGCTCTCGGTTGCCGGTGGCTGAGTGAAGAACGATGTAGGGAGACTGCTGGTAGTCGGGGAGTTGTTTTTTGGCATTGAACGAGAACGGTCGAAGAAAAATTGAGTCGCGATTATCTTTCTCATAGTGAACTGAAAGAAAAAAATTGTTATTAATGTTGCACATTCACAAATTGTGTTAATTAGAATACTTACCTGTGCGACCGTGATTTTCCTGAAGACCTTTCTAATAGTGAACTGAAAGAAAATTTTAGTATTAATGTTGCACATTCATAAATGATATTAATTAGATTGTGTGCCAGTGATTTTTTCACTTAGATCTTTCTAATAATGAACTGAAAGAAAATGTTGTTATTATTAAGGTTGCGCATTCAAGAAATTTTATTCGTTGAATTATTTACCTGCGCGACAGTGATTTTCATTTAAATTTTTTTCACATGGATCTTTCTAATAGTGAACTGAAAGAAAAATTTTGTTATTAAGGTGGCGCATTCAAGAAATTTTATTAATTGAATTATTTACCTGTGCACCAGTGATTTTCATTTAGATTTTTTTCATATAGATCTTTCTAATAGTGAACTGAAAGAAAGGTTTAGAATTAATGTTGCGCATTCGTAAATTGTATTAATGAGAATATTTACCTGTGAAAGTGATTTTTTTTGTAGATCTTCCTATTAATGAACTGGAAAGGAAATTTTGATTGATTCATTCTGTGCAGTCGTAATTTGTATTAATTAGAACATTTACCTGCGACAGTGATTTTCACGTAGATCTTTCGATTGGTGAACTGAAAAGAAAATTTTGGTTTGTTAAGGCTGTGCACTCATAATTTGTATTAAATGGAATATTTACCTGTGCGACAGTGATTTTCCTAAAGATCCTTCTACTGGTGAACTGAAAGAACATTCTAGTATTAATGCTGTGCACATATAATTTGCTTTATTTGAAATATTTACACCATAGTAGTGGCGAACCTGAGAGAAAATTTGGGGAAAAGTTTCCTTGCACGTAACAAAGATCATTTTGAAAATTTTTTCTGCGTGACGGCAAGTTGGATTTATACCGGCGAGGAAGTATCCCTCTGGCAGAAGTTACGGCAAAACATTTCGCTCTTACATATCCGAAGGAGCAGGGAAGCGAGGAGGTGAACTCAGACTTCAACATAGACCTGAAGCAGCTAGCAGATAGTTGGAAAACCAGTGTCCAACCCTTTTGGTAAAGGAGGAAACCCCGAATATGAGTAAATCAGGTGTTATGTTAGTCCATAGCGGACCACATGGTTATCGCTGGCACACAGGTAAATAATCTAATTAATATCATTTATGAATGTGCAACATTGATACTAAAATTTTCTTTCAGTTCACTATTAGAAAGATTTTTAGGAAAATCACGGTCGCACAGGTAGGTAATCCAATCAATAACATTCATGAATAAAGAAAAAATCACTGTCGCACAGGTAAGTAATCCAATTAATAAAACTTAAGAATGTGCAGCAGTAACACCAAAATTTTCTTTCAGTTCGCTATTAGAAAGATCTTTAGAAAAAATCACTGTTGCACAGGTAAATATTCTAAGTAACAAAATTCATGACCAGAATGAATAAACTAAAATTTTTCCTTTCAGTTCACAAAAGCTAAAAAAACTCTAAAGTCTGATTTTAAATAAAGAGGAATCGCGACTCAATTTTTCTGCGACAGTTCTAGTTCAAAGCCAAAAAACAACCCCCGACTACCAGCAGTCTCCCTACATTCCATCGTTCTTCACTCAGCCACCTGCAAGCGAGCGCCTTTTTCTTCTCAGAATTTTTTTGATCTTTTTTCAAGCCTGCTGCAACACGTTGCATGATGGCATCACGCGATCTGTTACAGCTAGGCGAATTGCCGTTTTCGTCGGTTTGATGTGGTTGACTAGCGGTAAGTTTTAAACGAAAAATTGTATTTTGTGTTCATTTTGCACATTGTAGAAATTTTCGACTGAAAATATTCTGCTGTTGTTGTTGTTTATTTTAGACCTGGACTTGTATTCGGGTATGTATAGATATGTTTTTTTTTTCCAGGAATTTTTTTTTAAATGAAGATGTAGCATAGGGCTACTTTTTGTAAATATATAGATTTTATCTTTTATTTTTCCAGGAATTTTTGTACTATGGAGAAGTAGCATATGGCTACTTCTTTAAAATATATAAATTTTAGCTTTTCAGGAATTTTCAAATATGAAGAAGTAGCATAAGGCTACTTCTTGAAAATATATAAATTTTATCTTTTCGGGAATTTTCTAATATGAAGAAGTAGCATAGGGCTACTTCTTGAAAATAAATAAATTTTATCTTTTCAGGAATTTTCTAATATGAAGAAGTAGCATAGGGCTACTTCTTGAAAATATATTAATTTTAACTTTTCAGGAATTTTCTCATATGAAGAAGTAGCATAGGGCTATTTCTCGGAAATAGCTAAATTTTATTAAATTATATACTCTGGGAAATCATGGGGTTTTCTCTACAGACGTAGAGAAGCCAAACAAAAGTAGCGTAAGGGGGTAGACGCTGCATTAGGTGAACGGACTTTTCTGTTGCTACCGACGCACAGCTGCTAAGGTCAATGTGCTTTGGTTGCTATGCACAAGATAAAATAATTTGTTGCTGCCGTGCGCAATTCAGAGGCAATATAAGTCGCAGGCCAACTTAAATCTTGCTCTTTAAGTATCCAGCTATAATAGATTGTTCATCGTTTTGGAATTCGACTTGGCGAGTGTTATAAAATAGAATTATTAACAAATTAACTTTATCTTGGGTACCGACTGAGGTAAAGGTATTTATTCTGGGTCTCGACTGGAATAAATTCTACTAACATATTAACTTTATCTTGTGTAACGACTGAGATAAACATATTTATTCTGGGTCTCGACTGGAATAAATTCTACATACATAATAACTTTATCTTGGGTAACGACTGAGATAAAGATATTTAGTCTGGGTCTCGACTGGAATAAAATTTACTAATAACAACTTTATCTTGGGTACCGACTGAGATAAAGATATTTATTCCTGGTATCGACTGGAATAAAATGTACTAACCTAATAACTTTATCTTTGGTAGCGACTGAGATAAAGATATTTATTCTGGGTCTCGACTGGAATAAATCTTACTAATAACAACTTTATCTTAGGTACCGACTGAGATAAAGATATTTATTCTGGGTCTCGACTGGAATAAAATTTACTAACTTAATAGCTTTATCTTGGGTAGCGACTGAGATAAAGATATTTATTCTGGGTCTCGACTGGCATAAATCTTACTAACTCAACAACTTTATCTTGGGTACCGACTGAGATAAAGATATTTATTCTGGGTCTCGACTGGAATAAATTCTATTAACATAACAATTTTATCTTGGGTATCGACTGAGATAAAGATACATATTCTGGGTCTCGACTGGAATAGATTTTACTAACTCAATACCTTTATCTTGGTTAGCGACTGAGATAAAGATATTTATTCCGGGTAGCGACTAGAATAACACTCACTAATCTCAAACCTTTATCTTGGGTCTCGACTGAGATAAAGATATTTATTCTGGGTACCGACTAGAATAAATATCACTAATACAACTTTGCATTGGGTCCCGACTGAAGTAAAGTATCGTGTTCTGGGGAACGACTAGAAAAAAAGAATTCTACTAACCAAAATACATCTTTGCTTTGGGTTCCCGACTGAATTAAACTATCTTGTTCCGGGGAACGACTAGAACAAGATAATTGCTAATTATTTAATTACCAACGCCATAAAGTCGATTCCATAGTTTTATACTGGTGAGTACATTTTTTGATTCATATTGAGTAATATATTTATACATATATACATATATAATACCATTGGTCAAAGTTGTCTCAACTTTGACAGTATTGTACTGAGATTACAATAAGTATTGTGTAGTGAATAAGTGACTGTTTTTTAAATCTATTGAAATTTAGTTCTTAGTGTCATGAAATTGAATTCTGTTAATTTTAGTTCTAGTTATAATTTTGTACTTAAGTTTTACGTGCCTTCAATAAACCACTGGCTATAAAATATTCCCCGGCGTTATTATTTACAGTCCACATCATTATTGATATTTTCTTTTGAGTGTTCTCATTGGGCAGAACAAGCAGTTTGTACTTTATGCAGTCTCACTCACTTATGACTGTATGAGAGAAGTCACTCACTTCGATCTTACTCACCCACCATTTAGTTATTCTAGAAAACAAATGGTATGAGATGTACACTGTCAAATAAAATAATCCACCACATTCGTGGTGAATATTTTTGATGTGACATTATCTTTGCTATAGAGCCTAAACTACTATCCATACAGGAAAATAGTCTTCTAGAAATTTACAGCTTGGTGCCTTGCCTTCACAAAGCTGCACTAGTTATATACCTCACTTAACAAAACAATAAAATAGTTTTGTTTACAAAGTAACCTTACCATTTTACGTTCACTACCTCTCAGCTCAGTAATAATTGCATGTGTGTATATACAGCCAGAGTCCGAATCTGTAGGCAGCTACATTAGATATCATCAGCCCATGGCATGCTATGACGGTACAGCGTTATATACAATGATTACTTACTTAGCTGAGAGTTTTTGTTTGAGGAATCATAGGCCTTTGGTTCAGATACATTTTTTTATATAATTTTGTTAGGAAAGGTATAACAATTTTATTTCGATTCGAAAGATAAGAAAACAAGCTCAAGATTATCACAATACCATTTTTCTGTATAAATAGTAGTTTAGGGCGGGGGAGCTATTCAAATCAAACACAAATGGCCGTTTCGAGTACCGTATACCCAGTAGTAATATCTCACTCACTTTCCCACAAAAATCTCACTCACTTGCGTTCCAGAATAAAGAAACACGTGGAATAGGGTAAGTGAGTGAGTGAGTTGAGTGAGTGAGAATGCAGAATAGGGGCCCCTGGTGCTAGGAGTATTCAAGATTTCTTATAATGAAGTGATCGTAATCCTTATCTATACGTTTATATAACAGAGATTAGGTTGACCATTGAGGCTCATACTAGTCAAGCAGAGGATGTTAAGTCTATTTTAAATGAATTATCGATTGTGACGAATTTACAAAACACTATTAGATTATTAATATTGGGTGGTTAAATATTATCCTTGTGGTAACCAAAGTGGCCGCTTGAATTTTGAGATAAGGTGTCAGACCAGTAGCACACAACACCTTGCTGTAGCTGAACTGTGCTAATGTGATGTGAATTTGCACAACAATTTCCCAATCAATTGAAAATACAAGAATGCACATTCTGCATTCTTGCATTATTCAATTGACCCAAAACCCATCGCTCAATTAACCAATCGCAATAAATGCGATCGATTGATTAATTGCAATTAAGCAAAAACATACGCTAAGCAAAATATATGTCACAACCTTAAGAAGTGACTGTAATTGTTTACATGCGTTTGTTTACATTTTTGAAACCAGCGTAATACGGGTCAATTATATTACGTCACATCTTTCTGCCGAAGTTAAGGACATAAGTGCAAGTGAGCGGTTTAGTTTTAACGTGTTTAATGTACATTAATATTAATTTAGTTTAAGTTAGCAAATTGATGATTGTATTAATTAAGTAGCAATACCCGAATAAAGCACAATTGGTTTTCACTAGTTGTAGATAGAACAAGTAATCTTTTATTCACTTGGCATCTCCTGTTTACAGCTGCGCCAACGTACCATCATTCATTTCGAGACTACTACCGGGCATCTGGTGTTTACAACTGCGCCCGTCGTAGTAGCGAAGGTCTGCTTTTCACAAAGCTTCTCCTGTCTCATCATTTAGAGTTCATCAACATTTACTACCACATGGCGACATATATGGATGGATACATACAATTTACATCATTAATTACTACACTAACATCAAGGAAGTAATTGTTTATATAAAGATTAAAGTTCAGAGCTTTATTTTAAAGAGTTCACATTAGGAATGATGGGCACATAGCTGCATAACAGTGTAGTTTTAATAGCAGGTGCAATTAGATTAGATTTCTCATCGAAGGAATTAAATTTCTTTGCACTCTCAAGTGATCTCGCAGTTTTCTTTAAATCCTGCATGCTAATCTGAAATGAATTAAGTTTAAATTTTTTTTTTTATAGATGGATATATTAGAATGATTTATGGTTAAAAGAACACCGAGGTGATAAGAGTACCTTTGTATTTATACGTGCAGATTGTACCTTCTTTAGTTTCTTATTGACCATGTTCGAAGAAAACAAACTGTTATTATACTTGGAAACTTCTCTCTTTCTCATGGAGGGCAGCAACTACAGGACAATAGATCATAACTATTGGAAATTTTGAAAAGTGTAGAGGCTGACAAGCCTATACTGATAAATTTTAGTACGAGATATTTGGTGGCCATGGACGTGATCGTAAATTAATTTATTTTACAACCACAATCACCCATTTCTGAACTCACAATAAGATAATAATAATATCTAATTTATTTAATTTAATGGTTTAACAAACTATTTAACCACAGAAAATAGAACACAGAGTTCCAATGGTTGTCAATAGATATTCTTAAAGATAAATCCAATCAACAAATTAAAATTAGAAGGGAGTGAAAATTCAAATGCAAGAACATTGTAGAGCACCGAATTAAAATACGTTACGATAGTGTTAGTTGGTTAGTTGTGTTCATTTCTTCTAGGCCTGCGCATATATGAATAGTGGTTGTCAAACCAATACTCTTTCCAATAATTTTGTTTTTAAATTTTCTGCATTATAGTTCCACTTGGTCCACATATATCTAAATAGTAATTGTTAAATTAATATGCTTTTGCATAACTTTTCTTGAATTGTTTGCATTATTTTTTTTATGTTGCACTAGTCTAGCTTTAAATTTACCTCGAGGGAAAGTAGATGATATACGTGTTTCTCTACTAGCTGAGCTAAGGGTAGAGAAAGATGGTAAAAGTACGTTAATGCAGCCATATCCTTATGAATTTGAAGAGGATATAGACGTTTTTAATAAAAAGTCGGAAGATATAAAATTATTGCTGGACAATTTTGTTGTGGAAGTCGCATCTTCGGAGTATATGAAGATTCAGACAAAGATCGAATGTGCGTTAGGTAGATTGAATAGGGCAGAAGCGGAAGATGTGGATGAAAAGAAACAAATGCGAGCTACACTAATTCTTGCTCTGGATATGTTGAGTATGAAATCTGACGGAATGGATGACGAAGATGATTCATCTTGAGGGGGTTTAGGTTTGTCAATGGAAGCGGCGGGCTTGTCAAATACTCGTGCGCGTGTACTAATTTACAAGTGGGACAGAAAGCTTTCTGGAGAGCATGGGAAGTAAGAAAAATCGTTCTTAGAATGAGTTGCTGAGTTAGCAGAAGCCAGATGGGTGAGAAAACAACAGATATTTCACGCCGCCCTGGATTTATTTACGGGGAAAGCTCTCATTTGGTACCGGGCAAATAAATCTAACTTGCATTCTTGGTCTGAGTTGATAAAAGAATAAAATAGGAGTTTCTACCATCGAGAATATTACGATGACGACTTGATTGACGAGACTAAACGGCTAACCCAAGAAAATGTCGAGACTATGGGGATGTATGTTGCTATGATGACTAACATGTTCTCGCGCTTGATGGATCCTTTATCAGAAGAACTGCAGTTAAAAATCTTAAAGAGCAATATAAGTGCTTTCTATAAACTCAGCTAGGCAGTGCAGGAATTAGTGGAATTAGGTCGGTTGCTTGAGTCTATCCGTTCTTCTGTAGAAGCTTTCGTGTCTCCACCTTCTAGACGAAAGCACCAGCTGCTTGAGCTAAACTTAGCATACATAGGGACAGAATCGGCCACCGTTGCCTCCGTAACAAATGCAAGCGGCGCCGCAAGGATGGGTAATCGTACATATCGCGGGATTTTGTCCAGGCCATACTAGTTGCTATGGGTGTGGTGCGCCGGGTGTAATACACCCTAGATGCCCGCAATGTAACAGCACTAGCACAATTCAGCCATCTACATCGGAAAATAGGAGTGGAGTGTTACGTTAATGCTCTTCAGAGTCAATTAAATTTGTTGCCACCGGACAGAGTACAATTCGAAAAAAATTGTGGAAACTGCGTAGAGTAAACTGAATACGGGTCTTGGTTATACTAACCAAATAGGACACTGATTCAAACGGGCTCATCACGTATAAAGTATAGATATTATCCAGTATCGCCAGCCATTCAAGTTATTATTAATGAAGAACTGGATAATATGCTTAAATCAGGCCCGGCGGAGCCTTCCAATAGTCGTTGGTCTTCACGGTGCGGAGGAAAGATGGAAAGTATCGGTTTTGTGTGGATTTCAGCAAATTAAACAAAGGTTATGAAAAAAGATGTCTATCCATTGCCCTACATATCCGCGACCTTAGACAGGCACAGGGATGGTTTATACTTATCTTCGCTAGATATAAAATCTGCTTTTTGGCAGGTACCTTTATAAGAGAGTACGAAATAATATACGGCTTTTACAGTGCAATGAAAAGGTCTTTTTCACTTTTGCCGTATGCAATTTGGTCTGACAAGTTCGCCGGCGACGTGACAAAGGCTGATAGATAGGATATTGTCAAGAAAGTTGGAAAATAAGCTATTTGTATACTTAAAGGATGTCATTAATGTGACACAGACGTTTGAAGAACATACAACACTTTTAGAAGAAGTTCTGGAATGGCTGTACCAAGCAGGATTAGTAATAAATTTCGAAAAGTGTGAATTTGTCAGTCAGAATTGAATTGGGTATTTAATTGGTGAGGATAGCTTGCAAGTTGATCTAGAAAAAGTGCGATGCATTTTAAATATTCCACCACCCAAACATGCTCCAGCTGTTAGAAGGTTTATAGGAATGACTGCGTGGCACTGAATATTTGTTCCCAATTTCGCAATACAAATGGTTCCAATTATAGAGCTGTTGAAAAAAGAAAGAAGTATATGTGGTCTACTGAATGTGAAGAATCCTTTCGGAAAATTAAGGAATGTCTTGTGAATGCTCCCATACTTAACTGTCCAGACTTTCACTTTCCTTTTTATATTCATACGGACGCTTCAGGCTATGGGATAGGTGCGGTATTAACCCAACAAATAGAAGGTAAAGACAAGGTTATAGAATATTAAAGCAGATCACTCAACAGGTGTGAAAGAAATTACAGTACTACCGAACGTGAATGTCTCGCAGTATTATCGGTTATAGGAAAATTTCGGCCGTATATAGAGTGCACACACTTCACAGACATAACTGCTCATGCCTCTTTGATCTCGCTAATTTAAAAGATCCGACGGGAAGGCTAGCGAGATAGTTGATGCGCCTTCAGCAATATAAATTCGACAGTGTTCACCGAAAATGTAAGGAACATTTCCTACTAGATGGGCAATCTCGTTCCGTCCGCGTCATTAATTGCATTGCTATAATGGGTGTAGCCTTGGTAGAGGATAAGTGGTACGCAAAAATGAAAAGTTTAACCATGACAATTCCATTAAGATAGTCTAACTGGAAAGTAGATGGACATGTTTATATCAGTACTGTCGGCCTAGCTCTCCTGAGTTAACTACAACTGATGTCGGTTGGAAGCAAGTAGTACCAAAGCCCGATAAAAAAGTCCTTTTGTTCAAAACTCATGACATACCAACTTCAGGTCATCGTGGTGTTAAAAACACTTACGACCGATCAATGTAGATTTCATCGGGCCATTACCACGCTTTAATAAAGCTAATAAATATATACTCACCATTGTTGATCAGTTCTCGTTCGAAATTCCCAATGTTGTTTCTTCTGCGATCAGCCGCCTTACTCCCAATTTGTAAGACATTAGAAGAATTTGTATTTTTAGTATTTGGTGTTCCTAAGCTATTAGTTTGTCGATAATGGACCTCAGTTAAGTCAAAATAATTTAGTAAATTTTGTGTAGATTATGGGACAACAATTTGCTTCGCTGCTTTTTACCACTCGCAGGCCAATACAGCTGAATGAACGAATGAGGAGCTCAAATCAATTCTGCGAGCAGATAACCACAGACAGTGGGATGCATATCTGGCTAAAATAGCCTGTGGCATCCGCAGATCTGCGCACGAAGCAACGAAATTGATTCCATACTTTGTGAACTTCGGTAGGGGAAATGATTGTTTGTGCCAATGATTATAAGGAACACAATGATCCACAGAAGTTTTATGCTACAGTTCGTTCTAAAGTCTTAGGTGAAGTAAGACATGCAGTTAAGTTAAGCAGCTGCATCGGCAAAACACAGATATGACCTACGTAAGAGGTATCAAAAGTTTTATACTTTATAGCCATGGTTTACTATAGCCGAAAAACGGCGGCACGATATTTCAATGCTAAATTAGCACCTAAGTACACGGGACCATTTAAGGTTGTCAAGGCCGTCTCGCCATGGACTTATGAATTACCAGATACAAAGGGTAAAAGTGTCGGAATCTGGCATTCAAAAGATCACAAGGCGTTTTTAACAGATCACCCAGAAGATTGATAGTGAAAATGGCGATACTAGTTGGTAGTCCATAATTTGCTTCATATTTCTCTAGTAATTATTTACATTTCTCTGATAGCAGACATTAATATACAATAATTTCTTGGAAGGAGAGCTACAAGTGGTGTTGAAGGAAGCGCAATAGTAGTCCTTTTTTTTATCTATTGTGAGTTGTATGGCATGGTAAATTGAAAAGATTTCTTCGAAATCTCTCGTAGGAAAAGGAGGTAATGTTATGTAATTTTTCTTATAGAGACACGAATGCTTCTTCACATTGAAAAAAAATATTATTAGTTAAAAGAAGAAATAAATTAATAAATGTCAATAGAAATTAAGGAAATTATACATATCTGTCCATGAATAATCTACTGCGGAGAAATTCCCCTTCCTGATCCCTAAAACAAAAAACAAAAAAGGGATGCAGAACATAAATCCAAGGCCGTCGTATAAAAATAAAAAAGATGAGTGGAGTTACCTTAACCCAGCACCAGAATAGTACGAATAACAGCAATGTTGATCATTTGCGAGAAAAGTTAAAATTAGATATTTTTGTTGAATTGCTTAGTTTAGATTAATTAGATTTGTTATTGCTTGAATTGCTTACTATTACTGATTGTGGATTATTAAATTAGATTTATTATTGCTTTAATAGTAAATAAAATTATATACTGCTTGATCTGTAGATATTGCAAATAGTTAGATAAGGCTTTTAGTATTCCTCTTATGTCTTATTATTAATATTGGATAAAATTTGATATTGCTTAATCGGAATATAAATTAATTGGTACAGTTTGGAAATTTTGCTTGAACAAGTTATAAAGTAAATTTTTGAAAACAGCCTAGTATAGCTTTCGAAATTTATATGTATATTAGTAGGATATTAATAGATATCATTGTTAAGGAAACTTACCATATTAGCATGACGCGGTAAGCAAATGCACTGCGCACCTAAAATTTCAAACTCAATTATAAATTCAAAATTAATCTTATACTCACTTGGTTCAGACTCCCTCACCATTGAAAATCAAATCAGCGAAAGATGTGAATTCGACTTTTCCAAGATTAGGTATACTGGATAATAGATTTGCACCTACGGAAGGTTACTAACCCCGCAAATTAACCTTCACAGAATCTGCCCCAAAGATCGAAAACAAAACAGCAACAACAAAACAAAAGTCCAATCGATAATTCTACAATTTACACACTTCGCACCTACCTAAAATTCGGCTGAGACAATTTCGAAGGTAAGGAAATTTAAACCATTTTAGGAATAATTAATCAATTGGGAAGTTTACTGAAAAAGCGGAAAGCGATATTTCGGAGTATGCTGTAAGAATACGGGGATAAATCTACGAGTTAGGCAATGCTGGTATGTGAAAGGTACTTCTGGACAGATGACCGTACAGCGTGGAGTGTACCGTGCAAGCTGTAGAAAAAATTATTAAAATTTAAAAATAATAGAAATAAAAATTCGAGAAAGGGAATAAGCAGACAAGAAGACATCCAGAAGAAAATTTAAACAAAGCTTAGGTCGAAAAACTGGAGCAGCAGAGTAGGAGAAAAATAAGTCCTGAGAAAATGAGAAAGAGAGATGGATACTTCAAGGAAAATGGAAACTTATGTTAGGTTTTTCTCTAACTACGTTTTTGTTGTTGTTTTATTTTCCTTAAAGATTTATTCTTCAATATAATAAAGTTATTGATAAAATTAATCATTTTATGGTGTTGTGCGCCGCCTCATGCTAAAACGTGTAATTCAGTTCACCGTTATTTCTTTTCCTGGCTTAAATTAAAAGAAAAGTTTATTATGAAAGTTTGTGGTGCTAATTTGTTTTAATTTTATTATTTTAAAGTTCGTGGACTTATAACGACGTGGTGCCCAAAAAGTGTTCACGAGTACTTTAACCCACAACTTTCTCCATAGCTAGCTGGGGAACGTTCGCACCAAAAAGTACGTAACAAGGAAGAGAAATGGAGAGATAACAGAGCCATGGGGCACACCGGCATTTATAGAGTGAGGTTCAGATATAAGGCTATCTAATACAACATGAATTAGAAGATCAGATAGAAAACTTTCAATCCATAATACAAGAGGAGAGGAGAGACCAAGTGCATTAAGTTTGGGTAAAAGAGCAGGCTGCCAGACTCTATGAAAGGCCTTCGAAATATCCAAAGCAACGATTTTGGACTCATCAACATTGTGGAGAAACGGTTCCAACCTTTCGTAAGAAAATTCAGAAAATCTCCACATGGGTGTCCACTCCGGTAGCCAAATTGGCGATCTTTGATGGGTTGATAAGTATTTAGATTCCTCATTAATTCAGAATTAATGATAAACTCAAAACCGAAAAAATCGAAGCGATTGCAATTAGTTGAGTATTTTAGAGATCGCTACCCTGCTTTTTTTAATAAGCTGAACTGGAGTTAGTTCCCAAGTAGTTGGAAGCATACCTTTCGAATAAGACAAATTAGAATAGTTTGCACAAAGGTTTAGCCAAGGAATCGCAACTTTGAATTAAAAGGGTCGAGAACCCATCAGGTTCCGCAGCTTTGCATAAGTCCATCTCCTTAAGCACCCTGAACACATCTCTCGTACGGAAATGCATTGGCTCTTGTACACATTCACACGGGAAATGCAGAACAGCTATCTGTGAAGTAGGTGGAAGACGAGAATTCGAAACGAATTGAGCAGCAATAATATTAGCCTTATACACTGCTAAGTAGTGAAGGTATAGAGGAAGTTGTGAAGTTGTTCCTTATGGTTTTGACGAGAGACCAGAAAACGTTGCTACTTTTGCGGCTTGCCAAGATTCTTTGCATAATACTCTGGTCAAAAAGAAATTTCTTTCTCTGGATAATGGACTTGCAGGCGTTATCGTTAAACCAAAAACGATTTTGCTGCTTTTGAGATCTGTTAAAGGAATTCGGAATGTATTCACGCATGCCAAGACGTAGCATATGACTAAGCTCCACTTTGAATTTATCAACATCCCTTTAAGCAGAACAGACTGACCAATCTCTTTTTCAGACTTTCCCAATCAGCTTGCTATTTTGTTTTTATTTAAAGTTTGGACTATGTATCTAGTAAAACTATTGCATTTAACGAAATAATAAGACATTTTCATTCCAACATAATCTCTTGCTTTAAATATAATTACTCACTATAACAATACATCATGACTTGTTGCCGTTGCGTTGTGTGTTTCACTGAATTTCTCCAATTAATTGCTAGTATATTGTTTATTTGAATGTGTGTTGTAAACCGTCGATAAAATTCTAACAAGCAGTTTTTACATAGCAGATTCATCGAAGACTCTTTGGCAGGTGCTTTCAATTAAAACAAACCTTTCATTATTTTGACTTTAATAGGCTCTATCGTGCTTCAAACACATGGAGAAAAGCCACGATCATTTCCAGGAATTTTACAGGTATCAACACTTCCAGTTTCTGTGGAGCGAAGATCAAGCCACTAGCCGTAAGGGCTGCGTTCTGAAATGTATCAAATCGAGCGCTTCCACAAATTTTTTTGTTTTTACAAAAAGTACAATAGAACAGATTTCCTGCGCAGTGAATTGTTTTGTTAGGAAAAATTCAAAAAATGACTGCATTTTTTTTATTGATCTTCAGGGCTGAATCTGAGCTTGATATAATTGCACTTCAGAAGTAATTTCAGACGGATCTTCAATGAAAGAACTTAATAATAACAAACTGCACAGTAGAGAGCCCTGAGGTACACCAAAGCGAATAAGGACGAGATTGGATATAGAAGTCTCGCTCCTACTAACTGCTGCCTATCATTCTAGAGTTACTCAAGGGTCCAATCGCGGATTGACTAAGAGATAAAACCACTGAAGTTGTCGTAGGAGTAAGTAATGTTGGATACAGTTAAAAACTTTCGAAAATATAATGTAGGCATTTATATAATTTTGATGCAATGAACCATTAAACTAACTAACAGCATCAATAAGAATTGCTTGGAAGCTGTGGCATTGACGGACACCGATATTTAAGATGTTTAGTTTCCATTTGCAAAAACTATTTTTCTCAGGACCTTAGAGAGAAATCAGAGAAACCTAATAGGTCAATAGTCAATTAGATACCGGGTAACTAACTTCTTATGTATACCAAGTACAACTGTTGTCGTCCAAAGTCATGAGGAGTAGTTGTTAGGTTGCTCTAACCCAACCTAACACCTACTCCGCATGGTGGTAATCTCGAGAACCCCTGCGACAAGCCTCACTTAGACCATTTGTGTTCAGATTTGATAACACCTTATTCAGACCCTACCTCGGATGGATAACTCAGATATGGCTGATGAGGAGAAACCAGCCACAAGGATTAATGAACCTTACCAGGTCCCCCAACTCAGTGTCTGCTGGCTCAGCAAATTCGCCGAAGGAGCAGCTACCGTGCGCGTTCCCGATAAGCTTGGCGAGGTTAGTACATTCACACAGCAGGTGCTGAATGCTCCGAACCTCCTCCTCATTCATACAGGTTCTGCAGAAGTCATTGTATGGAGCGCGTCTGTGCATAATTACCAAGAAGGTGGTACCCCGTAATAACTGCGATAATGTTACGCACATCATTACGGTTCTTACTCAGAAAAGATTCAGTCCTCCTAAGACAAACCTCAGGCCACAACTATCTTGAAACCGCGCATGTGCCCAATTCTCGCCATCTGCGATTTGCCTCCTGTTCACTGAGTCTAGGGGCCGATCTATGGGTTCCTCCGATAGGAGAATAGACATGCGGAGTTCTTTCTGGCTAAATCATCAGCTGCCTCGTTTGAAGCTATGCCCTGTGGTTACGACCCAGTTTACTAGGAGTGCTACTTGAGAATATTTTCGCAAAGTCTAGTCTTGGGATGATATAGTCCGTAACTCCCCGTATACAGTCCACGTGACAGAGCTTCAGTACTCTGCTGATACCAAGTCTGGTGTTGTTCAGCACCCTTATTTTCTAAGTCTTATTGTACTTTTTCCATCTATATATTTTCCATGAATATCAAGCGGCAGGAGCCGGAGTATGGTCTCCATTGCTGCCGTTGGTGTTGTACGAAGAGCTCCTGTAACACCTAGATTTTCTGCAGCATAATAGGAATGATGCCATCTACTCCTGGTGATTTACTCGGGGCAAAAGATTGAATTGCCCGCCCTATTTTCTCCTTGGCGACTGTGCCCCGTATAGCTCCTAAATATAGAGTCTCTCCGCACAGGTTATTATTGATGGTTTGGTTTGCAACAGAGTTATCATGAAAATGGGTCTTCATAAGCAGTTGTAGAGTCTAGGGAAAACTAGGAACCTTGGCTAAGACCTTCCTTAATCGGGCGGCTCACTTATGCTCTCCACGGATTCGCAATTGTTCCTACGTGAAGAGAATTTAGCGCTCTTGGTTAAAGCAGGTGTTTTTAAACATCTGTTAAGAATATGCAATACATATCGCAAAAGAGCAGTATTAAATCGTTCTTGCTAATATCAAATTGTTAAAATAGCTGAAAAAATAATAAGATAAGCATCACTGCATTGTGCCTTTATATAAAGATAAATATATATATATATATATGCATACATAGCAAGTAGTACTAGTTTAGATTCCATCCAATCAGTCTGCACAATTTTCTGTTATCGGATCTATAATAAGTCAGTTGTCGTTCATCTGCTCATCATTTAGCACACGCCAAAGCCAAGCTACTACGCAGCCACGCCGTCGCCTGTTATTGCTGTAAATTTTAGTAAACAGTGATTTGAACTTAAATGCACAGTGTTTTATTTAAGATTTGGAAACATATCTCTAATTTCTTTTTGTGGTAAACTGAGCCCATCGAACAAGGAGAAGGTAAAATTTTTAAGAAATTCCCAGACATCAACGCTAGATGAATCTGATCGTATGGATCCTATGACTGTGTACAGTTCATCTAATTGAGAACACCTAAAAGAAAAGAAGCGTAGATCATTGGTGCATAATGAGGTAGGAACAACCAATTTATCTAACCTACTAGTATTATTGTCTTGTATTAGCTGATAGATAACAGATATAAGAAATGTGTTAGTTTCATAAGGATTCACGTTAAAAACTAAATTGAAATGCCTTAAATTAGACAACTAGAAGACAATAAGCGAACTAGACTACCGTAACTTAACGGAAATTTTCACTCATCAAATATGTTACTACATTATATCGTTTTCTTTCTACAATAGATCCAGATCCCTGAGACCTACTGAGAAGATATTCTCCTTCAGTTATTCAATTCCAATATCCTTGGAGAGCCAGCGATAAGGAATAGTTGTACTTTGCTTTGTACGTTAAGTATTTCATAAAGTTAGTAAACCGTCTCATGCAGCTCCAGTACATGCTCATGTTCCGACTTTCGACCAATTTCTAATCACTCACGTATCAGTTTTTACATATATGTGTAAAAGAAAAATAGTTTGACGATTCGGCTGAGCAAGAGTCATGGCGGTGTAGGAAATAATTTATCGCGATAGAAATTTCCCTAGCGGGCAGAAAGGAATCTGTTCTGAGCAGCAGCTGCTTAATACACCAACGTTTATCGAGACGAGTCTCCGACCATAGCATAGTATAGTTACCGTTAATGAAAACGCAGATATATATGATACGACTATACCAGGAATTCATTTAATGACTTATCGTCTTATTTGTTTTTTTAACAATATTAAATTAAATTTTTATTACTTTGAGAACTGTATATACTTACATAGATGTAAGAGTTATTTCAGTGAGTGCGTTCACGTTGACGGTAACAGAAGGAGAGTAGATAATAATAGTAATAATATTCTTGTGACTTAGGTGCCACAACCATAAGGTCAATACATCAATATATAGTCCTATACAATATACTGATGAATTGCACATTCGACCCTGGCAATGAAAAATTATTTAGTTTTAAAAAATTTCAATTTCAATTGCATTTAAAAATGCTTTTCCATGTCATAACTACTGACATGTATAATATGGACTGTCTACGTTAATGGAAATGCACTGCAAAAAGTGGACTCACTTCTATATTGCTGACTCTTTCGGTCTAAGCACCAAGTACCAACTGAGGAGAACTGTAAAACACAAATAAATAAATGGGTTCGTCGAAATAAATGTTTTAAAATTACTTATTTAGGGTTATTACTTATAAAATTCTTTTACCAAAGGCAATATATTCATAAGATATGAACCAGAAATTTGAAACGTTTTATTATAATCACTTTCTAAGCTACGCGTTTATTTTTTCAACTTTCCGCCAATAATTTTTCAATTATGGCATTGGCTTAAGAACTTTTATTGACAAAAGCAGTAGTGCCCACATGAAATAGAAAGTTATGCAGTCCATATTATATATGTCAGTGGTCATAACTAAATGCAATTAAGCATAAGTTGAATTTTGTTATCAGGCACACACTCCATTCTCACGATATGCATACTTTTCTACAGTCAGTGTCTTCTTCTTTCTTCCTTTTCCGTATGTACGCTGTACATACGTACAATACTTACTTCTTACAATCTAATTGTTTGTACATACATACATACAATTATTACAATTATTCTCGCCATCTTAAAATTAATATATTAAGACGGGCGCACATCGGCATATCAGATTTCATTTCTTCTTGATGCATATGCATTGCTACAAAAGATTTTTTGTATACTCTCACGTAAGTTTTTCAAACGTCGTTAGAAAGCAGTAAAAAAAAAAATAGATTTTTAAAGTCTTAATGGGGCAGATAGCACGATTCTCGTGGAGGTTTACTTTTAACACCGTCCAGAAAAGCTCGATCAAAAAACCGCCGACTATTTAACCGGAGTAGTTAAAGTTATTTAATAAAGAACGGAATGTGAATTTAGAAAAGGATTAGAAAGCGAATTTTATAACAAATTAAATTGTGAATTTAATAGAAAATAGAACGAGAATTTGGAGTAAACACATAACAAAACATAACAATTATACAACATTAGAATACCATTCTTTTGAAAAATAAAAAAATGAAGAAGTGAATGGTATGTTTACATTCATCTGCCGTTTCATCTGACTTCCTCACCAGCTGCTTCTTCCCGGACGCTCGAGGAAGCTCCAGGAAGCACGACGAACAGCATTATATTTGGTGGCAGCGGTGTATCGACCCAAAAGGGAATCAGTGACTTTTGGGAAAATTTTTACCTAAATATTTAATTAATTGGGAAAAAAAAATAATGTAAAATCTTCAAGACCAAATCAGTGTCAAAAATAATAATAATTATATTGATTAATAAATTACTTAAAATTTTCAAAAATCTTTAAATAATAAAATTCGTAATTGATGCATAAGAAAAAAAAAATAAGTCCGGGTATCCGAAAAAAGGGTACTTACAGGAAAAAATAAATATATGTAAAACTAACAATTTTAGAGCCAATCTGCTCCAATGGGGGAATTTAGAGAGGCTTCATTCCTGCCTCTAATAAGACGAGTACAAGAAGGAAGACATCTAGAAATCGTCGCCCGCACGCGTTACGCAGCATTTACTAGCACAAACAAAAACCCTATCTAAGCTATCATACAGCTTATCATCAGCTCGAACCATTCTGACATCATCAGGAAAATAAACACGAAAAAGAACAGAACTAACATCGCTAAATTTAAAGGGAGCGTTATCAGTTTACTTTTAGTACCATGTATATTAATATATGAAATCTAGAGCTTTGTTGTGACTCAGGTACCTATTGCCCCGAATCACAACCATATAGTCAATACATCAATGTATTGTCCTAAACAATATATTGATGTATAGAAAACTCGACCCTGAAAACGAGAAATCATATCAATTTAAATTTTCATTTAAATTCAATAATTTTTAAATGCATTTGCATGTCATAACAAAATGCAATTTAACATAAATAGCATTTCGTTATAAGTAATGCACTCCAGTCACACGGTATACCTACCTACATGCCGTGTAATCAGATATCATTTTTCGTCGTGCAAATTGAGTGCACATAAAATAATTTGCATATTCTCACGTACGATGTTTCATCGTCGTGAGAAAGCAAGAAGTTACAAAAAAGAACAAAAAGCTCTTCCAAGCTTTTCATGGATACCTGGGGTGCAATTCTCCCGATCCTCGACGAGTTGGTTTTTGAACTCCGTCGGGAAAAGTAAGAGTAGATATAGCATGAAAAGATCATAAGAGTTAAGATCGTGTGCAAGAAAGTTAACAAAAATAATTCAAATCCAAAGAAAATTAATTAATTGTTTGATTAATTAATTATCAATAACAAAAAATTCCCAGAAAAAAAAACGGGTGGTAAAATTGTAAATTTGCGAAGATTGGGAATATTATGAAAATTGTACAATTGTGAAAATTGTATAATCGTGACTATTGTGAAAATTGTGAAGAATGTGAAAAATAGTAAAGGTTCAACTTCTATATAAAAAGGAAAGAATTAAAGAATTTCACTTCGACAATAAAACTTTTTTTTTACCCCTCTGACTGACCGCTTCTCCCCCTTTTGACCGGGCAGCATGTGCGGCAACATATAACAACTGGTGGCAGCGGTACTTTCCCCCAAATTCAGTGCCTTTTAAAAAATTAAAGTGTGAAAAATATTTATAATATCAAAATATAACATTATAAAATAAAAAATCATAAAAACGAAACTAATAAAATAAAAAATAAAAAAAAAATTAATTAACCAGAATAATAATTAAAATATAAATATGACACAAACGAAAGAAAAAATTGTGTACAAAGAAAAAAAAATAAGCCCGGGTACCCAGGAGGTACTTAGAGGAAAATGTAAACGTTCAAGCGCCACAGCGCTCAAACAAGACAACAAAATTTTTGTTTTTCTTGTAAAACTATTAAACAAATTTTTCCTTATTATATACATATATCATTTTTTATTATGCATATATGAATTTATTCTTTTTCCTTTTATTTTTTGTGTGCGTGCAACGAAATACACTACTCCACGAAGCGACCTCTGCGGCAAGGCTTCGTGAACTTGTTGGCCAGAGGACTTCGATAAATCTGCATTCGATCCCCTTCAATAGAGAGCCATAAGCCTATTGACCAGTAGAAAGATACTGGTTGGAGATAGGGATTTTTGCTGCACCCAGTTATTGCATAAATTCGCGAAAAGGAAAATATATATATATACAGTGAGAAAAAAATCGTATTCGCATTTTCTACAAAAATTTTTTTTAACCGATTCCGCCTCGTATTTTATCAAAAATTTTTTAAGTAAATATATATATATGTGTATACTTACTAAACCAAAGTTAAATTTCCATTTTATTTTCTCATATATAATCTACAGAACAGCTGCTTATCAGCAACAATATATATACATATAAACCAGAATTGTTATTAGCAAACCAGTGTTTTAATATTTTTATTTTAACGCATATTTCTTGGTTTTTACTGGAGCCTTTTTTTTGCTTTCGTTTCCCTTTTTATTTCCCATCGACATTAATAACACCTACCACGTACTAACAACATGACTGAAGAAAACATATCTTTTGACGAGCTTTGCTTGTCACAAATACGAAAAAGCAAAGAAATCAGAAAAATATTAAAGGAATACCACAGTACTAACAAAAAATACAGAACTCCAGAATTAGTTTCCGAAAAGATCAAAAAATTAGAAGAGTACTGGACAGACTTTGAAGAAACAGAATCCATTATCCAAAGACATAAAGATTTCGGCGAAACTCATGAATATTTTAAACAAACATGCTCTGATAAGACAGAGGATTGGTACAACCTAATCAAAGCAACACTGTCTGATAGATTGAAATCAATTTCTAGCCATGCGGATAACGAAAACAACCCATTTTATTTCCCTGCTCCCAAAATTTCACAAAAGAATATCAATACTGAAGCTATGCAGGAATGTGGAGACCAGGATCGGCCTAATGCAATACGATTTAGACCGCAAAAAGATAGACAAAAATCTATAACACAGTCTATCAATCTTAATTTGCTACCAACTGCAAGCCAGGCGTATTTAACTCAAAAACTGCATGCGCTGCATGGGTATTGGGATGATTCCAAAACAACTCATATTGAAATAATTTCAAATGCTGGCCCCAAAGATAAAGGCAGCGAATACTTCTCGGAAGATATTTATATAAAAATGGAAACATCATATTCAGATACTAAAATCGCACTTCAGGAACAGCTAGATTCGCGATTTCACGGGTTATCAAATAGTATAAATGATTTAACAAATCACCACCATAATGTCTCTTTTAGGGACCAGTCGCATTTGTCTTTGTCAGACGCAAGGTCATTAATTCCAAATTTTAGTGGAAATTCTAAGGATCTACAATCAAATATTTGATTGGTCTGAATTAAAATCTCTGTTAACTCAAACCTTCGAAATCAAAACCTCTAGATCCACCCTACAGTCTCAATTAAATAATTCAAGACAAGGTAGAGTGGAAAGTGTAAAAGCCTTTTTGCAGAGATTAAATACAACACGGTCCAAGTTAAATGAGGCAACACATTCCTATACAACAGACAAGGTGCTCCTACGGTCTTTGTTAAAAGATAGTAAGTGTCAGGCTGTGAGTGCAATTGAAGATGGGTTATCCAATACACAATTACAGACCTTAGCAAAAGTGCATTCCGATAAATCCTTTTCTGCACTAAAATCACACATCTTGGACCATGCATCACACTTAGAGCAGAAACAACTCGTGTCCCAAAACAAGATAAATCATACTCCATTTGCGCAAACAATAAATTCAAATCTTCGTTGCTTCAAATGTAATAGACTGGGGCATGCTGCATCAAGTTCTCAAGCTAAACCCCAATTACAACGCTCTCCAGATTTTAATAAAATTAAATATCCATCACAATCTCCTTCATGTCGATATTGTCATCGGATGGGACATACAATCGAGAACTTCGAATAATAATCGTTTTAAGCCCAGGAAATCAAAATAATTTTCCAAAGGTGAAAAATACTGCACCAACAAACACGGCTGACGGACAGCCTCAAAATAGGAACTGTCAGCAGCCAGTATTCCGAGAAAGTCCAACTCCACCGCGGAGATATAATAATGCCAATATCTCGGCTAGATCGCCATCTACAAAGAGGAGAAATAGCAAAAGTCCATCGGCATCCAGGCAGAGAAACTGGATGCAGCAAGGGGTCTCATTCGGCAACCCCTCGCATATAGAAACTACAGCACAAGTCCACAGGAATCCCGAAACAATATCGACACAGTCATAATAAAATTGATACGTATCCTCATCCAAGTAAATAATAATTCTTTAACAATTTCTTTGCCTGTCGATATCTGCTCTGCTCCAAAATTTACTTTTTTAATCGACACAGGAGCAGAGATCAGTTTAATAAAACTACATCCATTAAGGCCAGACAGTATATGCTACAGAGATACTGTCTGCAATACAGATACTTTGTTTACAGAGTCCACTTCTACGGAAGGGCTCATCTTTGCTAAATTGAATTTAGAATCTTCGAATAATAATAACTCCATCTTAGAACACCCATTTCAAATAGTGGGAAATAACTCCATCCTCTCATACGATAGTCTGCTTGGTCATGATTTTTTATCTCGACACAATGCGAGTATCGACTATAAAATTAAATTCATTTCTCTGGAAGTTAATGAATCTGATTCATCTTATCCGTACGAAGAATATTATTCCAATTATCCATACGTTTATTTGAAAAGCGAAGACCCAGAAATAAGGTCTCAAACAAAAAACCTATTATATACGGAGATAACATTCTCCAATATTAATACTAATAAAAATCTATCTCCATCTATAACCACACAAGAGGCTGAATTAAATAAAATTCTATCTCCATCCAAAGCTTCCCAAGATATGAAGCAAGAACGTAAAAGTATATCTTCATCTACAGCAGCACAAAAGGCTGCATCGAGTAAAATTCTATCTCTATAATCAATAGATTGACAAAAAGTGAATTCCGAGATAAAATCAAAGAAGTCAAAGAATTTCAATAAAGTTTTATCTCCTTCAAATTCTATCGAGTCAGAATCATCGTATAACTCCTTCCAAATTCCACAAAAGTTGGGATCATATCTCCTTCCTTTTAAAAATCCGAAAGAATCGGATAAATTAAATAAAATTAAAATTCCGGCTAGATCAGAATTCATCATTGAAATTCCAACTCCTTCTATTCAAAATCAATCGGTCTGTTTCAAGAAGGAAATAAGGCCAGGTTTATTTCTTGGAAATTCGATAGTCGAACCAGTCAACGGTATGGCAAAAGTCCTAATCCTCAACACAAATGACGAGTACTCCGATCTGGCACCTTACGAGGTGAACCCAGTTCACCAAGACTTGGACGACTTTGTGGTCATCTCCACAGACTCTGACAGAGATCCAATTAAGGACAGACTAGATAAACTACAACACCTTATCAAATTGGATCACTGTAATTCGGATGTATCTGAGAGTGTTCGCAATATCTGTAGGAAATCCAACGATCTCTTCTTCATAGAAGGGGATTTCCTTTCATATACAGATGCGATTACCACAAAATCGAGACCTTCCAGGACAAACCGCCAATTTATACCAAGCCTTGTATACTTTCTGAGGCAAACCGAACGGAAAGAAATTGGCAAATACAAGAAATGCTTGACTCAGACATCACCAGACCTTCACATAGTCCCTGAAATTCTCCACTTCTCCTGGTTCCTAAAAAACCAGATGAGAATGGAAACAAAAAGTGGCGAGTAGTGGTAGACATTCGTCGTATTAACGACATTACTATTGGCGATGCATACCCACTGCCTAATATCACTGATATATTAGACCAGTTGGGGAAGTCGAAATATTTTACCACACTCGACTTATCCAGTGGATTTCGCCAGATAAAAATGGACTCGAAGGACAGGGAGAAAACTGCCTTTAGCACACCCTATGGGCACTACGAATACAATCGTATGCCATTTGGTTTAAAAGGAGCCACTGCTACTTTTCAACGAGCCATGAATAATTTTCTATCTGAACTCCTAGGCATCTATTGCTTCGTAGAGCTCTTGTATGTATACATAACTTGATTTACAAAAGCAAGCCTGATTACCTGAAAGAAAATTTGGGGTTAACAACCTCACAGCGAAATTTAAACTTAATTATTCCGCGTTTTCACAAAACCCTGATGGAAAATTCTTATCTTGTCCAAACTGTGCGGTTGTGGAATTCCCTTCTTGCTCGTATTCAGCTTAGTGGCTCTATCAGTGCTTTCAAAGAGAGTATTAAGTCCGTCGCGTTATAGAACGAATGAAAGAATGTATAGCATCGCTACTATGTCTATTTTCTATTTCTATTTCTATTTTATCTATCTATTTTCTATTTTCTTTTCTAAATTTTAGTAATAGTTTAGTTCTAGTTAAGAATATTTGCAAATTAGAATCAATATTTACTGGATGTAAGTTCGTTTTCGTTATTATAAGATTGATTTTCTTCTACTATTGTTAGTTTTTGTTACTCGCTTTCATTTAATTATGGGATTTATCTTTGTTAATCACTCTCCTAGATATGTTTCTATTACTCACTCCTCTAGTTGTACCTACTTTTTAGTACGATAAAAGATTGTAAATCTTGTGTACGTAACCAACTTGAATAAATTATTAGATTATTATATGTACATGGACGATATTGTAGTACCATAAATACAATCTCAAAGATCATAATACAAGACTCACAGCAGTATTTAACCGTCTCCGCAATTTCAACCTCAAACTTCAACCCGACAAGTGCCACTTCCTAAGAAAGGAAATTATGTATTTAGGGCACATAATTACAGAAAATGGAGTCAAACCAGACCCAGCAAAAATCAAGTCAGTTCAGTCCTATCCTAGACCCAAGAAGGAGAAAGACATTAAAGCCTTCCTTGGTTTCGTCGGCTACTATCGGCGATTTATACCAAATTATTCGAAGATAGCCAAACCAGTCACAAATCTTTGAAAAAAGATACGCCTTTTAAGTTCGACGCAATCTGTGATGAAGCATTTTGCGAATTACACAATAAACTTATTTCAGCACCAATTCTATCATAAGCCGATTTTGACAAAGAATTTTTTGTCACCTCAGATGCCAGTGACTACGCCATCGGAGCTGTTCTATCAAAAGTTGATGATCAAGGAGATCATCCAATCGCCTATGTAATTTACCTTGTCGATCGCAAAGAGATAGATCAGACCTCGAAAGATTTTAACTGAAATCTGCTCATACACAGAAGCAAATCAGTTAAATAAATATCTCCTTTCCTATATTAGATACACAGATTCAAATGATTATTAAAAACGCTTTTATCCAGATCTTCGCTACTAAACAAATAAACATAAAGCTCCATCAAGATTCTATTAAATATTTATCCGACATTAATGACATCGAACAAGTTTTAAATGATTTTCACTCATTACCAACGAGAGGCCATCAAGGTATTTCCCGTACTATTAAAACAATCAAAAAGCAATTCTACTGGCCTGGCATCTCAGATGACGTGGTCAAATACGTAAGGAAATGGAAACTTTGTCTGGTAAACAAAGTATGCAGAAATCCACAAATTCCTATAAAATTTTCGAGCATTAGCTCCAAACCTTTCGAAAGAGTGTACCTAGATATTGTAGGACTTCTCCCAATTTCAAATTCTGGAAATAAATACCTCCTTACATTTCAAGACGACCTTTCAAAATTTTCTGAGGCCATTCCCATAGTTGACACCGAGTCTAAGACATTAGCGGAAGCCTTCACGACCACAATAGTTTGTCGACATGGTATTCCAGAGAGTATCCTCACAGATCAAGGTTCTAACCTCATAAGTGGCATGTTCGCCGGGGTATCTAAATTACTAAGAATAAAACGACTTTAAACTACTCCATATCACCCTCAAACAAATGGTGCATTGGAAAGAAGCCACAGAACCTTAGCAGAATATCTCCGATCTTATGTAGCAAAAGATCCACAAGACTGGGATACATGGATTCCTTATGCCATGTTTGTATATAACACAACCCCTCATTCGAGTACTAACTATACTCCACGCGAACTCCTATACGGATTCCCAGCCGAAATCGCAAACAATTTGAAATCTTCTCCAACCGTTTGCTATAATTACCACAATTATGCAATCGAGTTAAAAGCGCGTCTACAGCATAGCTTCAAAATAGCCAAAGACATGGCCATGGCAAATAAAGAAAAACCCAAACTATAATATGACAAAAATTCCGTCTAAAAATCTTTTATGGTAGGCGATAAAGTCCTATTTAAGAGCAGAGTCAGACATAATAAGTTCTCACCATTATGGTCAGGTCCGTATGAGATAATGGGGATTAATTCCCCCGAAAATTCCACTATTACAATCAATAATAAAATTAAAAGAGTTCACAACAATGACTTAAAGTTTTTCTCAGAGTAATTAATATTCATCATCCTCTTAATTCCAAGCGAATAATACAATATCATCTTTCAGGCTTCCAAAATGATGCACATAGAATTCATTCTAATTTGCATCCCTTTCGCCTACGGCTCAGGAATAGAGGTAAACCTACTAAATGCCAGTGCAGGTATTCACTTCGAGGGAATTGGCAGAGCCAATTTCTACACCAACGAGTGGAAATTAGTGACATTCTACGAACTGGAAAATTTTAAAACAGAATTCAACAACATCCAGTTCGTAGCCCAACAAATTACACCGACCTGCCGGAAACTGGACAAACACTCAGCCTTGAGCCACACTTATAACGGTACGTAGCTACAAATCAATCCTATATTAGAAAACATAGAATATAAGAATATGTTACTTGTGACCCTAACTAGAAAACAAAGAACACTTTTCAATGCTATAGGCTCAATCTCTACAGCTATTTTCGGCACGTTAGACGAAGATGATGCCAAGCTATATGATGAACAAATCCGAAATCTGTTATGTGTCGAAATTGCAAAAGAAAAGGGATGTGGTGACCTAAAAGGAATAAATATTAAAAACTTGGGAATAATATAATGAAATGATATTTTCCTTGTTGTGTTGTCCCGTGATGTCCAACAGTATTCAATTTGATTGATTCTGCAAGGAACTTTCATTTTATTTTCAGCTCGATATGAGAAATAAAGCAAAGAAGTACCTATATACATGTAAATAACTGCATATGCACCTCCTGCAAGATTGGCGGTATCAATTCGGATTTAAAGTTATAACGGGCACGGCGATGCTCCTTGCTCCTGAAATTAATAATAGTATGAAGACAGTCATATAATAAACATATAGCCATATCTACTATACCTGCACGATGGATAGAGGCCTCTGCTTTGGTCGAAGCTGGATTGATTTAAATCCCTCCACGCTGCATCGTTGGATATATCTTAATTTTCGTTGGATTTCGGACGTCTGTAATTAGGATTAAGTAGCATTAAGTTGAAGTCGAATTACTAAATTATATTTTCAAATTCACTTACCTTTCTAGTAAGGTGGTATTTATCTTGTTTATATGTAGAATCGGTATTGAAATAGTTTGACTTACCTCGTTCAGTTTTCCCTGCATCACTATTAGCACATTATACAACATTATCACCAATACGAATGCGACAATTTTCCTTACTGAACTTCAATCGGCAGTAATATAAGACAAATTGGTCCGACCGCAGCCCAAAGCACAACATAAAGCATATTCGACCCGAAAATGTTGGAAAAATTCCAAATTTTATTTTATTCAAAGACGCCGATTAAAACAAATGGAACGGCCTAAAGAAATCTCGGCAATGTACCCAAGTTAAAAAAAAATCGAACTGAGCCAATTATTTAGACCAGTTGCAATAAAGTGCAAGAATCTGCAAGAAATACGGGCAGGAAATAGCAAATAGGGGGCTTACGCGGTGAGAAGCTTTGGTAGGTGAAGTGGTCGGCCATTACAAGTTAGCCAGTGATAAAAGAAAGAAGTGTCGGTACGAAAATTATAAAGAAATAAAGTTTTAGAAAGAGCCTCGAAGTTGGAATTTAAAAAAAAGGAAAGAAAGGAAAAGGACGGACGATAGAAAAAGGATATTGGAGGGAAGTCGTGAGAAGCGGAGGAAAGTGAAAAAACGGATAAGCAGAATATAAGTGAAGAACGTGATCAGGAATGATTGAACTGAGATCAATCGCATATGCGTGCAGAAATTTTTAAATTAAAAAAAAAAACAGGAATATTCAAGATAAGTACCTACTCCTTTTCTTCATGTTATTTTTTTTGTTTGTTTATATTTAGTTGAAATTATAAATTACAAGTCTTGAATTTTTAAATCGTGATTGAGTGGTTCGCACTACCTTGCTTGCCGCGGAAAGCTTTAGTTTTTTTCATGTTTTTCTTCTCCTCAAAAATTCAATTCAATTTTTTTGCTTGAGTACTAGTAATTACTGAACGATTACGAATTATAACGTTTTCCATTAAGTACGAAAGAGTTTTTCTTGTTTTTTATTTTTTTATTTATATCTCATTCCCGAGTTCGTGGACTCTAATAACCACGTGGCGCCCAAAGGTGTTTAAGTCCCACCCTTTCTCCATCGCTAGCCGGGGTAACGATTGCGCGCAGCCAGAGTGCGTAACAAATTTGGCGCCCAACGTGGGGCCTAAAACACCAAAATTGAAATATTCAAAGAAAATATCAGTTTAAAAGGAAAAAAAAATCTTTAAAAGTTTGATTCCAGAACGTAATCGAATTTGACAAATTTATTTGAAGAGCTTTCGCAACTTGTCTATAAACATATCATAATATTTATTGTCTATAAACATATCATAATATTTATTGCCAGTGAATAGTTCGAAATTGTTGCAAGAGCAAAAAGAAACTTTAAGGGGCAAATGTTGAGAAAGTCAAATTTAGAGGAGAAATGTTTACGTGAAACATCGCAAATGCAGCTTTGAAATAATTTGTTAAGAAACAAAAACCTAGAACGCTTAC
>OZ005740.1:130205722-130313027 GCA_963930735.1 Dioctria linearis | reverse complement strand
TAACTCGATTGGTACGCAAAACAAAAGGGGACCAGGTGAAGCCGGCCCCAATCGAGTTCAGCGACCGCAAAGACCGATTTATTGCACTGCTCGGCCAGTATCACCCATTAGATACCAAGGGCCGGCAGCCAGGGTAAGCCCACCGAGAACCATTCATTGCTTCAAATCTGGACAACGGGGTCACATTGCGAAAAATGTAAGACACAGCCTCCTTACTGCACCAATTGCAACAGCTATGGTCGTGCGGTAGCGGGTTGTAGGAAGCAGCAAGTGCGTTTCGAAAATACCGCTTTAGGTAGTCCAAATGAATGTATTCAATCCGTATCGGGGGTTTTCTATTGTCAGTTGTGTAGGACAGGTGATCACTGTACAGAAAACTGCCTCACAAAGTACCTAGCAGAACGCGCTCGCCAACTAGTGGGAAACGGGGAGCGGCATCTATGGAATACGTCCACAGCTGGCTTCCATTAACAAACCCCAGAGACATATCGCCGAGGGGGATGATATTTCAGACGACCTAAGCTTACTGAATAATTGTAGCATTACAGTTGAAGTTGGTCCAGACGGAATTCATCCCTTATTTGTTAAAATGCTATTTCCTTACATTTCATCATTTATTCTTCATATTTTAAACTCCTGTCTGACTTACTCTTCTTTCACTAGAGCTTGGAAAATCGCTTATATCACACCAGTAGCCAAGAAACCTTCCCCTGAATCAGTTGCTGATTTCCGGCCAATTAGCATTCTTTGCTACTTGGGTAAAATTCTTGAAAAAATGTTGTCGGTACAGATCTCAGAGTATGTCCATATCAACAATGTTTTAACACAATTTCAGTCGGGCTTCCGCTCTCGGCATAGTTGTAAAACTGTTATACTAAAAGTCTCCAAGGATCTTCGCCTGATTCTAGACTCCTAGAACTTCGGCATTCTTGTTTTACTGGATTTCTCAAAAGCTTTTGATAGCGTTAGCCACTCAAAGCTATTGGAAAAATTACACAGTAATTTTAAGTTCTCTTCTACTGCGGTCAGCTTAATTGATAGTTTCCTTACTGCCAGGTCTCAAAAGGTACAGATTGGTGATTCCTCATCCTCCCTACTTCCCATTTTATCTGGTGTACCCCAAGGATCTGTTTTGAGCCCGTTGTTGTTTTCTATGTATATTAATGACTTGCCAAACGTAATTCAAGATGTTCAGCTTCATCTTTATGCTGATGACGTACAATTGTACCTAAGTAGGCCTATTGGTCTTATAGAAGATTGCGTCGCTCGCATCCACGATGATCTTTCCCGTATCTACACATGGTCGGTCAATAACGGGCTCCCATAAATCCTAACAAATCACACTGTCTTGCTATCTATAATTCTTCGTATGACATAAATGATATCCCACACATTTTTCTTAACAACTCCACTCTATGTTTTGTGAATTCGGTCACCAATCTTGGGATCAAGATAAATGGACAATTAAGTTACTGTGATCATATCAAACTGACGCTTTCTAAGATCTATGGTGGGTATACGCAGATTATGGCTATCTGCAGCAGTATTGTCAACAAATATACGCTTACCACTTGTAAAAGCTCTTTTATTACCCCATTTTACTTACGGAAGTTTGATATATCCTAAACTTGATAGCATATGCGCGCGCAAAATTGAAGTTGCTTTTAACGATTGCATTAGATTTGTGTTTTTGGTATTAAAGGATGGCAGCATATAACTCCGTACAGGCTCTCATTAGATGGCTGCTCGATCACCTCTTATTTAAAGCGTAATGCCTTAATCTTTCTCTATAACTTAATACATTCCGGTGAACCTGGATATCTTTATGATCAATTACAATTCTTGCTACCCTCTCGACATTCTAATCTTATTGTTCCGTGTTTCCATTCTATGACAGGTGAGGCTTCTTATTTTGTTCAGGTCGCTCGATTGTGGAACTCCCTTCCAGTTCTTGTCCAGAGGGCTGGCTGTATCAATATCTTCAGGCGCCTTATTTCTGACTTAAATTTGTGATAATTATCTTACATTACGTATATTTCTTTCCTTTTTTTTGGGGTATCAGGATGAATTAAATCAAGATTGAATTCAAGGGAAATTGAATTAATTTATTATTTTTGTATATCTTTCACTAGTTTTTTTTTTATCTGTCATTTTTTTTCTCCTCTTATTTTTTTTCAATTGTTAAACTACTTCTATCTTTAATATTTTTAGTTTGAAATAAGTTAGCTTTAGTTTGTCGTAGTCTCTATTAATCATTCCTTTTAGCTTCCTCTTATACACTGTACTAGGTTAAGATCTTAAGATCTTTTGTACTTCTACCAATATAATAAATTGAATTGAAATTGAATTGAATTGAATTGAAGCAGATATAAGGTTAACAGGTAAGTTAAATCTTTTGGTTGATACCAGGTCCACATGTAATTTAATAAAATTTAATAAGATAAGAAAAAGCACTTATATTCAGCCTCAACGAACTATTACTATTGGGGGTTTATTTGGGGCTTAAGGAAAGTCCGTAGGAGTTTGTCAATACAAGTTACGTATAAATACTGAAAAGAATACTTGCGAGTTTAATGCAATTTATGTCATAGACTCAATACCAGCTAACGGAAAACTGTGTTGTGAATTTCTTAAGGATAGAGCTATCATCAACAGCATTAACCAAAAACTGTCAATACGGAATGTAAAAAGAAACAAGTAGTAAAAGCCTCTTTTTGCGAATGTAACAGGAAAGGAAAGTATTAACGTAGTGACATTAGCTAAAGATTGTCAACGAAGCGTTAGTCAATCTAGTAACGAAAATCGTCGAAAAAACTCAACAGAAACAGTGAAATAGCATACTAAAGACAGAATTACAGGATAAAAGACATTATTGGTAAAGAAATGGCAGCCTCAGACACCATAGGCTGGTATCTAACACAGATAAACAAGAGAAACGAAAGAGTGGAAAAGATGACTGAAGGCATTGCCCAACAACAATCACAGCAGAAAAACGAGGTGAAGGCCACCCCCGATGCAAAGGTGCTGAAACATGAACACATGCGGGTAAATACTTTAATCACAACCCTTCATACGGAGGCTGGTCAACAAGATCGTCGCCTGGTACAGGGAGAGCTCATTACATGGGCTCCAGGGATGTGTGGTGAAGAGCAGGTAAGGGTAGCTGTTGAACGGGAAAACGGACTAAGGCATCCTCTCACGGAATTAAATCAAGATTGAATTCAAGGGAAATTTAATTAATTTATTATTTTTATATATCTTTCACTAGTTTTTTTTCCTGTCATTTTTTTTCTCCTCTTATTTTTTTTCAATTGTTAAACTACTTCTATCTTTAATATTTTTAGTTTGAAATAAGTTAGCTTTAGTTTGTCGTAGTCTCTATTAATCATTCTTTGGGGTGTCAGGTTGAATTAAATCAAGATTGAATTCAAGGAAAATTTAATTAATTTATTATTTTTGTATATCTCTCCCTAGTTTTTTTTTTTAACTGTCATATTTTTTCTCCTCGTATTTTTTTTTCAATTGTTAAACTACTTCTATCTTTAATATTTTTAATTTGAAACAAGTTAGCTTTAGTTTGTCGTAGTCTCTATTATTCATTCCTTTTAGCTTCCTCTTATATACTGTACTAGGTTAAGATCTTAAGATCTTTTGTACTTCTACCAATATAATAAATTGAATTGAAATTGAATTGAATTGAATTGAATCAGATATAAGGATAACAGGTAAGTTAAATCTTTTGGTTGATACCAGGTCCACATGTAATTTAATAAAATTAAATAAGATAAGAAAAAGCACGTATATTCAGTCTCAACGAACTATTACTATTGGGGGTTTATTTGGGGCTCAAGGAAAGTCCGTAGGAGTTTGTCAGTACAAGTAACGTATAAATACTGAAGAGAATACTTGCGAGTTTAATGCAATTTATGACACAGACTCAATACCAGCTAACGGAAAAACTGGGTTGTGAATTTCTTAAGGATAGAGCTATCATCAACTGCATTAACCAAAAACTGTCAATACGGAATGTAAAAAGAAACAAGCAGTAAAAGCCTCTTTTTGCGAATGTAACAGGAAGGAAAGTATTAACGTAGTGATATTAGCTAAAGATTGTCAACGAAGCGTCAGTCAATCTAGTCTAGTCAATCGTCGAAAAATCTCAACAGAAACAGTGAAAGAGCGTGGGGGTGAAGAGCAGGTAAGGGTAGCTGTTGAACGGGAAAACAGACTAAGGCAACCTCGCACGGAAGTCCAGCCCCTTTAATCCCAGGATGAAAGCTTGTGGTACATGTTCTTGAACTCAGGAGCACGAATGGACCAATAATACGATTGAAACCCAGAACAGGGGCAACTGGTGAGAATCCCAGTTGAGAGTGAGGCTGAAATGCTATGTATGGCCGAAGAAATATGTCCTGGAGTGTATTGCGGAAATACACTAATCAGGCCTAAGTGTGGACAAGACTTTGTGGTAATCATAAACGCTAGGACTGAGGCCGTTAGTAAAAGATTTCTAACCAAAGTTGGAAAGACTGAACCGGTATTCAGTACTATCACTAGCGGATAGTGAAAGGCAGTGTAATAAAAGGCAACAGCGGCTAAAATTAATGAAACAATCACTGTTGCTGGGAGAAGATCTCAATCCACAGGAGAGGGAAGCCGTGTCGTAGCTCTGTTTCGAATACAGTGACATTTTTAATTTGCCAGGAGAAAACGGATATATTCTACAACGGAAACCTTTAAATTACCTGTAATGGCCAACACAGGACCCATACATAGAAAGTAGTACCGAATGCCGGAAGCTCACAGAGAAGAGGGTAAAAAGCAATTCGAAAAATTGTTAGAGGATGATATAATAGAGCACAGTGATTGTCCAGTTAACTTTCCAGTACTCCTGATACCCAAAAAGGGTACTGATGAAGCTGGGAGCTGTAAGTGTAGGTTGTTCGCAGACTTCCGTGAACTCAACAAGGTCTGTATCCATTGTTCATAACCCACTTCCACGAAATGAGGATATGTTGGATCGACTAGGTCATTCTAGTTACTTTTCAACGTTAGATTTGGCTAACGGATATCATCAAGTACTAATTTATCCAGCAGACAGAGAGGAAAACGGCTTTTAGTACCAATTTCAATCATTGTCATTATAAAAGATTTCCATTTGGGCTAAAGACAGCGCATATATTTTTTCAGTCGCTCTTTAACGGCATATTAGCAGGGTTAAAGAGCGTAAAATGTTTCGTGTATCTCGATCCTGTCGTGATATTTGCAAAAAACTTAGACGAACTCAACGATAAATTCAGGCAAATATTTCAACGTTTTCGGGATCATAACTTGAAGCTACAACCTTCTAAATGTCAGTTTATGAACAAAGAAGTGGTGTATCTGGGTCCTGTTTACTCGGAACTAGGAGCAAAGCCAGATCAACGTCTAGTGGAAGTCGTGAAGACATTTTCAATGCCAAAGACAGTGTGACAGGTCCAGTCTTTCCGAAGTAAATGACACATCTCCTATGGAATCCGAACCGGAATCGGGTGACTTCGATGAGGCAGAAGTTATTGCAGGGAAGGCGATGGGCGATCCGGACACACAGCATATCACAGATCCACATGAAGTTGAGCCGATCTTGAAGGACTTCCATGACTTTCGGTTTGGACGACATCTCGAAAGAGATAATACCGTAAAACTAGGGGATATCGGAAATTATATTCGGCGCTGCCCGCGGTGTCAGAAAAATAAACGCAGTCGAGCTGCAAAGATGCCGTTGGTGATCACTGCAATATCAAGCAAACCCTTTGCGAAGGTGTACGTCGGTCTGATGCGACCATTGCCCTTGAGTCACAATGGCAACAAACAAATCTTATCAATGCTGGTTGATCTCACTAGGTTCGTTGACTTCGCAGCGATGCAGGATCAGGAAGCGAGTACTGTGGCACGAGCCCTGTTTGAGCAAATTCTCAGCCGATATACTCTACCAAAACAATTAATTACTGATCAAGGAGAGAATTTTACAGCAGAACTGCTAAAGGCCCTCTGTAGGATGTTGAAAATTAAAAAGTTACAGACTACTACCTATTATCCGTAGTCAAATGCCGTACAGAGACAGCATTCCACGTAAGCCAGCTACAAATAGCTGGCTAACGTGGAAGAAGTTTCGTAGATCAAGGCCCGCGGAACTGGGACGAATTCTTGCGGACGGCAGCGCATGCCCCACAACAAATCTGTGCATTTGGGCACAAAATTGACACCAATAGAGACTTTATTCGGATTCGGCTCGGAAGTGCCCAGTAGCTTGCAGCGAAAGCCTGAGCCGCTATACAATGCCGATAAATATCATAATGTGTTATGGCTTAAATTGCAAAAGGTATTCAAAGTAGCAAAGCAAAACTTGATCAAAAGTAAATTGTCTGCCAAGGAGTACTATGATAGGTCCGCGAGGGCGATAGAGGTGCATGTCGGTGAAAAGGTTCTAGTTAGAGACTCGGCTCGGGCGGGAGAACTGTCGTCAATCTTCAAGGGTCCTTATGAAGTAATTTACGTTCATATCCCAGTGAATGTAACAATCCTTATGGGGAGAAAGCTCAAACGGGTTCACGTGAATCGTTTAAAAAAAATTTAATGACTTTGAGCAATCAGAATATTGCTATTTAGTAAGTTTTGTTTTTGTTTCACTTTACAAGTAAAGCAGCAGAAGCGTACAAGAATGGACGAAAGAAGAGACCTAGTAGTCCGACTTGGAATCCGTTCAGGAGACAGACGCTAAAAGAAGCCCAGACGAGCCGGCGTATACATGTGGGAATCAATACTGACTACCTAAGCATTAACTCTCCTACAAAACAAGAAGACACCTTTCCATCGATGTGGCAACTACAACTTACGCTTTACGTCAACCGCCTGCGGCGAACACTCTTTCTCGCTCTCTTCCGAGTTGGCCACCGAAGACGTCGGACGGATTAGAGAGTTTACAGGAATCCCAGGAAATCGTGACGATCACCAATTACTTTTTTATACAATTACTTTATATATTAAATGGAATAAAATCAAGTGAATTAAATAATCTATTTACAGTGCCTAATCCTTATTAAATGTGTGTAACCCACAAAATTGGGGGCTCAACCGGGATACACATTTAATAAGAACAAAAGCTGGTGAATCAAAAAGCAAAAAGCAAAAAGCCAAGAAGAAGGAAGGAAAGCGCGGAACCTGTCGACAAAAAGGAAGAAATTTTTGAACTGTCCAGTTTCCGAATTCTACCTACTACTGCCTTCAGCAGCGTACCTGCATCGATTCAGACAATAGTTGGCGAAACACTGGGAGCAGTAATTATCTTTGATACTCCGAGGGAAAAGTAATAGACACCTGCGGGACAATTAAAAGGTAAAAATCCGCAAGAATTTGCACGTAGTTGGAAGTTTTCCGCCCAGTCCCGCAATTAAGGAGAAATCATGGTAACACTTTTATTTAATAAACTTCATAAGGACAGTGCCGACGGTAAAGACAATAGAACATTCACAAAAGATGCTGACATAAAAAAAAAACGAAAAAAATGTGATCATATAGTGCTATATTCGTTCGCCATCAAAGACACATACCAATTGCGAATTCACGGCGAAGTGAAACTTTGATAAACTGGAACAAAATCAGCTGAGTCAATGACAGTGATGATAATGCAGATCATGTTGACATTGGAACAAACCAAAAAGCGATAATAATCTTCCTATATTATTGAGACAAAACGTGATAATTAATATCTTTAGCTGGTCAAATAAATATTTGCATTTTCTAGGAAATGACTTGAATTTGAATCTCGATTTTTCTTTTGACATAGTTGTGACATAATACTATATTAACTTTTTTACAACTTTTTGCTTTTATTCAATAAGTTGAACAATCGTTGTGATGAGCTTAGTGCATTAAACCACAATTTTAGACGGACATTGTAAGCATTACTTCTGCAAGTAGCGAAAGGAATTTTATACAATTTCGGGGACATTCCAAATCGCTTATAAACTATGTGAGAATTTTATTTTAGGTAATTACATAGGCAGGACCGATAAATTATTTTGCTTTCAACTTTTTTTAAATATGGGAAAGAAGAGAAAAGCTGTCATTAAGCATAGCACTCAGCTAGCTGACGAAGTGCGTTCGGAAGTCATGAATCACGTACAAGAAGATATTAGGCTTATGCAAAATGATTTGCGGCAAAGAGAAAATTTAGTTGCGGCACTAGAACGAGAGTTAGATGAGTTAAAAGCACAGCTACTCCGTGCTAGAGAAAATGAGATATCGCTATTGAGAGCAGAAAATGAATCATAGAAGCAAACGAAGCACAACTCCACTCCATTCCAAGACGTAACTGGTGCTCTAAATGAATTCAGTGGGGATGATTGTTATGATATTAGAGTTTGGCTGGCTGAGATGGGACTAGCGCTTAGATTATGAATTGGTCTTCACTAGAAATGGTTCTTAATGCAAGGCGCTTGCTAACGTGCACAGCTAGGTTGGCCATTAGGGCTGGAACTGATTTGACAAGTTGGGACACATTGAAGGAATTTTTATTAGATAATTTTGAAGAGAATATAAATAGCAGAGGGGATCCATAGAAAATTAGTAACTCGGAAGCAGCAAAAAGATGAGACACTATTTGAATATTTATTGAAAAGAAGGAGTTAGGCGCCAAAGGCAAAGTAGACGACACAGCCATAATTCAGCACACTATAGATGGAATTAATGATATTCCTTCAAATAAGTCTATGTTGTATGGGGCTAACAATATTAAAGATTTTAAATTAAAACTGGAAGCATACGGCAGATTTTCAGAAAGTGTTCAGACCCATAGAAAACGGGATGAGAGACCAACAAGACCTAAATCGACATCTATCTGCTTTAACTGTGGTATAAGAGGCCACGAAGCCAAGGAATTTAGGAAGGCAGACAGAGGTCCTAGATGTTTCTCCTGTAAAAATTCGGTCATAAGGCACTGGACTGTCCACAAATGCGATCACCAAATTGCGCAAGGGTTAGCAAAGCTAGGGCACAAGCTTGTAATCTCAAAGCAGTCGAAGTAAATAATTACAAGCTAGAAGCTTTGATTGATACAGGTAGTGACGTTACCTTAATCAGATCAGATGAGTATTTAAAGATGGGTTCTCCGGTACTCGAAGGAGGGTGTACTACTGTTCCCGGTATTTCCGACGATGCTATTGAAACATTAGGGAGTTTTGAGGCCGAGTTACTAATCGATAATTTTCTCTTTCACACTTCGGTACAGGTGTTAACTGAGAAGTACTTACGAAGGCAAATGATAATTGGCAAGGATGTGTTGAATGGGACCGAGATATCATTAAACTCAGGTGAGGTAAGAGTGAAAAAGATGGCCGACGAGTTTAGCGAATGTTATGATGTTTTAGAATTCCCTGAGGATGGTATAAAAGTAGGTAACAAGGCGTATAGGAACAAAATTGGGAAAATGATAGCTGGGTATATACCGAAAAAACAAGCCAATAAGACATCGAAATGAAAATAATTTTGAATGATGATCGTCGATGAACAGATAAGTGAGTGGCTGCAGCAGAGAATAATACAACCGAGCCATTCCGACTTTTCCAGTCCAATCGTACTTGCGGATAAGAAGGACGGAAGTAAGCGTCTTTGCGTCGATTTTCGAAGGCTAAACACGCAAGTAATACGAAACGGATACCCGTTACCACTTACCGGAGATAATATAGACGAGCTACAAGGTGCCAAGATATTTTCAACTCTCGACCTAGAAAACGGTCTCTTTCACGTTCCCGTCGCCAAAGATAGCGGGAGGTATACTTCCTTCGTGACTCCTAGTGGTCAGTTTGAGTTTCTACGAATGCCTTCCGGGCTATGTACCTCCCCCACAATTTTTCAGAAACTTGTAAATAAAATATTCCACCCATTAGTGTAACGGAAACTTATTTTAATCTATATGGACGACATCGTAATCCCCGCCAAAGGTGAAATGGAGGCATTGGAGCGCCTTAAGGAAGTACTAGATGTAGCCTCACAATATGGCCTAAAAATAAAATGGAAAAAATTTCAATTTTTATGCTCTACAGTCGAATACCTGGGATACGAGATATGTCTTGGAAGAGTCCGACCGTCAGACAATAAAACTGAGTAAAGAAGTTACAAAGTTTCCTGGGACTCTCAGGCTATTATCGGAAGTTCGTCCCTAATTGCTCACAGATAGCTAAGCCATTATTTGAGCTCTTAAAGAAAAATTCAACTTTTGAATTCGGAATCACAGAGCGCATCGCATTCGAAAAAATTAAGGCCGTACTCTCAGAACAACCAGTGTTGGCAATTTATAATCCGGAAGCTGAGACGGAAATGCATGCCGACGCTTCCAAATATGGATATGGAGCGATTTTATTACAAAGAAATGCTGAAGATCGAAAGTTTCATCCCGTTTACTTTTACAGTCGCCAGACGACCTCGGCACAAGAGAGATATAATAGTTAAGAGCTGGAAGTAATTGCAATAGTCAATGCATTAAAGAAACTCCTAGTATACCTATTAGGTATTCCCTTCAAGATAATCACTGATTGTGCCGCGTTCAAGATGACCATGGAGAAAAAGGATTTAACTTCACGAATAGCAGGATGGGCACTATTGTTGCAAGATTTTAACTACCCGCTAAAACATAGAAGTGGATCGAGAATGAAGCACGTTGATGCATTGAGTCGGGAGCCTGTAATATTGGTAGCAATCTCGGATGTAATTCATAAAATTATAGCAGCTCAACTAAGAGACCCCAAAATAAATCTCATTGCTGATCTTCTATCAAAAGGACCTAACGAGAATTCCATCTCTGAAAAAGGAGTCTTATATCAAATAGATGTACATAATAATAAGTTGTTATACATACCCAAAGGAATGCAACAAGAACTTATCAAGGCGACGCACGAGCAAGGACACTTTGGGCAGAGGAAAGTGGAAGAAGTCCTACATAGAGGATATTCCATACCCAAATTAAAGAAGATATTCAAGTTTGTCTCAAGAATTGTATTACGTGCATACTTGGGGACCGCAAGTATGGCAAACAGGATGGAATCCTCCACCCAATCCCGAAGGACGACCTTCCTCTCGTCACCTACCATATCGAACATCTGGGGCCGTTAACAGCTACAAACAAGAGTTACAGATACATCCTCACAGTAATCGATGGATTCTCGAAATTTGTTTGGGTCTACCCAGTTAAGAGTCTGACAGCAGAAGAAACTTTGAGGAAATTAGAGATGCAAAAGGCAGTTTTCGGCAATCCAAAACAAATAGTGTCAGATAAAGGGAGCGCATTTACATCCAACTTGTTCCGGAGTTACTGCAAGGACGAGGGAATCCACCATACACTTGTGACGACTGGTGTACCGAGGGGCAATGGCCAGGTAGAAAGAGTCAATCAAGTACTCATCTCTGCGTTGACGAAGTTAACATTGGATAATCCAGAGATGTGGCACAAATTCACCAACCAGGTGCAGAGATTGTTAAATTCCAATTGGCATCGAAGCATCAAGAAGACACTCTTCGAGCTACTCTTCGTAGTCAAAATTAGGAACAGCGAACAGCTCCGGCTCGCTGAAGCAGTTTATGATGGAATCATTGAGACATTTGAAGCAGAACGGAGTAGAAGTCGAGATGAAATCAAGAGAAACATACTGAAAATACAAGAGGAAAACCGTAGACAATTCAACAGGAATAGACGAAAACCACCCGAATATCGCATCGGCGATCTAGTGGCTATTAAGAGGACACAATTTGGTAATTCGCTGAAGATACACTCTAAGTACTTAGGTACATAAAAGATCAAGAGCGTTGGTTTAAACGATCGCTATGAGGTGGAGAAGGTGGGTGAACATGAAGGGCCTAGGTGCACGACGACAAACTGCGATAATATTAAACCATGGTCTGTAAATGATGACGACATATCTACATCCGACGATGACGCTGAAGGCGAAGATGACGAAGAGAATGAGCATGAGGAAACTACATGCGCTCAATGAACTTCCTCTAGCAAAACCCTTAAACACAAAACCCTGAGACACAACAAATCAGAAACTGTAACTTTGTACTGACAAGACGAATTTAGTTGAAACCTGACCGACTTCTTAAGACGATGAAGAATTTATAGATGATACCTACAACTTAGAAGTTATATTTCAGGCATGAAGTTGATAAAATAGCTTGAAAGGCGTAGGTCCAAATGAGATGAAAAGACGTAATCTATTTCCCTCGAGACATTAAAGATGAAAAGAAGATTGGACGCGCAAAGATGTTCAGAGTATTCTGTCGGAAGACCATACTTACCAAGATGACAACATAACCTGCACAGACGATGATGTTCACTATGAAATTACCTACTAGGATGATTGCCGATAGCAGCAAGACACATTCACCGGCCGGTAAATAATTCAGGACGGCCGAGTTATGGGAATCAGTACTGACTACCTAAGCATTAACTCTCCTACAAAAGAAGAAGACACCTTGCCATCGATTCGGCAACTACAACTTACGCTTTACGTCAATCGCCTGCGGCGAACACTCTTTCTCGCTCTCTTCCGAGTTGGCCACCGAAGACGTCGGACGGATTAGAGAGCTTACAGGAATCCCAGGAAATCGTGACGATCACCAATTACTTTTTTTTACAATTACTTTATATATTAAATGGAATAAAATCAAGTAAATTAAATAATCAATTTACAGTGCATAATCCTTATTAAATGTGTATAACCCACATACATATGCATTTGTAGGAACACTTATTAAAACAAGAAAGGTTAAAAAAGAGAGAATTTGAAAGAAATCTAAAGTAAAGAATGTAAAAAAAAGGTTAAAAATAGAATTAAAAAAAATTTAAAGTAGAGAGAGTACATATTAGTACAAATTACAAAGAGAATTAAAAAGAAAACTCAAGTAAAGAGAGTAAACAAATTAAACTAGCGAGAGTGAAACAGAGCAAAAGATATTCATTGAAAAAAACTGTTGGTAACCCAAATGAAAAGTTGAGAAAAAGAAGAAAAAAAAAGGAAGTGGAAAGAGAAGTGTAAAAAAGAAGAGAACACTTATTTAAAAAAAAATTTAAAAAAAAGAGAAAGGCGGTATAGTGGGAGAGAGAGAGAGGGAAGGAGGAAGTGGATGGATAGTACAATAAACAAAATCTATACAGTGATTTATTTTATTTTACAAAATAATAATAAAAATCGTACTAAATAAATTAAATACAGAGTGGTTTCTTTTATTTTTGTATACTAGGTAGGATAAAATTAAGAAGGTTGCCATATAGTTAGTGTGGATAATTTAAGGAGCTGAATATGGAAGCAGTCGCCATAATCTTGTTGACGTTCATCAGTTTGTCATACGCTGGGCAGGCTGGATACAATATAAGACCCATAATGGAGTCCGGGGTATTGTTCGAACACGTAGGAAAAGCCAACTTTTACACTAGTCATTGGACTATTCTATCTAAAGTGAAAATGCCGAACTTGGCGGTCGTGCTGGAATTCGCAAACAATTGCAGCAATCTTGTTATAAAGCTCTGCACGAAAATCAACTACACCGAACTCGGAAACAGATGGGAGTTAGCCACTCAGAAATTGGAAGCTGGATGGCGACGATTAGGAGACAAGATGAGGAGTTGAAGCACCACACCCATGCGGAACCGGATCGAAGAAGGAAGCGATCTCTCTTTGATGGTATAGGGTCCCTGTCAAAGACACTTGTAGTAACTCGTTTTAAATAAATTCAAAACTTCGCGCGCTCGCATAACTTGATTTAGCGCGGAAACAATTCCTCTTCTCGCTCACTACAAATTGGGTAATCTGTATCGGAAGGAACGGCCGATAGTGGGAGAGTTGAAAGTGAGTTATGGAGTTGGTCACACGATGTGTACATCAGCACAATGAAATAAATTATTATAAAGTGAACTAGTATTTAAAATCATTTAAAGATAATTATTGTAGTTTGTGAAATAAAGTTCTTGTTAGTGGTAAGAACAAGTTGTAAGTATTTCATACTACAACGATTGGTGACGAAAAAGGCACACATTAAAACTGAATTTTCGGAAAACAGAAGTATGCATGTGCATAAAATACATAAAATGTTTAAAAACGCAGTGCGTACAATAATTTATTAATATTGAAAATCACAGTAGTAACAATATACCGTGACCAAGATAACGCCACTTCAGAAAGTTCGGCATAATGGCATACATCTCCTGATCAATCGACAAGCAGCCATCAGTCAACTATAATTCATACATATATACATATATATAGTATATCCGCAATATTGTCATCTGAATTTAATCCATGGAGTGACGATGATCATCAAAGAATATTCACTGCATTACGATGTATCGCAAACAGCTGAACAGTTCGAACTCTGACACCAGCCATCAGTAGATAATCATAATTACCTGCATATTTTTTTCTCGACGACAGTGACGAAAAACACTCATTATCACAAAATCATTATCAAAAAATTACATATTGTAAAAAGTACCATTTCATTTAAATTGTTATCTTGTTCTATTTTAGTACAAAGCTCATACTGCATATTTCAATATATTGTTAATGCCAGATGTAAATATCGAGTGAACAAACCAGATAACTGCCTTACATTATAAATACATTATATTATATATTATATTATATTATAAACTCGTAAGTTGTACTACGACATAAATATAATTAAATTTTTATATAATATGCAATTTGAAGTGATTTAATAAGTAAAATAAATTAAAAATTACAACTCCGGGAAACGAAGAGAATAAAAACCTGCAAACGCCGCTAGATACTAGTACGATAATACGAGTAAAAATGTCAATTTTTTGTCATTCGAGTCCCGCGACGTGGTTTGGAGCGGTTGAGTCGACATTCATAATTAATAATATTAAAAGCGATGAACTCAAATACCATCATGTACTTACGGCCCTACCAGAAGAGATTAACTGGTTTAATTAATAAGACACCATCATCTGACATATATAATAAAATTAAAGAAACGGTAATAAATAGATACATAGAGAGCGAAAGTAAAAGGTTTACGAAACTTTTGGACGGCATACAAATTGGTGATAACACACCTTCGCAGTATTTTCGGTAATTAGAAACAATTGCGGGTAATTGATAAGCGTTAAATACAGACCTTTCAAAACAATTATGGATTAACGGTCTGCCCTCGCATATTAAATCGATATCGATATAGCTGCAACTAGTGAAACAAATATTGATTCTCTATTAAAAACCGCGGATAAAATTCGAGAAGTCGGTCAATCTTCGGGAATAGCAAGCACGTCCATAGATCCCATTTCAAGCATACTCCAAGATATAGATAACACATTGAATAACCTTTCAGGGTCGTCTTCACAAAGATTTAATAGATTACGATACCCGAATAAACAGGATAAATCACGTTCTAACACCCCAGCTAACCTTAGGCCTAGTAGTAGCACTCGAAGTGTCAAAGAATTCGAAAGGTATCCGATATGTCTTTTTCACTATCGTTTCGAAGAGAATCCAAGGAAATGTAGAAAACCCTGTAATTTTAAGTCAACGAAATTAAATGCAGTAAACTGAGTTCGACTGAAGGTGAAGCGGCTACCGGCAGGAATATTAGCGATATTACTTCAAGCCGTTTATTCATTAAATGTAAAAACACAAAACTTTGTTTTCTGATTGATTCTGGAGCGGACGTATCGACCATATCAGTCACATTTTTCCCACGTGAGAAAACGGATAAGGAAATTTGCTTATCAGCTGTAAATGGTACTTCAATCCGTACTTTCGGTACTCAGCTTTTGAAACTAGTCTTGGGTCTACGAAGGGACTTTAACCACGACTTCATCATAGCCTCCGTTAATCATCCCATAATCGGAGCAAATTTGATATCAAAATTTAATCTTTTAGTTGACCTAAAGAAAAAACGATTGGTCGACATCAAAACGTCCTTAAAGGTAAATGCGATTATCAAAAGCGTTAATACACCAACCCCAAAACTTTTTAACTTGTCCAATGAATACGGTAATATAATCAGAAATTTTCCCAATTTGACATCACCTCCCAATTATAATCTGCCATAAAACATTCTATAATGCACCAAATACATACTAGAGGACAACTGCTGTACGCTAAGCTACGTCGCCTAGAGAAAATGAAATTCGACGTTGCGAAGCATGAATTCGAGTATATGGTGACTTTAGGGCTATGCCAACCATCCTCGTCTCCAGTATCCTCGTCCTTGTAACTATTAAAGAAGAAAGATGATAATGATTGGAGAGCTTGCGGGGACTATCGTCGGTTAAATGCATGCACGATACCGTATAGATATCCCATTCCCCATATTCAAAATTTCGCCATGCATTTACATGGGTGTAGAATATTTTCAGGACTTAGTAAGAGCGTTTCACCATATACCTGTGGCAAACGAAGATATCCACAAAACGGCCATAACAACTCCCTTCGGGCTGTTCTAATTCCGAAGAATTCCATTCGGCCTCAGAAATGCTGGGCAAACGTTCAAACGTTTTATTAACATTATTTTGGAAGGTATGGACTTTGTTGCGTATGCATACATTGATGACATACTGGTAGCTAGTCATTCCATTGAAAAGCATAAAAATCAGTTGAACCATCTTTTACAACGCCTTACTGAGTACGACGTAAAGATCAAAATTTCCAAATGCGTATTTGGTGTCGGAACTTTAAATTTTTTAGCGCACACGATTAATAAAAACGGCATTTTTCCTTCGAAAGATAGAATAGATGCTATCCTTTCATTAAAACTCCCCGCTCCCTTAGCATTCTTCTCAAATAAACTTCAACCTTCAGTTCAGCATGATATCAGGTACCGAGTAGACGTCTTATGCTAAGCTTCTGTATTTTTTCTGCTAAAGTCCGCGTATTATTTGTTCCAATTCAACCGATAAGTCTTTGTGAAGTTAGAAATTATTTTTTGTAGTGCTGGGTCAAGTGTCTGTTTGCTAAATTAAAGTAATATCACGGTGTTCTTTTTCCTTGTAATTTTTTAGTCATTTTATCATGGGCAAAGAAGCCGGTTCCAAACCAAATACAAAGGGCAATACCAGCACAAACCAACAATTTACCCCAGCTATGACGAGAAATACTAGAGCACAACAGAACGGAAGAGATGTAGTTACCCCTCCGACTGGTCGTTCAAACTCAATAAGATCTTCTGATCACTTCGAACTGCTGGGGAAAAAATTGCTGAAGATCTTAATTCATATAATATCTGATAAGTTTGAGGAGTTTCAAGAGCGTATGATCTACAAAATCGACGAGGTTGTGACTTCAACGCAAACTGAGATCACTAAACTGCACTGTGAACTGGATCACGTAAAAGACGAGCTGGCTGCGATTCGTAGTGAATTGGATGATATTCAACGTTTGGGCAGGCTGTCTGACGCTGTCGTCACTGGTATAACATTCTCTTCATAGCGAGACCCCTCAACAGCTACTGTTGACCATATCTGATAAAATTGGTCATATTTTATCACCTTGCTCTACTGCTTTTCGGCCGAATCATGCCTTAACCTCAGCGCGAACTAAAATAACAACCGGATGAGTAGTACTCCTCTTATAGTTAATTTCTTCTCAGTTGCAGAGCAGAAACAGTTTCTCTCCAAATTTAAAAAATATGGCTTGCTAAAACTTTGCGATATATCCCCCAGCCTTGTGTCGCCAACTAAGGTCAATGCACTAGAAAGCCTCTCCAATCGCAAGAACAAATTATTACGTTTTGCTCTTAAGCTGTGAGGGGAAAATTAACTCTGCGCTGCCTTTACTAGACTTGGAGAAGTTTATGTGCGGATAAGAGTCGATGATCCACCAATGAAGGTCATGTCACAAGATCATCTGGAATGCGTCGTAATGGATGCAGAAACATGCAGAAGCGAATGCGTAGTTACTTTTTGGTTATTTGTTTTTCTTTTGTTTCTTTTGAGGAAATTATGACCTCGTGTATTATCGTTATTGTTATATTTTACGTCTCATGCTATTTTTACTTGTTGTACTTGCTCATTTGTAACTTATTCACTTTAATTAATTATGCTTTTTTTATAGTGTATCAGATAAGCCTTTTTTGTTCTATAAGGTTAGCCTGCTTTTTTTGTCGGAAACGATTGACTCATTTTGTTATATGTCTTGCGCATCTGTTCGTGCCGCCTGGGTGCCTATTTTCTTGTTTTATTAATGAGTCATAACACATATCTTCTGAACAATGTAGGATCTATATTGAATGTGTTTTGTAACAGATTTTAAGGTTAGAATATTTGTAACTTTAATTCACGCAGCTTGCGGGCTAAAATTGACGAACTACGGAACACTTTAAAGTATCCCAAGCTTCATGCTATCCCTGTAAGCGAGAATTGGCTCCAAGCTGATGTCCCATCCTCTCAAGTTTCACTCCCAAACTATAAAATATTTCGCAATGATCATTGTAGTAGAATTGGCGGTGGCGTTGCTATATATGTGCGACAGGATCTTGAGGCCAAGATAGTTTGCAAATCTTGTGGCAGCTTTTTTGAGTTTCTATGTCTTGAGGTCGATACAGGCTCTGATATATGTACTTTGGGAGTAGCTTTCGCTCCTCCAGGTCAAATCAATCGTAATAATTCTTCTGAGTTTCTTATGTCTATCTCATCTATTAGCCAGCGCTGTTCTAACCTGATAGTAGGAGGTGACTTCAATGTCAACATCCGCAAGAACAGCATTAATACTTACCATTTTTTATGCGATATGCTAACAGCGCACTAAAACCTAGTTAATACTTACCCGACTTATCATAACTGCACTAATTCATCCCTTCTAGATTTATTTTTTGTTTCTGACCCCTCTCTAGTGCTCTTTTTTAATCAACTTTGTGTTAGTTCCCTAGATAATGATATTATTTTCCTTTCTTGTGATGTAAGTGTCAATAGCAATCAAAGCTTGTCTTTTTATCGATACAGAGATTTCAACAACCTTGACTAGGAGTCCCTTCTCTGGAACGATATTTACATCCAATCGAATATCCATGATCAGGTTTTCCTTCCCAATCGTTCCATTCAGTACCTTTATAATAAGTATGTACCGCTACGCACTAAGGCAATACAAAGCGGCTTCTACCCCTGGTTCAGCGCCGAAATAAAATCCTTTTTTTTCCAGGTATCGTAGATTAAAGACTCCTGAAATTTGGATGTTTTACACGCTCTTAAGGAACAAAGTCAATGTAAAAATTCGCGAGTCTAAACGTACGTATTATAAGCGTAAGTTTGATATAAGTGTTTCGCCAAAAATGCAATGGCGTACTGTGCGTGGTGCTGGCGTATATGGAGGCAGAACGGCTGCGTGCAACCTGAGCCCTCAGGAACTTACCGGATTCCTCATAGTTGGTTATCAATCTCAAGATCAGTTGTTCTTGGCAGGCTTAGATTCTTCTTCCAGCTCTAGTGGTTTTAGTTTCCGGGGAGTGGATAGAACTGAAGCCTTGAATGCGATTTTCGCTATTAAATCTTTTGCTGACGACGTTCAGGTTTATTTCAGTCGCCCACCTGGTCTTATCGAAGACTGTGCGGCTCGGATGAACTACGATTTACATAATACACTTGGTCGATTTACAATAAACTTGAAGTTAATCCTGGCAAGTCACAGAGTATCGCCTTTTCCTTCGGTACTCTTGACTCTTCATCCCTTCCTCCTACTCTTTTGAACGGATCTTCAATCCCCTATGTAGATAAAGTCCGTAACTTTGGGCTCACCCTTAACTCCAATATGAAGTGCTGTGATCTCGTCAACTCAAACCTATCTAAGACCTACGCCACCCTCCGTCGTCTATGGTTGTCCACTAAAATTCTAACCCCTAAAATGCGCTGGCATCTTGTCAAATCCCTAATATTAAAGCATTTCACACACGGTTTACTTGTTTTCCCAAAGCTAGATTCGCACTGCTCCAGAAAATTACATGTTGAATTTATCGATTGCGTAAAGTTTGTTTTCGGCTTACGAAGATTCGATCATGTTTCTCACCTGAATTTTGCACTGTTAGGTTGCTCTATTGAAGCATATCTAAGGCATAGAGCATTATTCTTCCTTTTCAACCTTTTGCACAACTCTCAGCCCGCTTATCTGAGGACCATGTTTCAACCCTTGTACTCTGCCAGAGGGTATAAACTGCAAATACCTCGTTTTCAGACCTCTGTACTTGATGGATCCTACATTGTTCAAATCACTCGAATGTGGAATTCATTACCACACAATATCCAGAAAGTTAATTCGATCGGCACTTTCAGGGGTCTTGTTGTAAATTTTTTGACGTAAGTAGTTTCGCTGTTGTGGCCCTCACGCGCAGATTATATTTTTGTTATCGAAGTTATCTAATTCGGTTTTATCTTATTTTATTCTCATTTGCTATAATTGTTTTCGTAATTAATTTTTGTATCTTAATCTTACTTATTTATCCGTAATTTATTTGTTATTATTGTTTATATTTTATTTTCATCTATTATCATTGTTGTAGTATTAACATTTAATTTAGTTTAGTTATTTCTATTCAGTTGTATTACTGTATTTCCACTCTAATTGGTGCTAAGAAAAGATATGCAAATCTTGTAGTATCTCTCTCAAATAAACAAATATTCTATTCTATTCTACAGAAACATGGTATTCTACCTTCGATAGAGAACTACTAGCCAGATATCTCTCTCAAACATTTTCAACATTTCGTGGGAGGCTGGGAAGTTATTATATTCACAGACCATAAGCCTTTGACGACGACACTAACGTCGAAGACCGAGCATAGCCCACGTGAAACCCGACATTTAGAATTTATTGCCCAATTTACAACTGACATTAGGCATCTCTCGGGCAAGGAAAATGTAATTGCGGATTTTTTTTTCACGTCCTAGCTGCAACGAAAATTCTAGCGTTTCAATTACAGGCTTAGACATAAAACGGATATCTAAATTGCAAGAAAACGTCGCCGAACTGAAATTATTACTGTCAAAGTCAATTGTATCTAAATGGAAACTAAAGCAGATTAGAATTTCAAAAACCAATTACAAAATTTGGTGCGAAATTTCTACTCATAATAATCGCCCATATATACCCAAAGATCTACGAAGAGAGGCTTTTGGAAAATTGCATGATATTTCTCATCCCGGAATACGTGCCAGCCGAAAGCTCTGCGCTTCAAAATATTTTTGACCAGGTATGAATGTCGACACCGGTGCTTGGCCTAAGAGCTGTATACCCCGCCAGAAATCGAACATACAGCTGCACATAAAATCCCCGATTGAGAAATTCAATGTTCCTAGAGGTCGAATCGACCGTATCCATATGGATTTGGTAGGTCCACTACCACCATCCAAAGGAAAACAATACATCCTCACAATAATAGACCGGTTAACGCTATGGCCGGAAGCCTATCCTCGTAAGTGAAGTACAGCAGAAGAAGTTGCGAAGACATTTGTATACAATTATGTTTCTAGGTTCGGTTGTCCATTAGAAATTACTACGGACCAAGGAGTACAATTTGAGTCAAAGTTGTTCTCAGAATTAACCAAGCTGCTGGGAAGTCATAGAATCCGTACAACTACAGTTACCATCCCCATAGCAATGGAATGATCGAAAGAGTACATGGCGAAATTAAAAATTCTCTGAAAGCCAGAGGTAATTCTAAAACCTGGAACGAAGAACTTCCAATAGTGCTGCTAGGAATGAGAACGTCAGTAAAGGAAGACCTTAGCGCGTCACCAGCTGACTTAGTTTACGGCCAGGCCTTAAAAGTCCCAGGCGAGTTGTTCGTGCAATCAGAAAATACCAATAAAGAACATTCATCAAATTTAGTTCAAAATTTGCGAAATGAGATGCGTCACTTTACGTTCAAAAGTCCTCGTGCCCAGCCAAATTCGCGAACTTATGTGACTCGCGATATTTAAAAATGCTAATATGCGTTTGTGAGAGTAGATAGAGTAAAAATAGGATTAGAGCAACCATACGAAAGTCCGTTCAAAATTGTTAAACGACTGCGAAAACATTTCAAATCAAAATCAAATCAAATCAAATTTATTCGAAAGAAAATTTGTACAAAATAAGGCATAGCCTTTCAAAAAGTACTTAGCATGAAAATTTAGAAATTATAAAAATAACCGCAAGAAAAGTATCAATAAAAATATCAATAAAAATATCAATAAAAATAAAATGAATACATAGGTATATAAAGACTAAAATACACTTATATAAAAAAAAGAAAAAAAAGATTAAATTGCTAAGTCATATATACAAAAAAAAAAAGGAATACAGAAATAACAATTATAAAAAAAGTAAAATAAAAACATTGCATAAACCAACAGAATGCCTAAAAGATTTTTTTAATTTATTCAAGTATGTCTGCAAGCCTATCCAGGAAACCGCCCACAGTTCCGGAACTGCGAATACTGATAGGCAATGAATTCCAGATCTTAATTGCATAGACGAAGAACATAGCGCCGCTCTGCAAATACCTGTGCCGGGGTATAAGTAAAAAAAATTTTGAGAAAAGATACATAGGAGTCCTGGAATAAATTAGTTTGAATAGATAGGTCATCAAATTAATTTTAAGAAAAACCGACAAAGAACAACACAAAACCTGTCTAGAATGCTCAGTGACATGACCATATCTACGCAGATTAAATACATACCTAACAGCAGAATTAAATGCCACTGTTAATCTCCTATCGGAGACAGAATCAAGCTTGCAGTGAAGAACGTTTGCATATGTTATGATGGGAATAATTAAGCATTTTACCAGTCGCAAACGAGTATTCTGTGGTGTGATATTGGCGGACTGCTTCAAGCGTCTCAGGCATCCGTAAATACGTCCAACCACATAATTTATGTGATCATTCCAGGTTAGGGTCGCATTAAAGATGACACCGAGATTACTGGTCGTAGTTACAAATGGAATAGAAGTGGAATTTAGAGAGATTTGAGGTAAACGACTAACATCAACAGTGGATTTATAAATAGGAATAGCTTTCGACTTAGACGGATTAATTTTCATATCATTTGCAACCGACCATCGAGATATAGCTACAAGGTCCAGATTAATCAAAGCAATATGCTCGTTCAACCTCTTGGGATCAACAAAAGCGTAAACCTGGACACCGTCAGCATAGAGGTGGATCTTGACGAATGACACCACTTGATCAATGTCGTTAATGAATAGACTGAAGAGGAGAGGTGCAAGCACAGAACCTTGGGGGACGCCAGAGCGCAAAGGTAACAAGTCCGACTCATGATTGTTAATTGAGACACGTTGCTTGGGGTCGGAGAGAATATTAAAGATCAGTTTCGCTGCCCTATGGCTAAAATTATACTCAGTTCGGAGCTTTCCACAGAGTAAGAAATGGTTTACCGTATCGAAGGCCCTTGAAAAGTCTATTAATGTGAGAACAGTGAGCATATCAGAGTCGATATTCTCTCTTATGTTATCAGTAATCCTCAAAAGAGCGCTCATACAACTATGCTTTGCACGAAAACTCGACTGCCATTCACACATAATAGAATTGCCCTCCAGAAATCCCAACATTTGTTCCCGCATAAGATATTCCGTCACTTTAGATAAAAGCGGAAGAATACTAATAGGTCGGTAATATTCAGGAGAGGATCCACTAGTCTTTTTTGGAATAGAGATAATGCGCTCGACTTTCCAGGCTACTGGAAAATAAGAAGTAGTTAAGCAAGAGTTAATGATATGAGTAATAATTGGTGCCAGAGTATCAGCAATTAATTTTATGAAGCGTGTCGGTATCAAGTCTGGACCAGTGGCAATTGACCTGATAGAACTTATGGCTTTACATACTTCAGGTTCGTCAACGCACCGAAAATCAAAGCCAGCCTCATGATCAAGACCTGGGGATAAGAAGGAGAAGGAAAATCTTGCACTGGTACTAATATCACTGGCGGAAATAAAAAACTGATTTAAAATGTTCGCATCCAGATCACAGTTTGAGTGTTTAATTTTACCGACTCCAATCTAGTTTAGATTACTCCAGAGTACCTTGGGGGGTAGATTATAATTTAGAATTTTTCGCGTAAAACTTTCTTTTGGCATTTTTGACATGACTGCTAGTAGCATTCCGTAAAATACGAAAACGTTCGAAGTAAATATCTGATCCCGTTGATTTCCAGCGCACAAAAGCTTTGTTTCTTTTATAAATAAGTCTATAAATATCCCTGGAGAACTAGCGTGCAGAGATGCGTAAAACATTCCGCTGATGAATGGGAACATGGTTATCGAAAGCGCTTTGAATAAACTCACCGAATAATTGTATCTTGTGATCGATTGAGGAGTCACAGTAAATAAAACTCCAGTCAGTGTTTGATATATTTTGCCGTAGAAAAGGTAGGTTGAAGAGTGGTGATCTCTAAGTATTTAAGTCATATATCAAGAAGAGTAGATCATCGGAGAAACATACAGGTGATAATTTATTGGAAAAAAGAGCCAGACTCGGATTATTAACAATGACTAAATCAAGTAAAGATGGATTATATCCTGAAAAGCATGTAGGGAGACTATATGGAGGTCAAGAGCAATTAACGATGACGTGAGTACATTAGACTGATTCGAACTAACGAGCAAGTTTATGTTGAAATCACCAGTAATAATAACGTTCGGATAGCTGGCACTTACTGTTTGCAAGAAGTCAATGAGATCTAAGTAATACGGGTTTTTCGTATTGCATATTAATGGTAAGGACCAAAGCATATCAATAGACCGACTCAGACCTGCATACGACGTCAGCGATATGGTACTGATTAAAAAAACTATTACCTGAACGAAAATAAAAGTAAAGTAAAGAAGAAAGGCAAGAATAAGCATTTTTAGTACCTACGTATTTTAATGAAGTATTTTTTTTTTAGTATCCGATTAGTATAATATAACAACTTGAAATAAAAAAAAAAAGAAAAATCGAAAGTATGTAAATACTTCGGATGGGGGCCATGTAGTGACTCGTATTAAAATAAAAAAATTCAAAACTTCGCGCGCTCGCAGAATTTGAATTTAGCGCGGAAACTATTTTTCTTCTCGTCGCTACAAATTGGGTAACCTGTATCGGTAGGAACGGCTGATAGTGGGAGAGTTGAAAATGAGTTACGGCGTTGGTCACACGATGTGTACATCATCACAATGAAATAAATTATTATAAAGTGAACTAGTATTTAAAATCATTTAATGATAATTATTGTAGTTTGTAAAATAAAGTTCTTGTTAGTGGTAAGAACAAGTAATTATTTAATACCAAAACACACTTTTCGGAACCACGGATTACGCAGATTCAGAAAATATCTACTCGACTTTGGGGGATCTACATGGAAAGTAAAAGCGCACCTTCACCTTGCTTCAAGAGCAGACTACAGTGATGGCATCGACGTTCCATCTGTTCAATGCATCGCGCGTTCAGGCAGTATCCGAGCGAGAGGAACTATGGAATAAAATCAATGCCATCACCGCCGCTCAGGAAAGTCATGACCTGGAGAGAACAACGTTAACACGGAGGGTGGAGATAAATGAAATATTGCCACTAATGACCCTCGAACTGCGAGAACCAAGCGATGTCCAAGAAGATTATGCGAATATACTAGTCGCACTAAGCATGGGGAAGCTTCATCCCGTGATTACTCACGCCCTCCAGCTAGCAGAAATTATGACGAACGCAACAAACAATTGGATTTAGCCGAGGAATTTCTGGACTTCCAATTGTTGATTCAAATTGCTAAGAAGAGTGCAATGCAGGATCCGCAGCACATTATGGTCAGAATAGACATTCCTCAAACGGAAAGAGTGGCTTTTGAACTGCACAAAGTATATACTACTCCCGCTGTAGTTGATGAGGACGGCTACCATGTATATGAGTTGAGATCTGAATTTCTGGCAGCAAATAATCAAGATCGCCAGTATGTCCTGCGAGACTACCAGCAATATGAGAAATGCCAACATCTGACAACCTTCGGAAATCACCTGAGGTTCCTTTGCCCACAGTTGGGACCAATCGTTCCAGCCATTGGTGATAGATGTGTATTCAACCTTTTCCCAAAATGGAATAGTCTAGTCTGCATGATTACCCGAAATCCCTGGTTGTTCGTGATGGCCGGAAAGACGAAACTAGAGGTAAACTGTCGCGATGCACCTACACCGATTGGAGAACTATTATCTACCGGAGTGTTACGAATCGAAGAGCACTGCCACGTTCAGTTCGGCGACCTATTGATCACATCAGAGGACCACGATCAGCGAAATATTACTCTTTGCCAGCTCTCATTTTAGGAATTACCATCATGGGAGATCATGAGCACCAGAAATAGATCTATAAAGCCGATGGCTGATGGCGATCAAAATCGTAAGGTACGGTAGTTAGCTGCCGATAATGCCAGCCAAGCCTGGTGAGATCATACAGCCGAGATACAAAAAATTAATGAGGCCATCACACAAGAAGAAATACATCGACAACAAAGTCAGCCCCACACCATATACCTAGCCGCCACCTCAATAACTGTGCTGTTAAGTATTGCCAGTTTTATGCTAGCAGCAGGAGTCCTGATCCGCAGGACATGTCGGAAGCAAAAACCAGTACCGGCTAGATCAAGCAGATTGTCGAAAGTGCCCATCACCCGGAGTTCAATAAAACCCGCTGCAACAACAGGACAACCTACCGAGAACAAGAAAACCAACGATGAACTCCAAGTAATCGTACCAACTACAGCAACATTGCCCACAGCAAACCTGCCTACGACAGTCGGAAAACAGCTAGTACTAAGCGTTATATTGGATAAGACAGTGGCAACCTTTAGATATACGAAATCACTCTGAGTAATTAGTCCTATAAAAATATTGTATTCAAGTTATAAACTTAGTTTAAGAATAGCTGAAAAAAAACATGTACTCATTTAAAAAAAAACAATTTGAATTATGTATAAAAAAATTTTAAACGAAAGTATGTAACGTAGTTATATATATGATTAGATAAAACAAATTTATGTATTTAATGAAACTTAGAATCAAATTTTGTATAAGTAAACATAATCCTATAAGCAACTGTACTGGTTTTTTTTTATTATGGTAGAACTATTTTTAGGAAGATCAAAATTAGGGCTAAGGAAATAATAAGATTATAATTGAACAAAAAGATTGTTGGAAGAAATAAATTAGATCAAAAAAAACTAAGAAAATACATTTTAAATTAGAACTTAATCAAGAGTAGTAGATATTGTTAAGATAGAACTTAGAAGATATTAAAAAAAAACATATATTTTATTTACATATATGATAAAATGTACAAAGTAGTTGAAACTAAACTAAACACCCTGATCTAACTCCCCCTGGGAAGTAGTCCTTCACCAATATATACAATTAGGTGTGGTTGTGACATCATGAGTTTAGCAGTTTGCAGTATCTAAGCATTATACCTCGCACACTTGAATGCTTGGCGATTGCGAAATGTTTATTAAAAAACTGTCCACTGTACACTGCTGTTGTAATTAAGCATTAAACGAGGGCTAAGTAATTCACTTCGCATAGTCAAATGCTCAGCTGGGCTTACTGATGTTTACTAACAGTACTGGGGTCTCCAGCTGACGGCAGTGACTGATGTCATGCTTTGCGATGAATAGCAAGGTATTGCACTGGTCACTAGGTCAGAGTCACTTCCGCCTGTAATGTTTCGGCATAAGTTTACAATAAGCGCACTAGCTAAGATTCTTTTCAAACTTTGTGTACTAGTTCTAATTTACTCACAAATCACGAATATGCAATTGGTATTTGGTGTTCACTTATGGTTTCCGAGATATTTAAGTGTAAAAATCGCGAAATTTGCACTGCAATTTGACATTCTCGCGATTAACTAACTCTTCTTCTTCTTCGTCTTCTTCTTCTTCCTGTTCTTCCTTTTCTTCTTCTTCTTCGTCTCCGAGCGCGTGTGTGTGTGTGCCCCTGCCAGCCTGCCTCTGTGTGTGTGTGTGTGTGTGTGTGTGTATTTCTTTAATAAATGTTTTTCTATTCCCATTTTAACTAAATGCTGCTTTACTACACATCAATTAATAGTTATTCATAATGAATAAAAACAAGTGAAAAAGCTAGAATTGTTCTAAGACCAATTCTTATGATTAGATGATTAGATGAATGCACGTATGAAATTTCGTATGGTCACCAATTTGAGCAATTTGATTTTTTGCATTGGTTTCTCGCATATATTTCTAGAACCGCTCGTCGGACAGAAAAAATGATTATAACCAATTTTATAGGATTTCTTATTCCGAAGAAGTTATTAGTACAATAAAAATGTGTAGGACTGACCGTTTTCAAAGTATATGTAAAAAACCAAAATTATTATATGGCAACACCAAGAAGGGGTTGCCCGATTTAGCCAATTTTTGGAATTTGATTTGCTATTAGCATGAGAACACAGCGTACTAAATTTCAGCTGTCTTTGTCGACGTGTTCTCAGGTAGTGACCAAATATATCGTGGAAAACGAAAGTTTTGTATGGCAACCCCACGAAGGAGTCGCCCGATTTAATGTCGGTGTACAAAATTTGAGCTTTCTAGGTGAACGCGCTCTCGAGTTATCGTGCGCACGGACGGACGAACGGACGGACGGACATGCAAAAATCAAAATAACTTTCAATATTATGCGTGGGTGTCCAATTCATTTTGCTCTACCATCATTATTTCGAGGTGTTACAAACGGAATGACAAACTTAGTATACCCCTATAGATTTCATCTGGGGTATAAAAACGCAATGCTGGTAACCCGAATGTTCGGCAGGTATGTATATACCTACCACTGCCTTTTTTTTAAACTAACAAGTAAAAAAGCTAGAATTGGTCTAAGACCATTCTTATGATAACCTAGATGAATGCCCGTATTAAATTTCGTGTGGTCACCGATCTATTCAAGTTTAATTTTGAAGCTGCTTTCGCATATATTTCAAGAACGGTTTGTTGCACAGAAAAAATGATTATCACGAATTTTATAAGATTTCGTATTCTGCAGAAGTTTTTAGTACAATAAAAATGTCTTGGACTGATCGTTTTCACAGTATACATAAAAAACCTAAATTTTTATATGGCAACACCAAGAAGCAGTTACCCGATTTAGTTCATTTTTAACATTTTATTTGGTAATGTAGGAAAAACATCATGTACGAAATTTCAGCTCTCCACGTCGACGCGTTCTCAGTCAGTGTCCAAATAAATAGCGGAAAACGAAATTTTTATATGGCAACCCCACGAAGGAGTTGCTGGATTTGTCTCATTTTCGAACTTAATTTTACTTTTTTTTTTAAAGTCCGTGTACAAAATTTCAGCTCTGTAAGTATACGCGTTCTCGAGTTATCGTGCGCACGGGCGGACATGCAAAAATCAAAATACTTTTAATATTATGAATGAGTGTCCAATCCATTTTGCTCTACCATCATTATTTCGAGGTGTTACAAACGGAATGACAAACTTAGTATACCCCTATAGATTTCATCTAAGGTATAAAAAGAAGAAGAAGAAGAAGAAGAAGAAGAAGAAGAAGAAGAAGAAAAAGAAGAAGAGTTAATTAGTCGCGAGAATGTCAAATTGCAGTGCAAATTTCGCGACTTTTAAAATTAAATATCTCGGAAACTATAAGTGAGCACCAAATAAAAATTGCATATTCTTGATTTGTGAGTAAATTCGAACTAAAGTTTGAAAGGAATCTAAGCTAGTGCGCCTAAAGTAAACCTGTTCCAATATTTCTAACCTCTTCTGGGTCATTAACAGATTTCTGTTTTTTACGTAAGGACAAGTACTGTACCTGTAGCTGGTCTTGCCTGTGGACAACACAAATATTTCGTAAACTATTAAGCATAAAATGCAATTCGGAACGAGTCCCCAAAATACTTTATGCGTATAGCAACACTGGGTAGCTACGAATTTCTTAGTTTTCAAATTGATGCTAATGCGAGATCGTGACAAATATTGGACATAAAAAGTAAATATTTTTTATGTGAAATTTCTTGATATCATGGTAATCGATTTTAGTTTCAATTTCAAATATGTTCAATGATACATTTATACAAAACTTGTTTCTAGTACTTCTAACTCGTAGCAATGTTGATCTCCATAATAGAACTGTAAAGCTTTTAACAAACTATGTTAAAGAACTACTTCAGCAAGACGAGGAAAAAGTGATTACTTGGAAAAAGCAGCATATTTAGGAGAATGTCGTCAAGATTGGCCTGACGTCTAGGTCGTCCATTTTCAATTATTCAGTTTTGACAACTAGCGTCACCAATGTTCGAGCGCGGAAAAATTTCTCTCGGGAACGGCCAACTTTTCGTGACATTACAGATTTGGAGCATTTGGAGCGTGAACGAAAAGTATGTGTAACGTTTTTTTTACAGCAGTGATATACGGCCAGAAAGTGAGGAGAAAATATGCAATCATCATGGAAAGTAGTATAAATATGAGTCTTCTGGATCATGTAAAACTGCGTGCAAAATTTTTATGGAGAAAAAGTCGAGCAGTGCAAAAAGCACCCGGGTAGTATAAAATCCATATGAAAAAGTGCTCTGCACTTTAAATTTAATAGGGTGCGTTTTGTACCGCTCGACTATTTCTCCATAGAAATAAGCACCCAGTTTTGCTTGATCCAGAGGACTCATATGACATTTTCTTCATATAAATCTAATTCTTGGTACATATATCGAGTTATTTGTGCAAAAAGCGGCCGGCTAGTATAAAATCTATATCAGAAAAGTGCTCCGCACTTTGCACCCGGTTTTTCTTGATCCAGAATACTCATATGATACTTTCTTCATATAAATCTAATTCTAGGAGGTGCGTTTTTGTGGGAGCTTTTACTACTTACTTGATAAAGAATTGTACAAGATTACGTAATGCGATTTTGCGTATATGGAGGATGAGGTCAATAAATGAGGCGATGAAAGCTATTCTTGCATAAGGTTAGTTATTTCTTCCAGTGGTAACATTTGGAGGCAGCTGTTTATGGGAAATGCGGTACTACATTTTTACTTCCGAGTGTTAATTTTTAACAATGCATATACTAGATTAGAAGACTGTCGGGTTTGAATTATTTTAAAATTTGATTTGCGTGAGAAAGGAACTTAGCGGATACGAATGTTTGAAGAAAGGACTGATTCTTATGAAGAAGCAACAAAACATATTTTGCATAAATTTCATATACGTGAGAACAGGAGAATTTTATGTTTTATCAAGCAGTTTTTAGCCTTATCGTACAATTCGCGGTGAGAATATTTTTTTATCAAAATCATAGCATATGCATATCTTGTTTCTATAAAATTTAACAAAACTTGGGTTTTATTTTAGTTCAAGCTGTGTAGTGAGCTGAAGCGTATAAGTAACCGTCAAAATTATAGTCGCGTTTAAAAAGTTAATTATTTTGATTTAAAGTACTCAGTTTAAAGTCGTAGTTGTAGTGGCGTTTAAGAAGTTAATTATTTCGATTTAAATTACTCAGTTTAAAGTAGGTTCAGTGAAAAGCATAATGGGTGTTTTCGAATGTAATGTGTATCAGAAAACGTTCACGATAGCGTCTTCATTAAAAAGACACTTAAATTCAATGCATGGTGATGGTTTTATCTGTGAAATGTGTGATGAACAATTTACAAAAACATTCAAGTATAACCCATTTGTCATCTACAAGTGATAACAGAGATGAAATTATGAGCGATGAAGAAATTATAAATCTAACAAATAATGTGAAAGATTCAGAAAATATAGCATCTAAGGATTTATTAGAAGTAGGGTCTTCAACATCTGAAGCATCTTGAATATATTGTGATGCATGCATGTTATAATTTTATCCAAGAGAGTTGAAATACCACCTTCGGACCAACAAGCGGTGGATGATACTTTAAAAGTAGTTAAAATAGTTTAAATGAAAGAGTAGAGACATTGATCTTAGAGAAAAAAGATGAGTCGCTTTTAGATCACATTGAGTTTTTTAAAATTCGAAAAATTCAATATTAAAAGCTTTAAATGGCTCGCTAAATAAACATGGAGCGATGAAGTTTAACTTACAGCTCTCTTTGCGAATATATAAAAATGACAAAAGAGAAAGATGATGATGATTATGATCTTATAACATCAATAAAGTTATTCCAAGCAAAAATGAATGTGATAAATCTTAAAGAAGAATTATCACCAATTTTCGAAATAATTGTTGATAATATAGTGAGCAAACTAGCGGAATTTCAAGAAAGAGACAGTGGTTTGAGTCCCATTAGAATTTCTCATCTCGGAATCAATGCGAATCAATACAAGCCTTTAATAGGCTCTCAATATTTACCTTTACCAAAATTTATTGGCTACAAGCACGCTCAACGTTCAGAATAACAATATGTTTTGCTCTAAGTGGGCTGCTATTTCGGCTAGTAGATACAAAATAGCAATCGCCCAAAATCACATGAAGTAAACGACATATTATCAATCACTCTAATACTTCAAAATAACATCAAATTAGAATTTGGAGAACTGGCATTTCCCTTGAAGGTAGCAGATATTAAGTACTTTGAGGAAATGTATTCTTCAATAAGTATTACTGTATTCGGACATGAACAACTAGGTGTCAACTCACACAAAATTGTGGGTCCATATTACTATCCCAAGGAAGAAAAAAGCATCCATATTAATCTACTCCTTCTTCAGGTTGAAGAAAAGAGTCATTAAATCTGGATTAAAAACATATCAAGGTATTATATTTTAATTTATATAGTCATAAAATTCATTCTGATAAACATTTTAAATTTTTTTACAGATTAATTCGAAGCCAAGTAACGCTATCGAAATATACTTTTTTTTTTATGTAGGTCGTACCTACAGCATTTTTATAGCGAAAAAGCTGTAGATGTACACAAACTGGAATGCAGTAACATAGTTACAGTGATGCCATCATCAGAGAAGTCATCTTTAAAATTCGAAAAATTCGAACGACAGCTGGAGGTCCCGTTCGTCATTTACGCTGCTTTCGAATGCTTACGACAAGATGTGGCTACGTGTCTGCCTATCCCCATTTGTTCATCTACTACTGTTGTACAGGAACACGTACCATATGCTTTTGATTACAATATTAAATGTTCGTTTAATGATAATCTAAACAAATTAAAGATATATAAAGGTAAGGATTCAGCTATTAAATTTGTTCTATCTTTAATAGAAGATTTTAAAAACTTATATCATGTATATATTACTAATCATAAAAAAATGAATCGCCTAACAACTGAAGAAATTGTACAGCAAAAAACGAACAAAAACTGTCACATTTGTAACCTAGAATTAGGTAATAATAGGGTTGGTGATCACTGCCATCTTTCAGGGAAATACAGAGGTCCAGAACACAGTAATTGGAATTTGATATATAGAGTCCCCAAATTTTTCCCAGTTTTCTTCCATAATTTTTCCGGCTATGATTGCCATTTATTTGTTAAAGCTCTTGAAAAAGTTGAAGGAGATATAAATGTAATCCCACTAAATAAAGAACTGTATGTATCACTATCCAAACGAATTTTTGTTAACGAGACAGACAGAATCGAGCTAAGATTTCTTGACTCTAGCAGATTCATGCAATCTAGCCTAGAATCATTAGTGAGAAATTTAACTGCTAATGATTTTCATACTTTTAGATCAACGTACAATGATGAGGAATCATTTAATTTAATGATAAGGAAGGGTGTCTTTCCATACGAATACATAAATTCTTGGGAATGCTTGGTTGAAACTAGTTTGCCAGCCCAAAATAAATTCGATAACAAATTAATAAATAGTGCGTGTTTTCATAAAGATTATTGTCACGCTAAAAAATTTGGGGAAAATTTAACTGCAAAAAGTTGTGGGATCATTTATAACTGTACCAAAGCAGATGTCTTGCTTTTAACAGATGTTTTTGAGAATTTTGGAAAAGTTTGCAGAAGTACCTACGAGTTAGATCCCCGTCAATACTATACAGCCCCCGGATTATCGTGGGATGCGATGCTAAAAGTTACACAAATCAAGCTCGAGCTGTTAACGGATATAAATATGTACAATTTTTTTAAACGAGGTATCAGAGGCCGTATTACCCAATGTTGTCATAGACATTCTGTAGCAACCAATAAATATATGTACAATTTTAATAAAAGTAAGCCACCATATTATCTTATGCGAACAATTTGGTTGGGCAATGTCACAACCACTCCCTCATTCACAATTTGAATGGGTATCGAATAGTATCTTCAATAATATCGATATTTTGAAAGTGCTTGAAAATTCAAATTTCGGGTATATATAAGAAGGAGATCTAGAGTACCCAAAATCAAAACATGACCTGCATAACGATCTACCCTTTTGCGCTGAAAATAAAGAAAAACCCAAAAATCAAAATTTACAATATTAATAGCAGATTTGAATAGTAAGTCATGATACATCATTCATTACAGAAATCTCCAATAATGTCTTAAGCATGGGATGAAGCTTTCACGAGTTCATAGGATATTAAAATTTAAACAATCGTGTTGGTTAAAAAGCTATATTGATTTAAATACTTCTTGCTGTACAAGAAGAAAAAACGCCTTTGATTTTTTTTTTAAATTGTTAAATAATGCCTTGTTTGGAAAAACAATGAAAAATGTAGATAAACGAAAAGACATTAAAATCGTGACTAAATGGGAAAGTTGCGGAAAAAGTTTAGGAGCTATAACATTAACAACTAAAGCAAATTTTCATGGCTTAGCTTACTCCGCAGACGATATGCTGGCAATACAACTGAATAGAGTTCAAAGTTATTACAATAAATCTATTTATCTAGGATTTAGCATACTTGAGTTATCTAAATGGAAGATGTACAACTTTCATTATGACTATATAAAGCCGAAATATAATCAAAATATTATGCTGAATTTAATGGACACAGATTCGTTTATATACACTGTGAAAACTGTTGATATTTATAATGATATTTTAGATAATATATATGATAAAATTGATACCTCTGAATACGATCCTTATAATATCTATAAAATACCATTAAAAAATTAAAAAGTAGTAGGCTGCTTCAAAATTGAAGCAAATGGTAAAATAGTTAAAGAATTTCTAGGTCTTAGGTCAAAAATGTATTCTATAGACATTGAAAATACAAATTTAATAAAAAAGGCTAAAGGATAGAAAAATACTGTAGTGGATGGTATAGATTTAAGCAACTATAGAGATTGTTTATATAAGAAAAAGATATTATATGGAAATATGCATTTTTTTAAATCCAAAATTCATAATTTATACATAGGTACATTCGAAAAGATGGAATTAGTAGGTACGTGTGCTTGGTGGCATTATAAATTAGATAAAATCGATGCAGACGAAGAAGATTAATAAAAAGCTTTGAGTTAACAAAAAAGATACTTTTATTGATATAAAAATCATATTTTCCACTTATTTCTAATCATGGTTATTGTCTGACACATTTCTTAAAAGGTACACATTTTTTTCAGCACATTTCAACATGGAGCATTATTATACAAAACTTTCAGCTCTGATAAATTTGAACATTGCATTTCTTCCTCTATATTATATACAGTATCACTCTTGCCGAAGGTATCATTTAACCAACAAACTTTATCCTGCCCTTTTACATATATCAATTTGTTTTTTAATAATGGAGCTACTAAAGTATATAGATGATAATAAGGAACAAAACCGTCATCCCAGTAGAAACCGTGTTATTTATCACGTAACCATCGTGCCTCTTTTTTCTTTGCTTTTGTTAAATCTTTAAATCTGAATGGAGGTTGAAATATGAAGTGCTGCATTTGATCTTCATTAGTCAAAATAGCTAACACCTTCACTATGAATTTGTAATATTGATCCTTAAATCCTTGAATATCCACTACTGCCATCATTCTTTCCTTAAATTATTTTTTTAACTTCACTCGTCAATGGATTATACTCAATTATTCTATCATGCAAAAGTAAGCAATATGCTGTCGTGTTTGCCGGGATATTACTAGCTGTTTTGAATTGTAGTCGGATGTCGAACGGTCCTGATTTAATTGTCTCATTTTGATGCAAGCAATCTATAACTATAATAGGAGCACTTTCTTTAAATTTATCTCGAGTAAGCAAAGGTTGAGCCTGACGACCATAATAAGACTGCGGAAACTTTGCATACATGTCATATAGCATGGCATATCGATCGCGATCAAATTTAATATTTAAATCATCATAAGGAAATAATTCCGAATTCAAATGAACTTTGATGTCTGAAAGTTCGCGGTGGTCAAACTTGCGTGCATTTGCAGACTTTTCATTCTTTCGTGCCGTTTGAAACGCTAGAATAACATATCGAGGTTTTTCAAATTGCGTTGATGTTTTGATTGACCATGTCTGATCAACAGCTTCAGGCAATATAGGATATTCATACATATCCCAACTACGAAAACTTATTTGAATTGGATGCCCGTTATTAATGATTTTTAACAACGCTAATTTCTCTTCATCAGCTATACTAATATGTGGAATGCACCACTTTAATTTAAAAATGTCTATTTTGACATCATCAGTTGGTGAAATGAATGCATTTTCATCACTTCTGCTTTGAATCAGAATTATATCATGATTGGCATTTACAACAATTTTTGTATAGTCTTCAGCAAAACCAAGACACATTTTTAAAGGAATACAAAAATTGAAAAATCCTTTTCCTGGTGTTATTGGGTTATTTGGCGACCAGCACGCATTTTGTAGCATATTGCTTTCATTATGGGTAAGAGATATGTAATTTTTTAAAGTTGATGCAAATCCTAGTTTTCTGGTACGATCAATTTCTACACCATTTAATTCATATCGAATTTCGTCAAAAAGGAAGGACGTAGCATTGTTTGTTAAATTCGCTTTTGTTGCTGCAGTCCCATCCATTTTCGTTATCGCTCCTTCTATATAAATAAAACTTTCGTGTGGTAAAATGTATAAGTCTTGATGTTGCACAGAAATTCGAACTTCGTCACTATTTTTAAACGATGTTAAAAAAGGAGAATAGCTATGATATTCAAATTTTGTAATACTATTATAGTAGCTTACACCTCGAATAATATCAAGTACTTCGCTCATTTTGTTAACTTAAAACTAAGAGATCGTACAATTAGCCGATGTTAACTTTGATCTTAACTGTAGCGTAGGCGTTGGTTGACTAGTTGATCTAATACTTTCATACTTGCTTTTATTCTCATGAATTCTGTTATATATTAGCATACTGGAGCTTCAAATGTAGCCTAATAGTAATCGTTTCTCCTCTAAAGTTTATAAGGTCACCGTCTTGATCGACTAGCTTCAGCGTAAGTGAACTTATTCTCTTGACGGTTACAGGTAAATAAATAACATTTCTCGGAACTTCAACTATTTTATATCCTGGCCCCACTTTAGGAGAAAATTCATATAAAGTGTGTACTTGTGTATTATTTATGAATGAACCTGCTATTAAATTACATTCGACACGTATCACATTAACTTTAATTATATTAATCGATAAGTCCGATTCATGCACAATATTTGAACTCAGTTCTCGTTTACTAAATCCTAGTAATGATCCAATAGAATTCAATTTGTTGAAAAACACTCTCTCAGTACTTATAACTTCACTTTTCAAAGTATTATTATTAGCTTTAATAGATACTTTTGGTTTAGATTCAGTTTTGTCTAAGTCATTGTTTATGAGTTGTGTAATATCATCAATTTCATACGATCTCTCTGGTATTTTATTTTTTTTCATTTCCTACATGAAACAAGTTATTTTTGCTATCAACGTTACATAGGTATTGAATTATAAGTTTGGAAATCAATGAGTCCACATACATAGTCTGTAGTCGAATCTAGCGGTGGAAAATATTCAGCTGCCAGCACAGACGAATTGCCAGTTAAGGTCAGTGTTAATGACATGATAGTTCTAAATGAAATGACATTTTATTAAATACAACAATTTATTTATACTTCTTATTAACAATTCAGATATCTTCTAACTAAACTTTATTTTATTTAACAAGTTTGCAACGACTATATACAAATTCCTGTTTCATAATTTTGATAAGATTCATGATTGTATACTATATTTTTCCATAAATACTGCAGTATTTCTTTTGGTGGTTGTAAATTTCCAAAACTATCAAAGTATACTCAATTTCTGAACCATTTTTATAATACGCGACCCAGGACCTGATATAGAGTCCAAATTAATAATTCCACATTCACATCTTTTTGTTTTCTAGGGAGATTATCTCGCATAAAGACTCCTCTAAAATGTGGAATGTGATTTCTATATTTGTGTAAATCGAATTCATTTAATGGTCGCTTGGGCAGCATTTTCAAACGTTTTTTGAAGGTTGATTTAAAAAAAGTTCAAGTCCTTTTCTATAAAGCTTCAAAAATAGATCGCTCCCCTTCCTTCCGAAAGCAATAGCTTCTATCGTTTCATTATGTCGACTGGATTCCTTAAGTTGTTGCTTAGCACTTGTAGCATCATTAGCTACCTTTACAATACCAGCTGCACCACCTACTTAAGCGCCGAGTTCTGAGAGTCAAGCAAAAATAGGAATGAGTGGTAAAATTCCTCCAACTTTCGGTATAGGAATTACTCGAGGTATTCTTACATACTTCTTTTTATACCCTAGATGAAATCTATAGGGTATACTAAGTTTGTCATTCCGTTTGTAATACCTCGAAATAATGATGGTAGAGAAAAATGGATTGGACACCCACGCATAATATTAAAAGTTATTTTGATTTTTGCATGTCCGTCCGTCCGTCCGTCCGTGCGCACGATAACTCGAGAACGCGTATACTTAGAGAGCTGAAATTTTGTACATGGAATTTAAAAAACAATGTAAAATTAAGTTCGAAAATGAGACAAATCGGGCAACTCCCTCTTGGGGTTGCCATACACAAATTTTGTTTTCCGTTATATATTTGAACACTGCCTGAGAACGCGTCTATGTAGAGAGCTGAAATTTGGTACGTGGTGTTTTCATTGTACTAGCAAATGAAATATCAAAAATGGACTAAAGCGGACAACCCATTCTTGGTGTTGCCATATAAAAATTTAGGTTTTTTATGTATACTGTGAAAACGATCAGTCCAACATATTTTTATTGTACTAAAAACTTCTTCAGAATATGAAATCCTATAAAATTGGTTATAACCATTTTTTCTGTACGACGAACCGTTCTAGAAATATATGCGAAAAACCACTGCAAAAATCAAAATTGCTCAAATGTGTTCCCATCCGAAATTCATACGAATTCATCTAGGGTATCATAGGAATTGATCTTATTGTTAGACCAATATTAGCTTTTTTACTTGTTAGTACATCTTTAGTAGCAGCAAGCGAAACGGATATGGCTTCTTTCAGCGAATCTGGCTTTTTTTCAATTTGATATTAGGGCCGCAATACTGATATCCTGGTAGATGAAGTTCAAAAGGTAAATTGCTAATAGCAGTGTTTAGCAGATAACCTCCTTTTCGACTTTTGCCTTGGGGGTAAAAAATCCGAGTTTTTTTATGTTCTATGATTCAAATAGAAAAATTCTCTTAACAGACGTCCTTACATCAACATATTCTGATTAAGATTGATATAAAAGAAAGAGTTTCCTTAATGAATAGGTTAGTTCTCATGATGAAGTTCATCAAGCAGAAGGAGTCCCTATCAATCTAAAACCTAAACACAAAATCTGAAAACTTGAAGAAAAGGCATACCCCAATTTTACCAGATAATATAAGAGCCATAGTTGTTGGACCTTCTAACTGGGGTAAAACAAATCTCATGATTGGTCTGATTGAACATCCGAATGGCCGCAAATTTGAAAATATTTACATTTGTTCAAAATCATTATACCAACCGAAATATCAGTACCTAAAACGAGTATTACGTCCTTTAACTACGCTAGGCTACCATAGATTTTCAGATAATTGCGACGTTATTTCATCAGATGAAGCCAAACCTAATTCGGTTTTTATATTTGATGATGTAGCATGTGGAAAACAGAACATTATACGCTCTTATTTTTGTATGGGTGGACACAATAACATCGATTGCTTTTATCTGTGTCAAACTTATACTCATATCTCAAAACATTTAATACAAGATAATGCGAATCTTCTTATTTTATTCAAACAAGATGAAATGTACCTTAGACATGTTTACAACGATCATGTAAGCACTGACATGACATTTGATAATTTTCGCATTATTTGTGCTGAATGTTGTTGGGTTAAATATTATTCAGATTCATATTCAATAATTTTCATATATCAGTTAAGGCAGTTAACAGACCAGTTCAAAATTGTTCAAAATCCAGTTCAAAGCAGTTCATAGACCAGTTTAAAGCAGTTCATAGACCAGTTTAAAGCAGTTCGTAGAGCAGTTCAAAAGCAGTTCATAGACCAGTTTAAAGCAGTTCATAGTTCATATTTCATTGACTCCAAGTAGCTTTCTGAATTCATATGGGGAAAAATACAAAGCCTCATGTCAATAGGAAGGAATTGATTAAAGACATTATAAAAGTTAGAAATACTATAAGAAAGAAATTCCGAGCTCTGAGAACTGGGCAAGTGGAGACTGAAGCTTATCTTGAGGAAACGTTCAAACCTATAACAAAGCCCCTTCAAGAGTTCATGACTAAAGTAAAACATGATTCAAAGGATGGAGTACCTATAACAGAGCCTCTAGAGTTCATGACTAAAGTAAAACATGATCCAAAAGATGAAATTAAAGTTGAATACAACGACGATTATCACGATGATATGGAATCAACTCCTAAAATAAAATTTCCTAAAATTTACCCGACAAGTACACGAGTTTTCAACACCTACTCACTCATGAACTCTGAAAGATAAATCAGATCCTGGAATTAATCTATCAAGCGGATTAGTTGATCGGTATTTTAAGTTATATGTGGAAAAAAATCCAAAAATTGACTACACTTATGGAATTTATTTGTATAATGATGAATGGAAAATTGGCAATTCAAAGATATTAGTCCAAGAAGATGATTTCATTGTTAAAGGGAAAACGTATAAATTAACGCTAGGCTTATGCGAATTGCTCTATATGAAAGAACCTATCAATAGTTTATATGATAATGTAGTGTGGTATTATATAGCCAGGTAGTAGGTGATAATTGGCGCGATCGCCATGTATTAAATAAAACGTTTATATGGCCCAAGATTTTGTTAAAGCGGGAGTAGGAAGTACTGCATAACTCCGGTTTTATTTAGTTGTTGGGAGTAGCTATAATAGCACGACTCCACCGAAGTAGTAAGGGTCCCACCTCCCTATACTTTTACATTACGTCCGATAGAGACAACTGCCACGAGGATCTCACTCGCTGGTTTTCTGCAAGACGGTTCCCACCGCCGATAAGAAGTTCTTGCGGAGGGAGTAGGATAGACACGACTCTGTCGCAAGCATTGGGAGGTAAAAATAAAAAAGCTGAGTTGACACCGAGTTGTGTTGTTGCAGGATGTTGGTTGGAAGGAGAGAGCTGGTGCAGTCTGTGGTAAGACGGTAGATGGATCCCTGTTGCAAGCATTGGGAGGTAAAAATAAAAAAACTGACTTGATACCGAGTTGTGTTGTTGCAGGATTTTGGTTGAAAGGAGAGAGCTGGTGCTGTCTGTGGTAAGGACGGTAGATGGGTCCCTGTCGCAAGCATTGGGGGCAAAAATAAAAAAAGCTGACTTGATACGAGTTGTCTTGATGCCGGCTGTTGGTTGAAAGGAGAGAGCTGGTGCTGTCTGTGGCAAGGACGGGAGATGGGTACTGTTTTGGAAAGGTCCAGTTGTTAGGATGGCTGAGCCTAGTGGGTGCAAGCAGGTGTACTATAGGCGGCTTACGTACAAGCATAGTAAAGTTTTATAAAATTGCACTACCAGGCAAGCAGATATCTAAAGCACAAAATCTTGCACCCATATGTAGCAAGCATGCATGGTTTAAACCTGTCATATCTTCAGCGGTTATCGCGCCTCTTTTTTTATATTCCGTTCATTTTTTCTTCCACTCCAAACAAGCTTTGATCAGTTAGTCACACTTCTTCAACGTCATTTTTCCATACGAGTTTTAAAACTTGAACTTGACCGCGATGCGGTCACAAGTTGTTGTTTCTTTATGCATAGAATTTTAAGTCTACCTGAATTGAATCTGCGAGACATATGGGTGACTTTATTTCCGGAATATTTTTTGATGTAAAGGAAAAAAGATTAAGGAAAGATCGCAAAGAGCAAGTTCTGATGCTGCTTATGCAAGGGTTCTTGATTCTTGTGGCGTTCAATACTGCTGGTGTATGATAAAGAGCAGCAAAACAAGAATAGATCGGCTTCAGTCAGTGAACTTGATGTTGTGAACGACACGAACGTGGGTGAAGGTGAGCTAAAAGAAAGGGGTTGCTTGAGTAAAATAAAAAACCAATTCGGCTGAGATGCCTTTATTGAAGGTCAGTAAAGATAGACTGCGGAATATTGGATATGATTAGTGCGGGTGGATAATATGCCTTTCGATAAGGCGGCAGTGGGGAACGATGGGACTATTGAAATAAAAAGTCGAATTCGATAAAGATATTTTTATTTTTTGCTTTTTGTTTTTACAGTTTTAAATTGCTCGATTAAGATTTTGCATCTGTGTGAGTGACGAAGAATGGAATATAAAATTAAACTACATTGCATAATGCGGGCCTTAAATCTGCATCGATCCAATCCGTAAGTGATCCACGGTCCCTTGCGTGCATTTTGATAGGCGTAACTCCATACATGTAAATATTTGACTTCAGGCAGGGTTTGGAATCTTACTTGTTTTTTCATACTTGATGTGCATAACGTCAGCATGCTCACACACACATACATATACACACGTATACGCACATGTATTTTTATACCGACCGTGTAAACTGTTCGTAAAAATAGTAAATTTCACAACATAAGCCAGACAGAATTAACGCTCCAGCTAAAACTTTCAAAGTGTTTAAAGCCCACTTCGTGCATTCTGATGATGGTTGCGGGCTATTATTCGGTCCACATACGTCCTTACCGTTGGCATAGATACAATTAGGTGAACGTCGAAAATGTTCGGCCTCAACATCTTCAAGACAATTTAATCAGGGATGTAAAGGACTCACATTTTGACTCAACTCATTGCTCAACTCAGGATTTGAATCCGCTCAATCATTGAGTCCGCTCAACAGTTGAGCGGTGGTTCATCGCTCGAAATTTGAGCGGACTCACTGGTTGAGCGGACTCAAACGTGAGCGGACTCAGTCTTGAGCGGACTCATTGCTTGAATGGACTTGAGCGGACTCAAGTCTTGAGCGGACTCACTACCTGAGCGGACTCATCATTTGAGTTGAGCGGACTCAAATCATATTTTAAATAAGGAAGGAAGGAGGAAGAAGAAATGTTGGCTGAGAAAATTAGCAAAAGCTAAATTAATAAAACATAACATAATGAATGACTTTTTTATAAGCTTTTCTTATTTTATTGAAATTTCAGTTTCAATTTTAATTAAATCAGATTCTCTTTGTGTTATTTAAAATATGATTTGAGTCCGCTCAACTCAAATGATGAGTCCGCTCAGGCAGTGAGTCCGCTCAAGTACATGCAAGCAATGAGTCCGCTCAAGACTGAGTCCGCTCACGATTGAGTCCGCTCATCCAGTGAGTCCGCTCAAGTTTCGAGCGATGAACCACCGCTCAACTGTTGAGCGGACTCAAATCCTGAGTTGAGCGATGAGTTGATATGATAAATGAGTCCGCTCATTTACAACCCTGAATTTAATGCACTCATTTCCATACAGCAAAAATAACATTTTGCTATGTCTTTCAGGTTGGTGTAAAAGCAGCCGCTCCTTGCTAGCTTGTGTGATTTCCTGTCATCCAAAGTTAAATTCTTAAATGTCTTTAACCGATTAGATTCACGCTTTAAGATTAGCATTGTGACTACAATAAAGACTGTTTATAAAACGTCTTTTATATTAATCCATGTGTTGTGCTTTTGCGGAAAACCAAGCCATTTCACATAAACTTTACCGCCTCGTCTTTTTAAAACTTTTTCTACAAGGTAAGTATCAGGATATTTGACTGGAGATAACTCGAGCTGGTAAAAGCCGCCCTGTATTATAACTCCCTGATAGTCTTCAAGAATGTAAGTTACTGGATAAGTGTTTTTTACATCTTTTATTTTGAAAATTTCAGTAGACCAGTTTGGGGTGTAGTCTGTTTCAAAAACATGTTTGTTTCTACTTATACGAACAAAGTCTCCCACTTTGTACTTTGGATGTGATTTGGTTTTTGGCTTTTTATACACAGTTAGCAATAAACGAACCTCATCAACAGGGCCTACGTCTATAGGTCTCATCTTAATAGTTCGATGCTTTGTGCTGTTATACTTTTTTGTTAACCTTTCCAACATACTCAACCAGTGATAATTACCATTCATACTAAACTCTTTCCACATAATGTTTTTCAGCGTTCTATTAAATCTTTCTACAATTGACGCATTTAATGAACTATAAGTTGAATAATGATTAACATCATATTTACCCATCAAGCGCTTAAACGACTTGTTGTAGAACTCTTTTCCATCATCTGTTTGCAAGTTTCTTGGAATACGACCCTGATTGAAAATTAGCTGCATTGCTTTAGTGACTTCTATCCCACTTTTGTCTTTAATTGGTAAAGCCCATGCGTATTTAGAAAATGTATCAATTACAGTTAGCAAAAAGCTAAAGTTTTGATTTTCTTTAGCATATAAGCGCATATCAACTAAGTCTGCCTGCCACAGGTCATCCTTGCCTATAATCGTTACACGACGACGCTTAAAGTTTTTGCGGGCTGGCCTATGTATTTCATTAATAATTTGTCTTCTGCTCATTCTTAAAAAATTATATAAGTACCTTTTTACAAAATGTGGGGGTTTATATGCAAAAGACCTGTTGTTAAGAGCTTTTGTTTTTTGCAGTGAAAATGATCGCGTGCAAACACCCGTTTACAATGATGGTTGCTGGACCTTCAGGTTGTGGGAAAACAATATTTATAAAAGTCTTCTCGATAATATGTTTTTAACACGGCCACAAATAACAAGAGTTATATGGTGTAATACAGAATATGTGGCTCTGCCTTCAGATACGACATTCAATAACATCGAATTTATTGATAGCATCCCTGAAGAGTTTGTAAATTATACACAGGAACCTACATTGATTGTGCTGGATGATATGATGTTAAATGCTTTTAGCAGACAAGTATGTGAACTCTTTACAAAAGGCTCTCACCATCGCAATCTTTCAGCAATCCTTGTAACACAAAATGTATTTCACCAGGGTAAGTTTTGCCGAGATATATCACTTAACTGTAAATACCTAGTTGTATTTAAAAACCCTCGAGATAAAAGTCAGTTTATACATTTAGCGAGGCAGATTTATCCAGAAAATAGTTCAGAGCTGCTAAAAATATATAAAGAGATTACACAGATGCCACACGGATATTTACTGATAGATTCAACTCAAGATATCAACGAGGTATTTAGTTTCCGTACTGACATTTTTAATAAAGACTTTACAACTTGCTTCTGCCCGCATAACTCTTTGATCGGCAAAAATGGTGTCACGAATGAATCGATTAAGGGACAACAAGCATATGCTATATGTTCTTAGAACAGCGAGACAAAAATTAAGACACGCCATTATTAAAAATGCCGACCCCGAAGTTATACACACACTTTGTGAAATTACTCTTAATACTTTAAAGGGAAATCAGATTCCTCGCGGAAAGATATACAATTCGCTCTGTAGGTATAAAAAGGATTTACGAAAACTAGTTGTTGCAAAAAGATCTGTACCCAGACAACGTAAAAAACTGATACTGCGTGGAGGTTTTTTACCAGTGTTGCTAGGAAGAGTATTATCAGGTGTAATTGGTTCATTAATCGAAAAATATGTTTAAAAACAATAATCTGAATAAAATGTTACTTCTTTCACCAGAAGTTTACGAAAAGTTGAAAAACGAGATTGAGGATTCCGTGAATCAATCTAGGTTCGATAAGACTATGGATAAAATATTAAAAAACAAGAATTTATCTGATAGGGAAAAATGGTATAATTACCGAAATGAATTAATAAAATTTTCAAACTTAAGACGAAAAGCTACGCGAGTGACAGATGAAAAAACAAATATTCGGATACTACCAGAAAAGACTATGAAACAGAATAGCTTGCAGGACAGTACTACTCAAACTAAATTTATCTTTAAAGATGAAATATCAACACAGACATCACCCTTAAAAGAAAATACACCTGAAAGAATGGAAGAGGATTTCTTCGAACTTGCTGCAATATCACAACCAAGACAACCGTTATCACCCGCTTCCAAACGTCGCTTATCAGCTAGTGGTATAGGAAAAAGTCTGAAACCACCTTCAAAAATACCTAAGACGATTTCTGAACCCAAGTCCCGTGATAAAGATTATAAGGTAATAACGGCTGAGGATGGTATAACCCAGTACACCGTACCTGCAGAAATGAGTATAGATGAAGCTGCGAACATATTAGAAGAACTCGACACGGAACGTCCTACAGCTGCGAAAGATAGAAAACCATCCAAAAATCAATCTATATTAAGGCCGTCTCTGCTAGATCCCAGTCAATATATGCTTTCGTTACCAGTTAAGACAGTTGTCCGCCAAAGTGATCGCATAAAAACGCAGCAAAAACTAGAAGTTCCAGCATTTCAGCGATTCCTTGGGAAAACCTGTAATAAAAATAAGCAGTAAATCTTAAGTGTACCGAGCGTTGCTTGTGAAAGAATTTAAAAATGCCTGTAGATATAAAAGATAATGACTTTTACGTATGCTTTTTAAGTAACAATTCCATGCAAATTTATCCCGAAAATACGCTATCAGCTTTTACAAATGCACTACCTAGAGCATGCAAGTTTACTGATGACTGGTGTGTTGGAATAACTGAAATTTCGTTGCCATATCATGCCATAAAAAGAGGAGTCAAGCGAAATACAACCGAAGAAGTAAATCAGAGTAATTTTAAAAGGGTAAGGCGTGAGGCATCTGATCCATTGAAAGAAATAGCAGAGCAGCATAGAAAAGAAATCATATCACTTAGCATCAAAATAAATGAAACCGCTAAACTCGAGTGGACTAAAGAGAGTCTTGAGCAAGTTAGTTACTGAGCAGGACAGGTAAATTTTTCTGCATTCCTACTAACATTTTATAGAGATATTTCACCATCATGGTATACCATGTACTTGGATGATGTTAAGAAAAAGATGTGGGATCGGTTAGAAGCTGACTTTTTTGATAGTGTAATACCTGAAATAAGTTACAAACAGGATCCAGACGAGTTTACATTACACATATATCAGGGTAAGAGGGCTTCAGAAAATGTTATTTTAAAATATAAAAACTATGAGTCAGTTGAAGCCTTTGTTGATGATGTATTTGGACAAATTCCCAGACAGAAAAGAAAGTATGCTATCGATAGACAATTACACGCAGCCAGCGCTTAGCATCAAAAGAGCCCGTGAGACAGAAAAAAATACTGGCGGCAAAAGAGTACACGATGTATTTGAACTGCGGTTGGAAGATTTGGGAGTCACAATCAGAATAAAAAAAACCACTACCATCTCATCTTAATGTTAGAGATCTTATTACGCTTTTTATATCATATGTACACTTTGATGATCAAACCCTTAGTGAGCAAGAAAAACAAAAAATAATTATTCAGATTAAGGATACTATTTTTAACATCTTGAATAGATTGAACAAAGACTCGATTAGTGCTAAACCATCCGAACAGCGAAAAATTGTCAAAGGTAGCAATATTTTGGATGTTCCATACGAAAAGCAAAGCTCCGGTGAATATTTAACTACACCAGTACCTATTGATACTAATATAGACAACCTGTCCAACTTCTTTACGGATATATTTCTCCAAACACCTGTAAATAAGCGTGAACCTGACGCCATACTGGCAGAAATAAAAGAATCTTTTAATACGGCAGGATTACGTCAGGAGAATATGTCAATAATAGACATACTTAATAGACTGGAAAGATCAGTTACGGACTTGACATTAAGGTTGCCGCAAGAGTCTCGGCCAGCAACAGAGGACTGTTATGAAAAATATATAATTTACGTCTACGCTGATATTATTCAGCCCAGATTTATAGGTGATCAGTTAGTACGATACTTACGTGTAATACCTTTAAAAGAATGTGAAAACATAATAAGATTTCAACACGTAAATTACTGTCCTATTGAAAAAAATTTTATCGAAAGTATTTCTATAAAAATAACTAATCAGCAAGGGGAGCTAATTGATTTCAAGCCAGACTATATTCCTACATATATAATGCTCCATTTTAAAAGCAAATAGGCTATAAATACTCATACAACAGTCAATTTAACATAGTGCAAAGTTAAGAGCATTTTGTATAACTTCGAAAATGAATTCATATTATACTAAATATTATTCAATTCAGAGTGGTGGGGCATTAGCGGATATTGGAGAATTATATCGATCTCCTCTTATTTACCAGCGTGGAAGAGGAATTGGTAGTTTTTTTCAGCGGACTATTACGATATTTACAGCCCTTGGTTACATCGGGGGCAAAGGCTTTGAAGCAACAAGCAATTAAAACAAGAAAAGCTATTTTAGAAGAAGCAGGTAGTAAACCTTTAACAGATATTTTAAAAGAACAGGGAAAAGCAGCTGCCGAAGAACTATCACAGAAAGGTATAAATAAGCTGTTTGAAAGCATGGGTGGTGCAGGAAGAAGCAATCGCATGCTTATAAAAAGGCGCAACCCTTTTACAGCTTTACATTTCGCTCCAGCTTCTAAACGTAAAAAGCGATCAGGATCAAAAAAGTCCACAAAAAGAGGTTCAAAAACAAAGACGGCAGCTAAAAGAGCATCTGTTAAAGGCAAACGTAAGACACAGACAAAAAGGACAGCTAAAAGAGCATCTATTAAAGGCAAATGTAAGATACGTAAACGTGTGTTAGATATTTTTGATAAATAAACAACATGCCGTCATACAAAGAATGCATGAAATCTGAGTTAGACCTTTTCTCTACTTGTACAAAGCAGCATCTTAAAAACTGAAGAGGTATCTTATAAACCTATAGCTTCTCTAGATAACTCGTCGGTGCTCGAATTTGTATCACTATTGCATGGTGACACATATCGAGACTTATCAAGCATATACCTTCGTTTGAAACTACAGTTGGTTAAAATCAAGGATGGAAAAGAAGAACTTTACACAGGCGAAGATATCGAAATAACTAAACCAGATAAGACTAAAGACACTGTTCGTGATGAAGGCCCCGGCCTTGTAAATAACATACTCCACTCACTTTTCCGCCAGTGTACAATTTATCTAAATGGAAAACCGGTTGCCCAAACAGACAACAATTACAACTATAGAGCCTATATTGAGAATTTATTAAATTACGGAAAAGATGCCGCTTCAACACATTTGGAATCGGTTGGCTGGTATCTCGATCAAAATAATATGGAGGTAGTTCAAAGTCCTGAGCTAAAGGAAGGTTATTTGGCAAGACAAAAGCTGTTTGATAAAAGTAATGTTGTTGAGCTGATGGGAAAGATTCACGGCGATATGTTTAATCAAGATAAATTATTAATGAACGATGTTGATTTACGGGTAGTGTTATCACTCGAAAACCGGAATTTTACCTTTGGTCAAAAGATGATGACAATTCTCCACGAGTTAAGATAGTAGAAGCAACTATGTACATGAATCATGTAACAATCAATCCTAACATCTTGCTGGCTCATGAAGCTGTTCTCCAACGCTCCAACGCTATATATCCGTATAAACGAGTTGAAGTTAAGACTTATACAATACCCGCAATTACATTTACATTATCACTGGACAATGTGGTTATAGGACAATTATCAAATCTACTAGTCCTTGGCATGGTTGACAACGACGCATATACCGGAAAATGAACAAAAAATGCTTACGACTTCAAGCACAACAACATCACCAGTTTGAACTTATCGGTGAACGGGGTACAAGTGCCAAATCAACCTCTAGAATTTGATTATTCAAAAGAAATTCCTGCTAGCACTCGAGGATATATTACGCTGTTTAAAGGCACCGGTATACATTATTTTGATAAAGGACACCAAACTTCAAAAAAAATCTTTGACAACGGGTGTTTTCTACTTGCTTTTGATTTAACGACAGACCTCTCGTATAATTCAACATGTGGAAATCTATTGAATCAGGGAACGGTGAGAATTGAAGGAAGGTTTAAGGAAGCACTAAAAAACACAGTGACATGTATTGTATATGCAGAATATGATAGCAGCCTTGATATAGGTAAAGATAAAAATGTATACACCAGCTTCTAAAAAAAATCTATATAAGGCTGACTAACCGATCTTCGAACTTAATTCCACTCAAGACTCTTAATACGCAATCTATAATGAGCTACTGTTTAGTAAATGTGGAGTTCTTTTCCGGAGGACCCTTCACCTTTTTAAAAAGAGTTTGTTTTGCGGGATTCGCTGCGCAAAATAAGTCTTTTGCGAAAGAAATAATTTTCAAGTATCCTACATCTAGTACAGGATGTACTGAACAAATAAGTAAATTTGGTAATCTCGAACTTAAGCGTATGAACGAGGATCTTATAAAAACTCTATCAAAATTTACCACAATATTTGTTCGTGGAGCTGCAACCAGACAATTTATAAATAACTACGCTACTTCTCACACCAAGATCATTGACGTGGAAACCATCATTTGTTCTGAACAAGAATGAACACGCTTGAGCTTACAAATGTATTATCAAACAACCGCATGACAAACAAGTTTTTTAGAGGAATCTTTCCATGCAACCAATTACCACAGAAGATAAGAAAGCCTGCATGTGTAATAGCTAATACGGATCCTGCAAATATAGGTGGAACTCATTGGGTAGCCTTTTATTTCCCAAAACAAGGCCCCGCAGAGTACTTTGATTCATTTGGAAAGTATCCGCAAACAGGCTTTTTCGAAAATTTTTATTATCTATTTCAAGCTCTTTTAGTAATAATAAAAAACGATTGCAAGGCCAATTTTCATCAACCTGCGGACATTATTGTTGTGTATTTCTATATTCTCGCTGCAGAGGACGAACCTTTCAGAACTTTTTAAAACAATTTGATTCGAACAATCTAAGTTTAAATGATAGCAAAATTGTTAATTTATACCACAGTATATATGTAAAAAAAACAAATCGTGCACAATCTGGAGGGGTTTTTTGTAGCCAAACATGTAAGGCTGAGATCAAAGCTATAAAAACCTGAATCCTAGGTGGAAAAAATGTAAAAGGCACTTCCAGCAAGCCCATAATTTTAGATTAAATGATAATAAAGTTGTGAATTTATATCGCAAAATATACTTGAAAAAATGTTTAAAATCTGGAGGGGGTAACCAGCTATGTACATCGGCAAATAAGAGTATAAATACGAGACGACGGTGATGCACATTTAATGCTGAACTATAAGTATACGCATCAAAATGGAACAGACACCTAAAGTTAAAAAGTCTAAAAAGGTACGAGCAAAAAGAGTGTGTGCAGAAGAGTTTAAAGTGATGGACACAAAACCCAAAAAGCAAAAAGCTAGGCCGATACGAAGAGAAGGAAGAAAGGATTCAGAGGCCCCGGGCGAAGATCTTTTGTTAAACTACACTTATCATCTGGATCATCATCATAATCAGAAGTTTGTCCTCGGATTTGATCCGACCTCGTTTGAAGTAAAAATAGTCTTTCACCGTCATGGTTTTGAACCTGTGTTAACATTTTACTCTGGATTGCTGGAAGTTTATAAACATCTAACCAAACTAAAGGACGAGGTTATTCCAGACATGTTCCCGCCAAACCAAGAAGAGCTTCAGAAGAAATACACAATTCCCGTTGGTACACGCAATATTCAGCTCACCCTTAATGAGCTCTATAAATTAATTGATATGCTGAGTTTCTTCAAGGTTGTGATGTTCCATAATAACAATGCAGCCGAAAGTGTAAAAGAATATTATAAAAAATATTGCGAAAAGTGTAAAAGAAATAATTTAATTTTGTTACCTGACGAAGACTTTTTTATACCGTCTAGAACTTCTTATGTGCATCTGAATTATTCTAGACTTTTCTTTGAGATACCTTTGTATTGTAGTAAACATTTAATAAATTTTTTAAATAAAAACAACTTAAGTTTTTTATTTTTTTATTTTACTTTAAAATTTTATTAATTAACATATACAGGTACATATTTACACAGTTTTGAAGAGCGCAATGTAAAAAAGATACATTATTGTGGGTCTTACAAGGAAGTTGATAATATGTAAGTTCACTTAGCCTAGGTATTTCTCCAAGTTCGATGATTTCTGAAGTCGGCGAGTATTTGCTGACAAATGAAGCCTTGATTTCGCCTTTTACATACACTGTTGCATTTTTAAATCTTGAAAACACTTCAGGCAAATTGTTGTAGCTAATGTCTCCATGATTCCAATGCAGTCCATTTATATTTTGTACGTCATACTGGATCTGTCGCCTTGCCTTTGATGACAATTCCTGGTATGGGTAGGGAGGCATAAAATGATAAGCATCTGGGATGATCGTTCCAACAGCAAGTACGGAAAGTTCTTTAACAAAGTACTGACCGTTGTTTCCGCACACAAATTGGATGTCCAAAATAAATTTATCCATATTATCATCTGAGGATAAAATACGGTATGTGGCTATATATATATATCTACAGTCAGATTTTAAGCATGACGGATCCACATTATTTAGCTGTGACTATTTTACAGATTCCGGTAACAAAATAATATCCGTATACCTGTTTCCAAAAAGTATGATACTGATAGCTTTGGTAATGCTGTCAATTATGGGCTGTTATGGTCAGCTGATACTTTATCTGCGCACCTGTCTAGACTACAATAATCCTTATAACAACATATTTCTTAAATATACCCTGAATTTACATTAACTTATTAAATACAATAAATTCTTGACAGTTTTAAAAATGCTAAGCCTTTAATTAAAAGTACAGCGAGCTTTTAAACAATCTTTATACTTATTTGCCTAATTTCCGCTTTTTGAACCCGTAGGGGTAAGAAAAGTAATTTTCAGTAACAACACGCTTGTCAAAGGTAAATGACAAATGTTTTTGCTCTAGTGAAGATATAATAATTCCCGGCCGATTTCGTGTGATTTTTTTCTCATTTTTCACGCAGACTCGATCTTGAAAACTCTCTTCAGTAACCAGCGATTTTAAACACTCGAAATTGACAATTTTGGAATTTTCGAAATTAATTTTAATACCCTTACATTTGGTAATGTACTCAGGACCTTTTTCAGTTTCAATTTTCAGGCTGTATGTTTTCGGACCGGTGCTTACAAATTCTGAAATAAAGGCATTAGCTCCAAAACATTCAATCTCATCCGTTAGGTCACCCAGAAAGCTGGAAATGTCAAATGGTAAAGGATCTTCTTTACTGTCCACAAAAATCAAGCTATCGGTATCACAATATAAAATATTATCCCCTACTTTTTCTAACACCTCGTAAAGTTTAAGTCTAGCAAAAGCAGTTGTGTACGCTGCAATAGGGATATTTACGTGCGGCAGACTGTTATGGTTTTCTTGAATATACTTCCACGTCACCCACATTGTGTTTTTATTAATTGGATGTAAGGAGCAAATTTCAATTCCTGGAGATTGTATAAAGTCACAAAACTCTTTAAAGTTATTGAAAACTTTAGTATAACTCCTGTCTTCTCTTTGAGCAAATTTACCCCAAAAAGAATTTAGACAAATTTTTGCTGTATTACGTCTACCAGAATTTTTACGAATTTGATACTTGTCCAAAATAGTGTTTTCTCTTATCTTATATAATTTAAGAAAATTATCTTTCTCATCTTCAGTTACACATCTACTCCCCCATCCGCTTGCCTCTTGTTTAATTTTTAATATGGTGTTGACATAATCTGTAAATAGACCACCGGTCCTTGTAACCGGATCATATACAGTATAGTCATATTTCCAGACCTCAAAAATCCTTTTTATTTGACACCCTTTTTTTACAGCTAAAGCTACTTCGGGTATAACCCACACGCCTGTAATTTCACTTTCTTTTTCATTGTGACAACATGCAGAAATTTTATTTTCATCTGAACATTTTCTACAAAGAACAAAATATAATTTTAGATTAGTTTTAAAAGGTAGCACAGCTAAAAATAAGTTAGAAGGTGGGATAACAGAGCACATAATAAAGCCGTGCATTAACAGTATTTCTGATACTGCAGGCATATCACAATTTCGAAATATAGTAGGGTGCCCGATAGGATAAGGTGAGTATTTATTAATATATGGGTACAAGCTTGTGAAATCTAAATACCTTATTACCTCATTTTCTTTTACTTTATGGTATAGTTTAAAAACTTCTGTACGACCACCAAAAACAGCATTACGTGGATTAAGCGGTAGAGGGGTGTTTGCAACGCGGTCATTTAATTTTTGGTCTACATCAGGATTGGCTTTTAAGAATTTTCTGAATTCACATTCCCATATATAATTCAAGTTGTAATCCAATCGTTTAATTGTATCAATTCTTTTAAGAGTACTCTCAAATCTTTGACTCATAGTCTCGATTTTCTGAGTGGTGTTATTAGCCACTTCTTGGATTTTAAAGCAGTCTTTACATCCGTGGTAGAAACAACCAAAGAATTCATAAACCGTATTTGCCTCTGAATTAAACCCACCAACTTGTAATCCACATCTTGCCAGCTTCACTTCTCCTTTATTATATACAGAGACTTGCAATATCCATTTTTAGGCATTATACCCAAAATATTATTTTTAAGGTAATTTTTCCGGAAAGCGAGCATGCAGATTGATGCAATAGTTATAGCTTCTGTAAAAGGATTTAATTGTGTTATATCCAAAAACTCTTGCATAAATCGAGTGCATCCCAAACGTAAAATATTAACATCGTTTTCGAAATATTTTAACATCTCTTTTCTATTGTTAAACGTGCCCTTAGATACGGTGTTATACCAGTTTGAAAACTTTTCTTTTTCCTTTAACTTCATGGTGGTGTATCCATATAAATCAGGGGAAGGGTAGCTCCCTATGTAGTCAATATGTTCAGCAGTGTTAAAGTAATAAGGGTAATAACCCTTTTCATAACCTTTAATGTCAAAAACGTCGGGAAATTTAGAAAGGGGGAGTGCCAGAAAGTTTAAAGAGTCAATAAATATTAAATTCTCGCACGTCATTTTCATAATTTTAGAGCCATTCATTATAGGCTCTATTTTTAAATTTCTATCTAACAGCTCAGAAATAATAAAGTGCCCGTCATATCCCTGTAGGTCATGCGCAATACAGTGCACCTTAGACACAAAAGATCGGGCGTTCAGGCAGTAATCTAGAAAAATTTTTACAACGCTTGTCTCACTATCGTATTTAAACACATGCTGCCTATCACCACATACATCATATTTTTCCCTAATATCTGGTTTTGTGTAACAGTTATGACATATTTGCTGTGCAATTATTAAGTTCACAATGTGCAAATAAGATGTGGTGCTATTTTCACATAAGGTGTTCTGAGTGCTCTCGCAATCAAAAAATATTATTAAAAAATTTTTATCGACGCTTCCTCTATTCCTCCTAATATAGCAAAAATGCTCCTGGGGAACAATTTTAGAACAAATCTTGCAAAAATATTCATTGCAAGAATGTTCTTTGAACTCTCTCTTGTTTAGAACAAGAAACTTACCACACAATTTGCATATTTTAAAAGTCTCGCATATGCTTTTATTCTGACTTTTATTTAGGGTATGGTTCGTAAAACTAGTATCGCCTCTAAACATGCGATTGCAGTTTTCGCATGGTTTGACTTTTTCAACAAATACACACGGCGGATAAGAGTCACAATATCGACACTTCTGGTCACATTTATGCATTTTCATGTTTGTTAACCTATCGCAAAAAGAACAGGCATATTTTTTTATTAAAGAGGCCTGTTAGCGGCTTAATTACATAGAAATGCTTTAACGTCTCTGAATAATAAAGAAATATTTTGTTTACTAAATCGCTTTCAACAGGTAGCCTAAAAATAATCGAATCCGAATCTCTCAAATTATCGAAAACAATGATTTGGTAGTTTTTCAAAAATTTTTGAAATTTGTAAATGTCTTTTATACAATACCCTTTATCAGTGATAACCACCTTTGAATTTTTACACAGTGATAGTGCAAGTTTATCCAATTAGGCAATAACAGAAAAACTGCTTCGATTATTAAAATTTTCTGACGGTATTTCAATACCGTAGCAAATGCTTCGAGGGAGACAGGTTACGTCATTATCTTTACCAACATCTATCACACACTTGTTTTCCGGGATAAAACCAGACTTTCTGCCACATGCCTAGGATCTATTTTCCCCCCGCGAAAGGAAAATTGACGATATTTGCATTGAGTTGCAAGACATCATTAGAAAGAAAAATAGCATTGGATTGGTTAACATTAGCAATCAATCCGATAATATATGCTCCGGTTAATTGGTCGATAGGTCTGAGACTACTCCAAATGGGTTTAACATGAGGTGAATTTGGAAGCATTAGCAAAAAACTAATCCTACTGCCTTTTGTAGAATTTACCGCCAGTTCTTTAAATACATGGCCAAATGCTTTTTCTAAAACTTCCAAGGGATTTTCACTTACAGCAGAAAAATCCTGTAGCTGAAAGGAAATTTTTACGCCTGCCGTTTTAAACTGTTTAAAAAATGTTTGCTGTCTTGACAGTAATTTGTAGCCACAACCGTATTGAGATACCTGACCTTGCTCACAACTTGATTTTGGTAAAGCACTAGTCTCATTTTCGCAGACGACAGAGTTATTTTGTTTACTCCCAGACGCCCCGTTGTTAACGTCACAGCCCGCGGAATTATTAGCTTCACTTACATCTAAATAATCAAAGGCGCTCTTTAAGACCCCATTTAAAAGAGGTACATTATACAGAATTGAAAACTCTGTCAGCAGCCTTAATAAACAAAATTTTTCACGATACGAAAATAGTACATTTTCTTTTTTCACCACCTTTATACAGGTGTCTAAGGCGAATAAGAAAATTTCCGAGTTTAAATTTAGCGCACTTTTTAAATGTGAAATTAGCTCGTGCGACTTCATTTTTTAATTGTCTAATTTACAGCTACTTAAATCTAGCGAAAATATATCTTATATACAATTACCACTCTATTAAATCCACACAGACTTGGTACCTCTGCCTCTAGTTGAAGGATGTTTTCAGCGGGGGTGAGCTGCTTCCCTTGGGTAGTATCATTAATATATCTTTTAAGAAAAAAACAAGAGATAATTTTAAGCCGATAGTGCTAACGGATCGGGCAAGTTTTATACTTACTTTTAAATTAGTTTAATGCCCTTGAAGCCACACTCGAACTTTTCAGAAACAAACAAAGACTGATTCCTTGCGACTTCGCTGTAGGCTTTTATGCCATTTTTGATCGGCCCAAAAGAAAAAATCCAGGTAAGATGTAAATATTTCTACTAAGAACTCATAACCTTTATTCGCTATTCTTGCCAGGCAAAAATCCAAATTTCTCTTTTAAATTGCAGCAAAGCTGCACCTCCTACACAAATGGAAGACAGGTCTCAACCTACGCGAAAATATTACTAGAATAATAATTCTACAATTCCCTTAACATAACTTTCAAATCTAGACGTTTCGTTTAAATTGAAACAAAGTTGTACCTCCTTCATAAATTAAGAACAGATCTCAGCCTATGTGACAATATTACTAGAACAATGACGCCACAATGCACTTAGCATAACTTGTCTTTTTTTTAGACACGCTCTGCGGGTGAATTGCATCTAAATTATCTTGTAAAGTTGCAGCAATACAGGATCTGCCTTATGATTAAAGAACAGCACTTATTCTAGGTTGAAATAATAATATTACACATAGACAACCTTTCAAATCGGCCATAATAATAAATTTACTTTTAACTACATCGGCCATAATAATAAATTTACTTTTAACCATCGCTACTTGAAGAAGACGGCGAACCCAAACAGTATATAGGGCCGTGTTTTCTCTAGTCGTCCTCAAAACAGTTTTCAACATCAACTACAGTTTAACTCACGGCCAGGAAAACTTTTTGGTATACAATGGTAGGTACCGAACATTTTTCTGATTATTGTAAAGCAGGCATTACTATAACTCTATTTTTACAGAACACTTTTGAACTGTTGCAAAGTGTGTCGGAAAATAGCTACGACACTCTTGTGCCAATCACAGAGTTGGAGCTGCGGAAGGAGTACCAGGTGAAGTCTTTCAAGCTGTTAAAGACGCAGTACGGACTTCGCGTAACAGTACACTTTGTGGACAACACATATGTGTCCTTACCCCCCCGTTTTGCCGAAAAAATTAAAACCCAGCGACAGATTGAGGATCTTAACCAACAGCACGTGGGATGTTATCTAATCTTTGACGGAAAAGATGATACCAAAGGAGGATTTTTGAAAATAAGTTTTAAAAAGCGCGAATAAAAAATTAAATATGTACGTCTTTAGTAAAAGAAATTGTCTATCCGCTATACAGTCTATCTTTACTGACCTTCAATAAAGGCATCTCAGCCGAATTGGGTTTTTTATTTTACTCAAGCAACCCGTTTCTTTTAGCTCACCTTCACCCGCATTCGTGTCGTTCACAACATCAAGTTCACTGACTGCCGCCGATCTATTCTTGTTTTGCAGCTCTTTATCATACACCAGCAGTATTGAACGCCACAAGAATCAAGAACCCTTGCATAAGCAGCATAAGAACTTGCTCTTTGCGATCTTTCCTTAATCTTTTTTCCTTTACATCAAAAAATACTCCGGAAATAAAGTCACCCATATGTCTCGCAGATTCAATTCAGGTAGACTTAAAATTCTATGCATAAAGAAACAACAACTCGTGACCGCATCGCGGTCAAGTTCAAGTTTTAAAACTCGTATGGAAAAATGACGTTGAAGAAGTGTGACTAGCTGATCAAAGCTTGTTTGGAGTGGAAGAAAAAATGAACGGAATATAAAAAAAAGAGGCGCGATAACCGCTGAAGGTATGAAGACAGCGATACAGGTTTAAACCATGCATGCTTGCTACATATGGGTGCAAGATTTTGTGCTTTAGTTATCTGCTTGCCTGGTAGTGCAATTTTATAAAACTTTACTATGCTTGTACGTAAGCCGCCTATAGTACACCTGCTTGCACCCACTAGGCTCAGCCATCCTAGCAACAGGACCTTTCCAAAACAGTACCCATCTCCCGTCCTTGCCACAGACAGCACCAGCTCTCTCCTTTCAACCAACAGCCGGCATCAAGACAACTCGGTATCAAGTCAGCTTTTTTGATTTTTGCCCCCAATGCTTGCGACAGGGACCCATCTACCGTCCTTACCACAGACAGCACCAGCTCTCTCCTTTAAACCAACATACTGCAACAACACAACTCGGTATCAAGTCAGCTGTTTTACTTTTACCTCCCAATGCTTGCGACAGGGATCCATCTACCGTCTTACCACAGACAGCACCAGCTCTCTCCTTCCAACCAACATCCTGCAACAACACAACTCGGTGTCAACTCAGATTTTTTATTTTTACCTCCCAATGCTTGCGACAGGGACGTGTCTATCCTACTCCCTCCTCAAGGACTTCTTATCGGCGGTGGGAACCGTCTTGCAGAAAACCAGCGAGTGGGATCCTCGTGGCAGTTGTCTCTATCGGACGTAATGTAAAAGTATAGGGAGGTGGGACCCTTACTACTCACCGAATAAATTAAAACACAAAAATCAATTGGTGATCACTGATCGCTGACTTTAATTATAATCTCTTTCATGGTTTTACTACATGCTATTTATATCTTAAAATTAACTTCGGTTTACCTTACCTACTGTTCTGGAATCAAAATATCGGCACAAAAATGCAAGCCGTGTAAATTGTGCGAGTAATTTCATAAACTATGTGCTTGCTTGCATTTTTGTGGCGGTGCTTGGTTGACTCAATATTCTTTCTCAATGGTGTAATTATATTTATGTGGGGCAATGCGTGATTGCCTCATAAGCAATATGTTTTGTTTATTATTTATTGAAATCGCTTATGGGTTCACCACAACTTCCCCCTAAACGAAAAAAGAAAAATTTGTAAACTTTTTTTTTCGGTTAAAGTCTATTTACAGTGTATGTTATATGTATCTATTTTTACGTCACTAGCTTTGTTATTATTTTTGTTTATATTATCATATTTCTTTGAACTTCCATTAATAATTTTTTTGTATTTCAAGTTTTCACATTGTTTAAAAAAAATTATATGTTAATGATTTACAATTTTCACTTTTGCTAATGATATTGTAGATTCTTAAGGCTATATAAAGATTTTTCTTAGTCTATTTTTATGTATCTTAGACCTAACCGTATTCCTCTCTTCGATTATGCAATTAACAGTACCAATATCGATCACTTTATATGGACCTTTGTATAATGGATCTAATTTTTTTCTATTCTGTGCTGTAATTAATACTTGATCACCTATTTGTATTGATAGAGGTTTGCAGTTAATATCACTGTTTTGTTTTCTTATTTCTTTCGAATGTTTTAGGTGTTGCTTTGCTTTACTTAGTGTTTTTTGTAACCTAGCTTTAACTTCTTTGTGGTATAAGTCGTAGTTATAGATCGGTTCAGGATTAGCAATTGTGAGTTCAGAAGGGAGATTCACTCTTTTTGCGAAAACTAGTTCGAATGGCGTGTAGTTGTGAACGCTGTTTGGAGTAGTGTTGTAGCAAAATGAATAGTATGGTATCCATGTATCCCAATCGTCCCTGTTATCATTTACAAAACATCTCAAGTATTCGTTAAGACATTTGTGGTTTCTTTCCAGAGACCCTATAGTTTCGGGATGTGCAGCGGTTGGGAAGAGTTGCTTTATTTTCAATATATTGCATACTTCCGAGAGGATTTGGTTTTTATACTCAGTTCCAAGGTCTGATTTTAGTTTACTCATTGGTCCATAAGTTAGTATAAATCCGTTGACTATTGCTTGTGCGATAGTATTTGCTTCCTTATCTCTTGTCGGAATCATTACGACATATTTGCTTAGGTCGCATTGGATGGTTACCGCATATCTATTGTCCCTAGGTGTTTTGATGAGTGGATCCACAGTGTCTATGGATACTACGTCGAATACCTTTGGTGGTGTTGTTGTGATTTCCAAACGTTCTCTATTGTGCGTCTGGTGTTTGTTTTTCGCACAGAGCTCACAATTGTTTACATATCTTGCGATAGTCTTCTTCACTCTTTTCCATCTGTATATCGCTTTTAGTGCATTATAGTTTGTCCTAGATGCCCTCAAGTAGGTGTTGAGTGAAAGTCATGTAGTAGATTATTAATTTGCGTTTTATTTTTGATGTATCTCGGTGGTTTATATATTATAATATGTATATTTCTTAGCGTTTTGTTGCCTATTTTTTTAAATGCGGTTACTGTAGTTAATTTGAATATTTCGCTTTCTGCAGAAAGTTTCAGAGTCTTGGTCTGAAATTGTTTACTATTTTCCAATATTTCGAATACCTGCTCTAGTGCAGATTCTACTGATTGGTTGACTTCCAATATTTCGATTTGCTTGCTCTTATGCAAGTTCTACTCATTGGCCTTATTATGTCCGCTCCAATATTTCGATTTTCCTACTCTAGTGTAGGTTCTACTCATTGGTTTATAATTTTATATTTTTACTCTTTATTTTGTGCACATTCTTTGTGTTTATTTGTTTTATGGTTGCAGCTATTTTGTTCTGGCAAGTTATTATCTCTTTTTTTCGAGGTATTACCACTTTAGCGCACAGTTGATCAGACTGAGCAGATGTTGGCATTTTCCGTTATTGATGTTTTATTTCCATCGAAATTTAGCAGTAATCTTCTTACAGATGTTGTAACTTGTTTTCCAAGACGTACCCAATGATCTTTTAAGAATACGTTTTTGGTTGGAGAATTACTTTTGCATATTTTTCGATGCTATTTGTCGTCTAAATGATGCTATGTTTATATTATTATCCCTTTTTGTTTTATTGCACTTGGTATTTCTATATAGTTTGCTTCCATTATATAACGCTTACTATACAAATATTTGTTTTTACGTTATTATAATAAAATTTTAGTAATATTTATTTACTCATTATTTTAGTCTTCAAAATTGTCACAAGTTTTATTAATTATTATTTTTTTTTTTTTTTAGATATCTTTAAAATTCTTTATTATTATTATTTCTTTATTTCTTTTTCATTTATTACATTTAAATGCTGTCCTGGGCAGCTTTTCTTATTATTTGTTTTTTCATATTGTTTGGAACTTGTGCTTGTCATCTGTAAAATCATTGATTTCGATGTGTTCCACAAGATCATTGATATTGTCCCAGACGTACATGCATTCATTGCATTTGTAAATTAGTCTCGCTATAAGCGCTGACAAATTATTTGGTCTTTCAGCACTGGTTAAGGCCAAATTGAGCCGGTCATCTTTATGGTTATTTATTTGTGCGTGTTCGTTTACAGATTCTACTGAATCAGCTATGACCGTGCAATTTAAACAATGAAACATATTTTCATTTAGATTTGACTTCTTCGATTTATTATTTTCAGGTTGTTTTAATCTTTTACAACTCTGTGAATTTTTACTGAATTCCTCTGATGACATGCCTGTTGTATGGTTGTTTGTGCGCGTCTTGTTTTTCATAATAATTTTTTTTTTATTGTGCAATTCGTGGAATAATTGCTCAAGTTTCGTCGAAAGAAAATTTTGAATAGTTTGATTATTTATTTAAAAGAATAATTCCATAATTTCAGAACTTAAGTATGTAATTAATAGTATTTATTCTAGCCTATCTTTATATAATTTTTTTTTACTAGATAAATTATTATTAGTTATTGCATGTATCGGTTAAGTTCTATGAAGCACATTGTGTTAAAAGTTGTTGTTTTTTTTGTTTTTGTTAATTTCTTTATGTTTTTCCCGTGCTAATTCTTCATATCTTCTTTTTTCGTCTTCTGTTGTTGCTGTGTTAGCCCTCAGTGTGAAGCAGTCGCGCTCATGAATTAGCTTCATTCGCCTGCCTCCTCTTTGTGGTGCTATTTTGGATAACTTTTTTGGCCTGGTGTATATTCTGGTGCCTCCTCATTCGTTCCAGGTGTTGCTCTGGGGATGTATGGTTCAACCAGTTTTCCTGCAGGGTACAGCGCTAGACTTGTGCTATTTTGTTCCGGCTTTAGGTATTTTTCAGCTTTTGCCAATAGTTTATCGAATGCCCTGCTGATGTCGCTGTTCATTATTCTGTTCTTCTGTAGCGGTTGTTACAAAGTCACAGTTTATTCGAAGATTGTAGATTCTTCAAAGTCACGGTCGCCACGTGGTGTTATATAGCCAGGTAGTAGGTGATAATTGGCACGATCGCCATGTATTAAATAAAACGTTTACATGGCCCAAGATTTTGTTAAAGCTGGAGTAGCAAGTTCTGCATAACTCCGGTTTTGTTTAATTGTGGGGAGTAGCTATAATTGCACGACTCCACCGAATAAATTAAAACACAAAAATCAATTGGTGATCACTGATCGCTGACTTTAATTATAATCTCTTTCATGGTTTTACTACATGCTATTTATATCTTAAAATGAACTTACGTTTACCTTACCTATAGTTCCGGGGTCATAATATCGGTTCAAAAATGCAAGCCGTATAAATTGTGCGAGTAATTTCATAAACTATGTGCTTGCTTGCATTTTTGTGGCGGTGCTTGGTTGACACAATATTCTTTCTCAATGGTGTAATTATATTTATGTGGGGCAATGCGTGATTGCCTCATAAGAATATGTTTTGTGTATTATTTATTAAAATCGCTTATGCGTTCACCACAGTAGACTTAAATACCAAGCAATTCTAAAAGAAATTAATGCTTATAAACGGGGATATCTTCAGGATGGACAAATAAAAGGTAGTAAAGCGCTTAAGTATAAAGAAGTCATAACTAACTAATAAATCATGAAGGAAAAGGTTAAATGCATATACCTAAAAGTAATATTGATTATGTTTACTTGGATGACCCTAATGAGCTAGTAGACAGACTTCGACTTTTAATAGCATCACAGCAGTCTGGACATAGCAATCACAACAACGAAAGCATGTCAATTATAGAAGAATTGAAGGAAGCTTATATAATAGTATAATTAGTGAGCTTTTTCTTCTGTTTTCTTTAATACAATAATGAGTGTTGATAATTTTGGGCGTTTTTCTAAGCAAGGAAAGCTGGGGCGTCCTCTTGAACGAGGTCCGAGAGGTCCTTCTTGAGCCCGAGGAATTCAGGGTTCGCCTGGTATAGGATTTCAACTAAACTCAAATGGAGATTACAATTTAAACAACAAAAATCTTAGACATGTTTGCAAACCAGATGAAGATGCAGCAATTAAAATATATGTTGATAAAAGTCTGCATTCAATTATCTCGAAAATTCAGTTAGCCAACAACAATCTAACGAAGAAAGTTGATAAAGTCAGCATATTTCTAGAGAGAGAATTAAAGAGTATATATAATATAATACAAACAGCGGATGAAAAATATATTTACAGAAAATCAAGTGTATATGAATTAGTCAATCTTGGATGTTAAGTTGATGAGTTATATATATTATATATATTGATTTTCAATTAAAAGAAGTTAACAGTACGTTACATACCGTAATAAATGTGGAGTCATTAATAATTAAGAAGGAGCCGGAGAAAGAAAATACGCTATAATGAATAAAAAACAGCTTGTTAATCAGCTCCATAAACCTGCTCGAAAGAATTTCCAAAGGAGGCGCGTAATCATGAAGGGTTTCGAGGATCAATGGCAAGTTGATCTAGTCGAAATTGGTATCTGTTACAAAGTAAATAGCAGACGCACATTTTTACTAACAGTTGTTGACACCTTTTCTAAATATGGTTGGGGTATTCCACTGAAAAGGAAAACTGGAAATGCAGTTAGCGAAGCGATGAAATCCATACTAAAAAGAGGTCGAACCCCAAAAAATTTACAAACCGATGATGGAAAAGAGTTCTACAATAGTTCTTTCCAAAATTTAATGAAAACATTTCAAATTAATAATTTTTCAACATACAGCCCATTACAAGCTTCTATAGTGGAGCGTTTTAATAGAACATTTCTAAATATGATGTGGAATGAATTTAGTCTGCGTATCATCAAAACACTAGTTCTAAAATATAATACAACTAAGCATCGAACATTAAAAATGACACCATGTGACGTATCAAAGCGTATGGAGAAAAAGTTACTTTAAAGAGAATACACTAATTTAAAGGAATTTCGTATACCTAAATTCCAAGTTGGAGATTTTGTTCGCATATGTAAATATAAACATGTTTTTGAAAAGGGCTATACACCAAACTGCACTACTGAGTTCTTCAAAATTGCAAAAATTCAAATAACGAAACTTGTAACGTACGGCTTAGAAGACCACCTAGAACAAGCAATAAAAGGTAGCTTTCATGAAATGGAACCTCAGAAGGCAAAATACTCAGATCTACTTGGTAGAGAAAATCTTAAGGAAAGCAGGAGATAAATCTTATGTAAAATGGCTAGGGTTTTCATCAAAACACAATTCTTGGATTGACACAAAAGATATATTGTAATTAAGATATTCAAATACATATTATTTTTAAAAAAAGGAATGAGTTTTAAGATATTGCAATGTCTACAGTCTACAGTGATACGTAATTATTCAAGTACATAAAAATGTATATTCAAGAATCAAATTAAATCGCACTTTTTTTCAACATGTTTCGCAATTCATTTTTCTTAATCTCTGATAGAGTCCAACAAGTTCCAATACTTGTTTTGAACATCTTCTGACATCATAATACCCGCATGTATCCGCTCCGTCTGTTGTATCATCTCTCGACCAAGGACAGCTTACGTAGTGCTAACCAAATTTAGACATAACTTTCTCCATATTTTTATATAATTTTAAAAAGTTGTGATATTCTTGAATTCTCACTTTATGATCTTCAAACAAAATGTTATCATATTTTCATAAAAACTTCTCAATATTCAGCCTAACATTCAGAAAGACACTAATCATTTCATGATAGGTTTTCTTGAAACTCCTGTGTTTAGGAAATATCCATTTGATATGTTTGTTTCATTCCCCTTATATTAACTAATTCCACATCGCTTTTATAGTTATCATCAACTTTCTTCACAATGTCAGGATATTCACAACACGAAAACTTACATGAGCGTGCTACATAGTTACTAGCATAAGTACAACAAATCGGAAACCCAGTTTCATCGTCAAATTCAAGTTTGAAGTGTCCATAAAAAGTATATTTGCTCTCAATAATTCCAGCAATTTCTACTTCTTTTTTAATCAGATCTTGCCTAAAACCTTCAATAGCCTCTTCCACAGTCACAAATTTTCTTTTAATATTATTATCATTTCTAATTATCCTTGATGTAGTAGTGGTGATAATTTCATCATCGCGTTCTTTTGAAGTAGAGCTTTCTTCTTTGTGGTGATCGCTAGCATTACTATAAGTCATCAACGAAAAGTTAAACCGATTTGAAAAGTTGTCGTGTCCCCAGTAAAACACTCGCGTAATCCACATATAAACTTTATATAATTAATCTACTTCGAATCACAGCACAATTTGATCTTCTTCACTGATACTTATAACTCTTAACTCCTAATCGCCAAAACACAACTGAGCAACCTGATCCACTCGCAAAGTCGGGTCACCTGTTAGAATATTTACAGACGGAAGCGACTCTGACCTAGTTACCAGTGCAATAACTTTCAATTAATTGCAAAGCATTACATCAGTCACTGCCGTCAGCTGGAGCCCCCAATACTGCTAGTAAACAAACAGTAAGCCCAGCTGGGTATTTCACTATGCGAAGTGAATTACTTAACCATGGCTTAATGCTCAATTACAACAGCAGTGCATGCGACAGTTTCTTAATAAACAATTCGCAATCGCCAAGCATTTAACTGTGCGAAGTAAAAATGCTTAGATACTGCAAACTGCTTAATTGGTCGTACGCCTACTGCTAGCTAAAGGTATGATGTCACAACCGCAGAATGATTAATATTGGGCCACGACATTCCTCCCCCTGTGAAAGACTAATTCCTAGGGGGAATTAGATCAGGGAGCTCGGCTTTGTTTCAGCTACATTGTACATTTTATCGTATATGTGTATACAATATTTGTTTTTTATTTTTATTTTAACATCTTCTAAATTCTATCTTAACAATAACTACTTCTCTTAATTCTGTGCTAATTTTAAAACCTGTATTTTTTTATTTACTTTTTTTTCTCGTGCTCTAATTTATTTCTTTAAACAATCGTTTTGCCAATTATAATTTTATTATAACCTTAGCTGTAATTTTGATATATCTAAAATTAGTTTTACCATAATAACAAAAAAAAACTGTACAATTATTTCTAGGATTATATTTACTTATACAAAATTTGATTCTAGGTTTCATTAATCTAATCATATTATATAACTACATTATTTACTTTCGTTTAAACATTTTTTATACATAATTCCAAATTTTTTTTTCAAATGCACACATGTGTTTTTTTTAAGCAATTATTAAACTAAGTTTTTAACCTGAATATAATGTTTGTATAGGTTTAATTACTCAGTGTGATTCAGTCTTGAATTTGCATTAGGCACACAGCATACAATTAATAAAAATCAACAATTTACAACTTTGTTGACATTTGAATTACAACATGAACAATTTATCATAATTTCCTTATTTATCGCAAATTGTTCATGCTGGAACTTATAAATAACACAAAAATAAGACTCAAAGAACAATTAAAACCACGTACCTGAATAATTAATCCAATAATTGGGGAGAAATCAGCACACCAAACACACGGCACTCTTTACTTAAAAACCGCGATACGAACTGTCAAATTGACTCGCGAAGAAGTCAATTTGATGAAAACGAACCCGCGCTACCTGTTGAGCGTAACTAGAAAGCCCGAAATTCACCAGGTAAGCTAGGTTTCACGAAAAAAGGTGAAAGTAATTCCCATAATGAGTGGGAAAGAGAAAGAGGCGAAAATTGAGAGAAATTTGTTTCCACATCAAAATTTGTCATGATATGGCAGTGCGACGCCATATTGAAAATTTTTAGAAAAATTGAAATATTTAATAAAATAAATTAGGAAAATTCATATATAATGAATTATAAAATAGATGCAATAATTTGGCAAATTTTAAGCTATTAGTGCAAGTTTGGGTAGCAAGAAAAATATGCTAAATTCGCATTTTTCTTGTGGAATGTATTGGAAAATGGCCGCTCCGACCCTATAAAAAGGAGGCGATCTCTAAGATCGTCCTCAGTTTGGTGACAGCGATCATAGATGCAATTAGCGTACGATCAAAGTAAAGTTTTTTGTTTCAAGTAAATTATTAAAGTATTTTTTTTTCAGTAAAGAGCATAATATAAAAAGTACAACGGTACGTTATAATATATGCTTAGCTGGTGCAGTGACGATCTTGGTTTTGAGAATATTTGTATCTTTCTTAAAGATAAGTATTGTGATGAATTAATCAATTTTAGTTTTAGGTTTCTCGCATACACTTAAGTACATGCCAATTTAGGCATATTAATAACATATGCGACGAAACATCTTAATTAAGTTAATTTAAGAATTTAGTGAATTAATTAGCTAGTGAATTGTGGACTCAACGATTAAGAAAAGTTGCATGAAATTTTATACATGCCAAGAAACGGCATACGAATTGAAGTACATTTGAAGTAAGTGAATTTATAAAATGTATAAAATTGGTGAATTAACAGAGAAGATTAGAACAGAATACACAGTGTAACGAGAATTAAAAAAATCAATAAAGTAACAGTAAACACAAGCTCACATATCTTGTCATTTTACATACCGCTACACTAAACTACCCAAAGTGCAGTAATATAGCTGTAGTGTTCAGTTACCGCTACATAACAAAACATTTTTTGGTGGTTCCATCCAGGAATGTGTGCCTCTTTACTATTGCAATTGACAATAATTCAGTTACGACTAAGTTAGTCAAACAATTCTTGCTGTAATTGTGCTTAGACGTGGCAGTTCTAATTAAAAACTTCAAAAATTAATTTATAAACGTGCTGAGACGTAAAACTTCAGGGTGCCCAGACGGAGCAGCTCAAATAAAATATCGAAATTTCTGTTAATTGCTGAACTTACATGTCAGTAACTCGTGCTAAATAGTTAATTGCTGAACTTACATGTCAGTAAGTCGTAATAAATAGTTGGTTAATTAAATTAATTGGAATTTGCAACAAAAATTCATTTAAATATTTTACACGTCAATTGGTCATACACGGCATCATTTTACTTCCGTCGACTAATTTGGAGTTTATCCCACACGCATCAAATTATTTCCTTCGATTAATTTCATCATTTTCACGGTCAATCAACCATACTAGTGGATTATAAATTAACATGGATTCAGTAGAGAAACTAGTCCTCACGGAAAGAATATTGCGTGCGCGAATTGAAAGGTTAATCTAGAATGGAAAGAAAACGAATCTTTTTAAATGAACGCAAGGCTTTTACGAGTCTAAAATGACAGAGTTGAAGAAACTATGGGGAATTTATAGTGATACAGACATGGCGATCAATCAAGCCTTATTAGAAAGTTCTGATGAGAAGCAACATGCCTATTTAACTCAATATTATCATAGCTCAACAGAATTAAAATACTCCGAATACATGGGAGAATTAGTAGAAGGATTGAGGAAATTCGTCCCAGCTGCTGAAACATCAAGTTCGGGACAAGTACCAATTCATTCGACAAGTCTGGTTCAACAGGAACCGTTCCTTCCGCGAATTCAGTTGCCCAAATACAACGGCAACTACGATTTATGGGGATCATTTCATGATCTATGCATTTGTCTTGTTCATGACAATACAAAGCTAACCCCAGTTCAGAAGCTAGATAATCTGAAATCTTGTTTATTGGGTGATGCTGAGAAATTGTTGTGGCATGCCCCAGTAACAAATGGAGATTATATGCCAGCATGGAACAAGTTAAAAGCTAGATATGAAAACAAGACAATTTTAGTTAATCATCAATTAAAGGTTTTGGTTAACCATGTCAAACTAAATTCAGAGTCTGCTAAAGGACTAAAGTCAATAATTGATACAACAGACGAATGTATCCAACAATTACAAAGTTTAGAAGTTGATACGACATCATGTGATGTACTTCTAATACATCTGTTAGTACAGAAATTGCCTTTCATTACCCTCAAACTGTGGGAAGAAGAGCTGGGAGGTACACAAGAACTCCCAACATTCAAGTCATTTAAGCAGTTTTAAGTACGCGTTTACGAATATTAGAGTCTTTAACAGATAGTTTAACTAAGTCCACACAACCCAAATCAAGCTGTACACCTGAAACAACCAAATCATACCACATTACTAAGGGAAGGAATCACGTGCCCGGCATGCAGTGCAGTCATTTTTTACAAAGATGCTCGAACTATCGTAGGATGGACATACCATCCAGATACCAAATAATCAAGGCATCAAGCCGTTGTACCAATTGCTTAGGTTTGCATCATGTCAACAATTGCACTAGCAAATATAGCTATCAAAGATGCAATAAAAAGCATCATAGCACCCTGCATGAAGAATACAACAGGGACAAACCCAATCATGCAGCTGTCGGAGCATAGGTCAACTACTAACAACGTTAGCTCGAATTCAAGTCAAGCCAAGCAAGCTAACATTACTACCAAACAACACTTTCCACGGTTACAATCAGTATATCATACTGAAGACTTAAACATTAGTCAAAATTTTGTAACCAGAGAAAACCATAATGCCCTACTATTAACAGCGTTAGTAGTGGCGCGCACAAAAAGTGGGAAGTCACATACTCTAAGATGTTTAATAGATAGTGGCTCGCAATTATCCTTTATCACAGAGGAAGCCTGTGAAAAACTGGGAGCATGTCGACGACCCACTGCAGTATCAATTACTGGCTTAAACACTAGCCACACAGCAGTTTCAAAGCAAGAAACAACGCTTACACTTTGACCATGGAAGGCGAAGTCTACAACAGTACTAGAAGAAAACTTTCTAATACTGAACAAAATTACAGATCCTCTACCTTCCAAATTAATTTCAAAAAGGGAATGTTTATATCTAAACAACCTGCCACTAGCTGATCCCACATTTTGGAAGCCTGGCAAGGTAGGTGCTTTACAAGAATTTATGCTAAGATAGTTTTAAACGGCATTAAAAAGGATCTTGCACCACCCCTACAGCCATTAATACAATCATTGGTTGGATTCTATTAGGGCCCACAGCAAATGTCGTAAAGAACAATACATCAGCGTTCACAGTCACAACTGATGACTTGGCTCAGCAACTCAAAAGTTTTTGGGAAACAGAAGAGTTTCCCATAAACCCCATTCTCAACAAGGAAGACAGAGAATGTCAGCAGAAATATCAAGTCACACACCAATGTCTGCCCAATGGGACATATCAAGTGAAACTCCCATTTGTCAACGATGAAATGCCTAATTTAGGGCAACTAAGATAACAAGCCATTAACCGATTTCAAGGAATAAAACGCCAACTTGAAAGAAATCAAGCACTGAAAACAGAATATGAGAGATGTTTACACGAATATCTCGAGATGGGGCACATGGAGGAAATACGTACTCCCAACAACAACGAACCACATAATTACATACCTCATCACGCAGTTGTCAAAGAAAGTACAACAACAAAGGTGAGAGTAGTCGTTGGCAAAAACGACAAATGGTCACTCACTCAATGAGTGCTTATTAAAGGGACCCGTGTTACAACCAAAATTATTCGCCAAGTTGCTCAATTGGTGGAAATATAAAATAGCCATGAATACATATATTGAGAAAATGTATCGCATAATCACATTGCATCCAGACCATCGAACCTTTCAGAGGATCGTTTGGGAACATCCCGAAACAAAGGAAATCCGAGATTTTCAGTTGAACACGGTAACATTTGGAACATCCTCGGCGCCATACTTAGCTATTCAAACACTATAACAGCTAGCTTTTGACGAGTAGTTAAGATGGCCTCTAGCCTGGAAGGTCACCACCACAGACTTCTATGTGGATGACATACTTACCGGATCAGATGATATTAATGATGCTAAAAGCTTAATGAATGAACTAAATGGCGTGCTAAAAGCAGGAGGATTTAATCTTCGGAAATGGAGCAGTAACAATCCTGACTTGTTAAAACATCTTCCTTCACAGCAGCGTGAATTTAAGGATATGTTGATGATCTCTGATATGGAATCGGTCAAAATATTGGGCATTCGTTGGCATCCTATATCAGATAATTTTTCCTTTGCAATAAAGCCATGGAAAAAGTATAGTACAACAACTAAACGAACCATCCTGTCAGATGTTGCATCTCTGTACGATCCACTAGGCTGGTTAGTGCCAGTTGTAATAACAGCAAAAGTGCTCATGCAATCATTGTGGAACACCGGATGCACATGGTATAATAACGTTTCCGAAGTAATCGAAAACCAATGGGATATTTTTAAAAACAATTTAAAATCTATAGAAGCTATACAAATACCCCGATGGATTTACTATTCATCGAAGACCAAATTTCAAATCCATGGATTCTGTGACGCCTCCATTAAGGCGTTTGCTGCAGCTGTATACCTACGGGTAAAAGAAACCAATGGCGTAATTAAAACCAGTTTGCTCACAGCAAAAATAAAGGTAGCTGCTATAAAGCCGACCATGATAGCCCGTTTTGAGCTTAATGGAGCATTATTGCTAGCGAGACTGATTCAGGCCACAATCAAGGACATGCGGTTAGAACACGTTCCAATCTTTGCCTGGACAGACTCCATTATTGTTTTGCAGTAGATCACAGAACATCCTGCACGATGGAAGATCTATGTAGCAAATCATGTGGTCGAAATTCAGGATATTGTACCCTTTGAACAATGGCGTCACGTGCCTATAAAGCAGAATCCTGCTGACTTGGCCTCAAGAGGTGTGCCTGCGTCAGAATTATTAGAGAATCACTTACGGTGGCATGGGCCATCATGGCTATCAAATAACGAAAACCATTGGCCGAAATTCAAAGATATTTCGGAACAGACAATTTTAGAAGCTAAGGAGCCGCGTACTGTGAGCTTTTTAGCAAAACCGGACGATAGTCATCTCACCCGATATTCATCGTATTCTCGCCTTGTGCGCATTGTAGCCAATTTACAGTGTTTCATATACAACTGCCGACATCCTCAAGACAAACGATCACAATTTATCGACAGGTTAGAATGGAACCAAGCAGAGACAACAATCTTGAAACATGTACAACAAACTGCGTTCACAAAAGATTATGAGGATATGTTGCACAATAAATCATTATCATTATCACAGCATATTAAGTTAATTAAGCTCAATCCTTTCATGGATAATCAAGGTTTAATACGTTTGGGTGGCAGACTCAATAATGCTTGAATTCCATAGGAGAGAAAACACCCAATCATTTTACCACGTGAGCACCACATCACATGTCTATTAACTGACAAAATTCATAAGGATACGCTGTATGGCGGGCCTTCCTTAGCTCTCAGCACTAGCCGAGAGCGATATTGGAAATTAGATGCTACACGTTGCATCACCAGTCGACTACATAAGTGCATTACATGTTTCAAATATCCCACTACCACTAGAAGCCCGTTGATGGGAAATTTACCAACCTCCCGAGTAAATGAAACTAAACCATTTACGAAAGTGGGAGTTGATTATGCCGGACCAGTAACGATCAGAAGTTCAAATCTACGCAACGCTAAGTTACAAAAGGCATACTAATGTATTTTTGTTTGTATGGCTACAAAGGCCATACATTTAGAACTAGTGTCAGATCTCACATCTGCAGCATTCCTCGCAGCTCTAAAGAGATTTATAGATAGAAGAGGATTGTGTACCGCCATATATTCAGACAGCGGTACTAACTTCATTGGTCGAAAAGCACTTCTGGAAAAGGATCTGCGACAAGCAATTCGCGCCTCAACACCAGAAGCAGCCAAATACGTGTCCTCCAAACAAATTACTAGGCACTTTAACCTCCCAGCCTATCCAAACTTCGAAGAACTTTACACGACTACAAATGTACATTTGAAGAATATGCAACTCTGTTGGCTCAGGTCGAAGCATGCCTAAATTCTAGGCCATTATGCTATGTCAGAAATGATCCAGAGGATTTATTCATCCTAACACCTGGACATTTCTTGATTGGCCAAGCCCTAAATGCGATTCCAGAGCCAAGTTGCACAAATGAACCAGTGGCATTGTCTAAAGGATGGCAATACATTCAACAATTGAATCAACAATTTTGGGATAAGTGGTCAAAAGACTACCTTAACCAATTACAGAAAGACCGAAATGGTAAACAAAACAACCAAACATCCAGGTTGGAGATGTTGTCTTAGTCAAACACGAAAACATGCCACCCACTAGCTGGGCAACTGTTATAATAGAACAAGAACATCCAAGGGCTGATGAGCTAGTGCGGGTAGTACGAGTCAAAACGCGAAATGGTAGTTTTCTACGACCAATCGCTAAAATTAGTCCTCTACCACCAGCATAAGAACAACTGCCTATTATAAGTGTTCGTCAAGTGTCTGTCCATATATGTCACATTGTTGGCAGAGGGTTATGTTTTTCATGTACCGTATATTGACCAAATACAATTTAAGATGGCTTTATATTATGATCAAGATGACACGCTGCAATTTAGTCCTCCGGGAAGCCCCGAGCGAAGGATGCTAAGCGATCCAGGATGCGACGTTTTTGGGATGCCCAGGAAAGAACTGGCCCACGAAGTGATGCCCAGCACCAGCAGAAACCCACCGGCACGCCAGCAGAAACTGAGCCGGGAGGGAACCTATCGCGGAAACCGAAGTGCGCCACCAACACGAACTCCAGCTGCGGCAAAACCGCTGTTCCTTGGACCAACGCCATTTACAGATCCTCTTTCAGAGCAAACCGCCGTAGTTAATGGTAGCCGCATCAGGGCAATCAAACGCCTTCTACGGACAGCAACCATTAAGGAATTGGAAACGAGAGCAAGCAACAGCTTCAAAGATTCCGTACGCGTGAAGGCATGGACATCTATTTGCCGAGATATGTGTTACAGCGTATAGACGTTCACGCTATTCAAAGGAGAAGGAATAGGGAGAAAACCGTTAATCTCCCAGATAAGTATCAGGTTAGACTACGAGTATTAAAGGATGGATCAATGATCTTCCATCATTACCACAAAAGGGGTATGAGCAAAATAAAAAGAGCATTGGTTGATCGAACTGTTCAACGGGGGGAGTATGTTGACCACAGCTAAAAAAAGTAAAGACATTAGCATGTAATAAAAATTGTATTTTTGTACTTCCCTAGTACATCGTCCAGTCATTTAGAGCAACATCCTGCAGTCCCAGGAACCAATCTGAAAATGAAAAAAATGTAAAAATTAGTTTAAATGCAGCAATATAAAAAACTAACAAACAAAACAAGAATATATTCTACCAAGTACATGCAAAACTGCCAAGAAACGAATTTCTTAGCAGTACAGCAACAATTGCATGCAAATATAAACATTGCCAATTTCTTGCAAAATTCATATTCTCTGAATAATAAATTATGCAAATATGTTTATATATGCAAATTTCATGAATTTGCATTAGGCACACAGCATAAAATTAATAAAAATCAACAAGTTACAACCTTGTTGACATTTGAATTACAACATGAACAATTTATCATAATTTTCTTATTTATCGCAAATTGTTCATGCTGGAACTTATAAATAACACAAAAATAAGACTCAAAGAACAATTAAAACCACGTACCTGAATAATTAATCTAATAATTGGGGAGAAATCAGCACACCAAACACACGGCACTCTTTACTTAAAAACCGCGATACGAACTGTCAAATTGACTCGCGAAGAAGTCAATTTGATGAAAACGAACCCGCGCTACCTGTTGAGCGTAACTAGAAAGCCCGAGATTCACCAGGTAAGCTAGATTTCACGAAAAAAGGTGAAAGTAATTCCCATAATGAGTGGGAAAGAGAAAGAAGCGAAAACGAGATGCAAGAAAATTGAGAGAAATTTGTGTTCCACATCAAAATTTGTCATGATATGGCAGTGCGACGCCATATTGACAATTTTTAGAAAAATTGAAATATTTAATAAAATAAATTAGGAAAATTCATGGATAATGAATTATAAATTAGATAGAATAATTTGGCAAATTTTAAGCTATCAGTGCAAGTTTGCCTAGCAAGAAAAATATGCTAAATTCGCATTTTTCTTGTGGAGTGTATTGGAAAATGGCCGCTCAGACCCTATAAAAAGGAGACAATCCCTAAGATCGTCCTCAGTTTGGTGACAGCGATCATAGATGCAATTAGCGTACGATCAAAGTAAAGTTTTTTGTTTCAAGTAAATTATTAAAGTATTTTTTTCAGTAAAGAGCATAATTTAAGAAGTACCACGGTACGTTATAATATATGCATAGGTGCAGTGACGTTCTTGGTTTTGGGAATATTTGTATCTTTCTTATAGATAAGTATTGTGTTGAATTAATCAATTTTAGTTTTAGGTTTCTCGCATACATTTAAGTACATGCCAATTTAGGCATATTAATAACATATGCGACGAAACAGCTTAATTAAGTTAATTTAAGAATTTAGTGAATTAATTAGCTAGTGAATTGTGGACTCAACGATTAAGAAAAGTTGCATGAAATTTTATACATGCAAAGAAACGGCATACGAATTGAAGTACATTTGAAGTAAGTGAATTTATAAAATTTATAAAATTGGTGAATTAACTGAGAAGATTAGAACAGAATACACAGTGTAACGAGAATTAAAAAATCAATAAAGTGACAGTAAACACAAGCTCACATATCTTGTCATTTTACATACCGCTACACTAAACCATCCAAAGTGCAGTAATAAAGCCGTAGTGTTCAGTTACCGCTACACTACATGGTTGTTACTACGCTAGCTGTACTAGCTGTTTTCCGACTATCGTAGGCAGGTTTGCTGTAGGCAATGTTGCTGTAGTAGGCACGAATACTTGGAGGTCATCGTTGGTTTCCAGATCTTCGGTAGACTGTCCTGTTGTTACAGTGGGTTTTATTGAACTCCGGGTGATGGGCAATAGTTCTCCAATCGCTGTAGGTTTATCGCGGCAGTTTACCTCTAATTTCGTCCTTTCGGCCATCACGAACAACCAGTGATTTCGTGTAATCATGCGTACTAGACTATTCGATTTTGGGAGAATTTTTTCCTTGCATGCCAGCGGGTTGACATTGAAACTTCGAAAAAGGATTAGCGCACAGCTATCACCAATGGATCTGACGACTGGTCCCAAATGTGGGCACAGGAAATGCAGATGATTTCCGAGGGTTGTCAGTTGTTGGCATTTCTCATATTGCTGGTAGTCTAGCAGGACATATTGGCGATCGTGATTATTTGCGGCTAGAAATTTGGATCCCAACTCATATACATGGTAGCAGTCTTCGTCAACTATTGCGGGAATGGTATATACTTAGTGCAATTCAAAAGCCACCTTCTTGGACATCGCTGAGTGGTCGTAGTTGGAGGGTCATTAGTGTCAGTATTTCAGTTATCTCCACCCTCCGTGTTAACGTTGTTATCTTCAGGTCTTGACTTTGCTGAGCGGTGGTGATTTAATTCCACAGTTCCTCTCGCTCCGCAAAGTGAAGGTGCGGTTTTCTTTTCCAACGAGATCCCTCAAAGCCGAGTAGATATGTTCCGAGTCTGCATGATCCATGGTTCCGAAAAGTGTCTTTCACAGGGAACCTATACCATTAAAGAAAGATCGCTTCTTTCGACGAGGCGGTTCCGCATATGTGTGGCGCTTCAACTCATCATCCTGTCTCCTAATCTTCCAGCTTCCTATTTCCTTAGTGGCTAACTCACATCTGTTTCTCAGTTCAGTGTGGTTGATTTTCATGCAGAGCTGTATAACAAGATTGCTGCAATTGTTTGAGAATTCCAGCTCGACTGCTAAGTCCGGCATTTCTGCTTTGGATAGAATAGTCCAATGCCTAGTGTAAAAGTTGGCTTTTCCTACGCGCTCGAACAATACGCCGAACTACATTATGGGCCTTATATTGTAGCCAACCAGCCCAGCGTATGACAAACTGATAAATATCAACAAGATAATGGCCACTGTTTCCATATTCAACTTCTTAACTTTTCCAAACTAACTATATGGCAACCTTCTTAATTTTATCCTACCTAGTATATAAAAATAAAAGAAACCTCTCTGTGTATAATTTATTTAGTACCGTTTTTATTATTATTTAGTAAAATAAAATAAATCACTGTATAGATTTAGTTTATTCTACTATCTATCCCCTTCCTCCTTCTCGCTCTCTCTCTCCCCCGCCTTTCCTCCTTTTTTTAAAATTACTTTTTTATTTAATAAGTGTTCTTTTCTTTTTTACACTTCTTTTCCAATTATTTTTTTTTCTTCTTTTTGTTTACTTTACTTTTTATTTACCAATTTTTTCAATGAGGATGTTTTTTTTTTCTCTCGCTACTTTATTTTAATTTTTTTTTTACTCGCTTTACTTTGATTTCTTTTAAATTTACTCCTTTTTTAACTCTTTTTTTTTACTTTTTTTTAATTCTCTCTTTTTAAACTATGTTTTTTTTTATTTAGTGTTGTTTTCTTTCAAATTATAAATTTTTTTAAAAATGCACATGTATATGCTGGTTTTTCTGGGCTTCTTTTAGCGTCCGTCTCCTGAACGGATTCCGAATCGGGCCTCTAGGTCTCTTCTTTCGTCCCTTCTTGTACGCTTCTGCTGCTTTACCTGTAAGATGAAACAAAAACGAAACTTACTAAATAATAATATTCTGATTGCTCAAAATCATTCAAATTTTTTTAAGCGCTTCACGTGAAGCCGTTTGAGCTTTCTCCCGATAAGTATTGTTACATTGTCTGGGCTATGAACGTTAGTTACTACATAGGGCCCCTTGAAGATTGATGCCAGTTTTCCCGCCCGAGCCGGGTCTCTAACCAGAATGTTTTCACCGACATGCACCTCTATCGCCCTCGCGGACATATCATAGTACTTCTTGGCGGACAATTTACTTTTGATCAAGTTTTGCTTTTTTAGTTGGAATGCCTTATGCAATTTAAACCGTAACACATTATGATATTTATCGGCATTGTATAGCGGTTCAGGCTTTCGCCGCAAGACTGGGAACTTCCCGAGACGAATCCGAATAAAGTTTCCATTGGTATTAATATTGTGCCCGAAATGCACAGAGTTGTTGTAGGCATGAGCTGCCGTCCGCAGGAATTCGTCGCAATTCCGCTGGTCTTGATCTACAAAACTTCTCAAATAGCTAGCTAACGTGGAATGATTTGTCTCTACGGCATTTGACTGCGGATGATAGGCAGTAGTCTGTAACTTTTTAATTTTCACCATCATACAAAGGCCCTTCAGCACTTCTCTCTGTAAAATTCTCTCCTTGATCAGTAACTCATTGTTTTGGTAGAGTATATCGGCTGAGAATTTGCTCGAACAGTGCTCGAGCCACAGTATTCGCTTTCTGATCCGGGGTCGCTATGAAGTCAACGAACCTGGTGAGATCATTCACCATGGATAAGATGTATTTGTTGCCATTGTGACTCAACGGCAACGGTCCCACTAAATCGACGTATATCTTCTCAAAGGTTTTGCCTGAGGTTGCACTGATCACTAACGGCATCTTTGTAGCTCGACTGTGTTTATTTTTTTGACACTGCGGGCAGCGCCGTATATACTCCGCGATATTTCTTTTCATCCCTTTCCAATGATAGAAGCGTTTTACCCGTTTTAAGGTCTTATCTCTTCCGAGATGTCTTCCAACCCGAGAGTCATGGAAGTCCTTCAAATCGGCCGAACTCCGTCTGGATCTGTGATATGCTGTGGGTTCGTATCGTCCATCACCTTCCCTGCCAATTACTTCTGCCTGATTGAGGTCACCCCATTCCTCTTCGGATTCCATTGGAAATGTGTCATTTACTTCGGAATGTTTTCCTCGAGCTTGTGCCCGAGTGATGGTTAGGCATGGATGCGTTTTGCTTGCCGCATTTTTTATATAAAATCTCGAAATCGTATTCTGACAACTTCTGATGGAATCGCACCATACGTGACGTCGTATCTCTAACCTTGAAAACACCCCGAAGAGGTTGGTGGTCCGTACTTACTTTGAAGTGCCTGCCCAACAGATAACATTTATAGTTACTTACGGCCACACTATGGCTAGTAGCTCACGTTCAGTTGTCGAGTAGTTCCTCTCGGCCGGATTAAGTGTGCGACTGGGGAAACTGGTGGGCCTTCCTTCCTGTTCTAGAGCTGCCCCTAGGAATTCACCACTGGCATTCCTCAGTAACGTGAATTCCTTCGTGAAATCCGGATAAGCTAATAATGGAGGCGTAGTGAGAGCTTCTTTTATCAGGGTGAATGATTTATTACATTTGGGTCCCCAATAAAACCTTACCATTTTCCTTAATAAATTATTAATTGAACCCATGATTAGTGAAAAGTTAGGGACGAATTTCCGAAAGTAATTGGCTAGCCCCAGCAAAGACTGGAACTGTCGCACCGACTTTGGCCTTGGAAATGCCTTTACTACTTCCACTAAAAGTTGATCTGGCTTTCCTCCTTGTTCTGAGCATACACGACCGAGATACACCATTTCTTTTTCAGAAAACTGACATTTAAAAGGTTGTAGTTTCAAGTTCTGATCCCGAAAACGTTGAAATACTTGCCTTAACTTATCGTTGCGTTCGTCTAAGTTTTTTGCAAATATCTCGACATCATCGAGATACACGAAACATTTTACTCCCTGTAACCATGTTAATATGCCGTTTAAAAACCGATTGAAAAAATTGAGGCGCTGTTTTTTAGCCCAAATGGCAATCTTTTATAATGAAAATAATTAAAATTGGTGCTAAAGCCGTTTCCTCTCTGTATACTGGATCGATTAGTACTTGATGCTATACGTTAGCCAAATCTAACGTTGAAAAGTACCTAGAATGATCTGGTCGATCCAGCATAACCCCAATTCGCGGAAGTGGGTATTAACAAGGGATACAGACCTTGTTGAGTTCACGGAACTCTACGCACAACCAACACTTACTGTTCCCAGCTTCATCAGTACCCTTTTTGGGTATATGGAGTACTGGAAAATTAAATGGACTATCACTGTGATCAATTATGTCATCCTCTAACAATTTTTCTAGTTGCTTTTTACACTCTTCTCGGTGAGCTTCTGGCATTCGGTACTGCTTTCTATGTATAGGTTCTGTGTTGGTGTTGTGTACCTAAAAAGCCTAAAATAAATACCTAATTATAAATTAATAAAATTTAAAAATTTTTAAAATATTTCATGCATAAAATTTGCACATAAGCTAACCATGCCTAAAACATGGCAAATTTTGCATTCAGCAAAATTTTCCAGTAGAAATATTTACGTTAAAAAAATAAAGCAAAAGACAAATCGTACCTTCAGTACGATTTGTCGTGAAAATTGCAATATGTATGTACGAACGTACATACATATCACAAAAAAGCTTTCGCGATAAGAAGAGCGCGCCGCGAAAATACATTGTATGTATACGCGCGCGGCAATTCTAATCATCGTGACGTGGCTGATGTTTATAAGGGCAGCAAATTTCAAGCCTCCGTCCAACGAAAAATATTCTGGACTTGTTTAATCAAGTCCAGAATAAATGAAAATTTTCTCAGGGTGAAAATGCAACTATGCATTTTCTACCCTGAACGAAGGCTCTTGATCGCGACAAAAATGATCAAGAGCCGAGTTGGTTTTTAAAATATCACTACGGCGGATCGGAGAGGTGCGATTTTAAAAATTTGTCCACGGCGGTCTTGCAAAAAAAAAGTCTGATCTAATCTAGAAAACGGTTAAAGTTACGCGCTCTTGATTCGAACATAAAATATGAAGAATAAGTAGGAAAAAGTTGTTGGTATATGTTAATATATGTGGATCGGTCGGTTCGGTGCTTGGTTTAATTCGGAGTAAAAATAAATAGTGTATACAACAGAAAATGAGAGTTTAGAAAGTGTTGTCTTTAAAAGAAAAGAAAAGGGATTGTGAAAACTAATAGTTATAAATACAAAAAATTGAATATGTTAAAGAAAATTGTAATAAAAAAAAAGGTTTGAATAAAAGACGGTGGATATATTTCTGCCGTACCAGTGGAAAAAAAATGAGAATCGTATTTTTAAGCAAACAAGGGATTACGCGGGGTAGGAGGAAAAACAAAAATATAACAATTGGCGCAACCGGTAGGATAGAGGAAGCCTACTTTAAACAAATCAAAAGTAAAAGCGCTCGAAAACCCTCTATCCTACGAATCAAAAAGGAGTTTAGGACGAGATCGAATACTGGGCAAGACACCCTACCCTCCGCCTGAAGTTTGAGTCTGGCTTCAGGAGTATTTCGATCTTGTCGGCTCCCAACGCTCGGGGTCGGACAGCTTTAACTGCCTCTGTTTATAAAACACGCAGACACCCCCTCATCAAAGCACAAAGTGCCAACGTGGGACAATAGCGGGCTTCATCCCAGCCCAGGGAACATAAGACGTCCATAGCCGAAAATTCCAACGCGAAACTTGAAGGAAGAATCCTCAACCGACAATCTGCGATCCGGAGCTGAAAGGGACTTCGAAATAGGCAACGCGCCCCCCTTCAGCTTTTATCTAGGGGAATTTAAGAAGGCCACCCCCCCCCCCCCGGCAGCAAAAGAACTCCAACCAAGAAAACCAGCGCTCCTGAATTGACAGGGACCTCGAAGAAGGCAATAAGCCCCCTCTCAATTTGAACCAAGTGAATTAAGACGGCAGAAGCCCCCCCTAGCTGCAAATTTTACATACGGCGGTCCATGAGCGAAGAAAGCTACCACCAGGAGACACCGCAGGACATCTCACCAATTCCACCAATTCCACAACAATATTCCTCACCGAGCGAGGCACAGAAAGATCTCGTCCCGGTACGAAGGAGGCAACGAGGGAGCAACATCCGCAACGCAGGGTGGAGTGCAAACACACCCCCAACAACATCGACAGTAAAAGGGCTAACACTCAGGAGTGGGACAATCCTTACAGGTCCCCAACAAGTAAGACCTTCTAATTTAAATTTAGAAAATTATTTAAAATATCTAGAGAGACTCCTCAGAACTTTCTGTTATACAGTGCGATTCTATCGATAAATAGCTCATAAAGTCCCGTGAACGGCGGCTTGAGAAAATCGCGCAATTTCAAAGAAAGTACGGAAAAATTTAAAGAAAGCTTAAAGCAGTTTGGGGAACTCTCGCACTCTCTCGAAACAGAAATTAAAAATAATAGTGTAGAATTAAGAAAAGGTGCCATTGAGGACAGTGTCAGTGATTCCACCGCGAGTGAAATCCTTTTAAATTGGCTGGGCGACTCCCTTTTGGAACCAGCACAGAAGGAAAATAGTTCCCCAACAGTACCAAGATCAAAGTCAAAAGTCCCCCAAATTAAACATGGCAGATTACGCTAAAATCGCAAAGTTAACTGCCCAGCTCGTTCCGCTATTCTCGGGAGAACAGCATCCGAAATTCAGCCTTGAGCTCCAAACTTTCCTAGCAGGCTGCAGACAAGTAATCCAGTGCATTTCGGTGGAAGAGTTAACAGCTTTCCTACAAATCTTCCCCACCAGACTTCGAGGCGAAGCTTACCAGCTTTTTGCCTCCAGTATGCCTACTACTTTCAAAGAGGTAGAAGAACGGCTAAATCGCACATACCGGAAACTTACCCGGAACTGGTAAATAAATTAATCACTACCAGGCAATACCCTTTGGAAAACCTTACAGCCTTCATGGCACGAGTAAAACAAATGCTGGCACTATGCAATGAAGCAGCAGAATCCAAATACGGAGCCACAGCAGCACCAGCAGTTAAATCGGAGCTGGAAGATTTCGCGAAAAACACACTAAAAAGAGGAGTCAATAACTCGTATATGTGCCAATACCTTCTGACCATTGACAGACAGCACGGTGGATGACCTCGTACAAAGAGAACTTGACATGGAACGTCTCCAGCAAAGTGCTCTGCTCCTGCAACCTTCAGGACAATTTCAACAAAATGTGATACAAAATACACTACCCCATCCAATAACTGCAATAACACCCAATAACGCACAATTTAGTTTGATTAACTCAGCGACAAACCACAGCGTATTTCATAAGGGCATAATGCCATTCGCTCAAGTTCCCCACAGCAACCTTACAAATTCAAACAGTCACATACCGCCGGCACAGTTCACACAAGCACACACACCATCGCCGAATATAAAACAGGAACCAGGATCTCCCAAATAAAAATTTTAATGTAAAAAATAAAAATAATTATTTAAATAAAATAAAATGTAGTTTTTTGTAATTTAAGAGGCCATACATACACCGATTGTCTGAAACGTAAAAATACGCCGTACTGTGTGAACTGTAAAAATGTATAACCATGACGTACGTGACTGTAGGAGAAACAACAATAGTTTCCAGAGACCACATAATAATAATGTATCACCAAATCAATGACCAAGAGACCCACAAAGTCCCAACATCTCAAGAGTCTATAACGTGCGTAAAAGGTGCGAATTTTGTGGTCGTTCTGGACATGCAGTAAATAACTGTCAACAAAAACGTAAATGGGGAAGCTCGGAGTCAGGGAAAACGACGTACTCGACCCAAAACTCCCCGGCTCGACTATAAATCTCCCGTCTAATAAAATAGGGTCTCCTCAGCAGCCCGATTCCAGTGTCGCTACAGTAAAACTTCCTTTAGACATAGGCCTGAACGGCCAAACTAAACTAGTGGTAGACACAGGCGCTGAGGTAAGAATAATAAAGAAAAGGTCATTAAAAGACCTCAAATCAATTAACGACAATGAGGCATGTACACTTCAGACCCCACTTGGTACCGGAAAGATGCTGGGAAATTGCCAGGGAAACTTCGTTTTCAAAAAACAAAATTCCCTGCAAGTTTCAAGTCGTAAAGAACTTGCCTGGACTTTCCGATGATGGACTTCTAGGAAATGATTTCCTAGCAAAAAACTGTAACGTTGAGGGTCCTAATAAGGCACTAAGGTTTCCTCGCACGGAAACTAATCCAGACGAATTTGCTTTGCCATTAGAGTTTGAAACGGACAAGCTACATTCTGAAAAAGCAGTCGAAGTAACAACACTTGCAGAAGAGGTAGAGTCCTAAACAGGCTGAACTATCCACCTGAAGTGCCCTCAAGGCTTCTCAAACGAGAAAAGCTGGCTGCCAAGCTCCAAAAGCGCCCAAGGAATGTGAAAAAAGCTGTCTGGGCGAACAAGAGACCGATGAAGGCAGGCAGCAATTGGTTACCTTTAAGGAGCCAATCTGCATACCTGCGTGCTCTCAAATTGTTGCCCTATTCCCGTTACAAACTCAAGAAGAAATGCTCTGTTTATCCCTAGAGATAAGCGATGGAGTCTTCTTGGCAAACAGTTTGCTGTCATCTGGAAAAGGATTAGCGCTGGTTAGTATTCTCAACGCTAACAGTCATCAAGTAGTCATACATAGCTTAAAGTTACAGCTATTTCCAATAAACGACTACACGATAGTCCCAATAACGCACAGAAAAGACCACAACCAAACGCACATTCCCATACCAAATAAAGACGCAATATCAAACAACACAAGAGACGGCACTGAGTATCTAAAGCCTGCCAAAAAGGTGCATATAACTCTTCCGTCCAAAATCCCGAGGCATGCATCACTATTAAACAAACAACGGCCATATAAGAACGGTAGCGAGTCGCTAAAGCCTATATTAAAGCTGCATATTACTCCACCGTCATACAGCACACAGAATCCTACATGGTCAAAACGCAATAGCATTGACGCGTATGAGTATATCACACAACCTAAGGCAAAGACCACACAGGTGTACCAAACTCAGCCGTCAACAAAGCAGGAAGCAAATACCCTGCAAATTACTGAGAACAACGAAATACAGCCTCGAAAGGAATCACAAAAGCCTCATCTATTTACAGGTCAAAAACTTAAAAGGAAGAGTAAGTCAAACCAAGGTTCAGCTGAAAAATCAGCAATTTTACAACATGTACGATATCTATACCCGGATAATAAGACTCCGGACGACCCAACACAATACCCGCGTATTTCTAGGCTAGAGCAAGAACTCAGCCTAGACCCTAATTTAACCGCGGAAAAAAAAAATTTCGATATCAGAACTCTGCGAAGAGTATAACGATATCTTCTTCCTCAAAGGTGACAAACTCACCTATACAAATGCGATAACGCATAATATTCCATTGGTGCAAGATGAAGCACCAATCAATCAAAAAATGTACCGCTTATCTGAAACACAGCGGAAAGTCATTAACCAGCTAAAAGAAATGCTAGACAGCGGGATAATCCAGTCTAGTAAAAGCCCTTGGACTTCACCTCTACTAGTAGTCCCCAAGAAAGCGGGACCTGGCGGTGAAAAAAGGTCGCGCGTCGTTGTCGATTTTCGTAAATTAAACGAAAAGACAATTGGAGACGCATTCCCGCTACCCCGAATCGAGAATATTCTCGACCAACTGGGTTACGCAAGGCATTTCACCACACTCGATTTGGCCAACGGCTACCACCAAGTTCTTGTCGACAAAAAAGATCGACATAAAGCTGCTTTCAGCACAAGTTATGGGCACTACGAATTCAAGCGTATGCCATTCGGGCTCAAAGGAGTCCCCGCCACATTTCAACGCCTAATGAATTTTTTCTTAATAGGCCTGCAAGGCCTCGAATGTTTTGTCTACCTACATGACATCGTCATCTATGGTAAAAATTTAAATGACCACAACGAAAAGTTGAGGAAAGTCTGCAATAAGTTGAGAGAGAACAACTTGAAGCTGCATCCAGAGAAGTGCTAGTTTCTACGAAGAGAAGTTGTTTACCTAGGACATAAATGTTCTAGCGAAGGAGCCCTACCAGACCCAAGTAAGACGGCCTGCGTCCAAACATTTCCGGTCCCAAGAACAGTAAGGCAAGTTCAGTCATTTTTAGGACGTGCCAATTACTACAGGAAATTCATTTCAGACTTCTCCAAAATTGTACGTCCAATTACGAATTTACTCCGAAAGGATGTAAAATTCACTTGTACAGAGAAATCCCAAGAAGCATTTCAGAGCATAAAAAACGCCTTACTTTCTCCCCCACTTTTAATTTACCCCGATTTTTCGAAATCTTTCAATCTCACTACAGACGCAAGTAACGAGGCTCTTGGAGCTGTTCTTTCTCAAGGAGAAGTCGGAAAGGACCAGCCCATTGCCTATGCAAGCCGCACATTAAACAAAGCCGAAAGAAATTACTCTACTATAGAGAAAGAGTTATTGGCTATTGTCTGGGCTATCAAGAATTTCAGGTGCTATCTTCAAGGCCGGAAATTCACGGTCTATACTGACCATAAACCTCTCAAAGGTGTCTTCAATGTGAAAGACCCTACTTCCCGTTTGGTGAGATTTCACCACAAATTATCTGAATTCGATTACAACATCGAATATAATGCAGATGCAGAACACTAATGCAGATGCACTAAGTCGCATCCCTCAAGCATTAATGGAAGAGAGTTTAGGCAATACCTTAACCGTAAAAGCCTTAGTCCACCACACGATGGACTCAGATGTGGAGGAAGACGATTCCACAAATAATAAAAAGAAAAAGAAATCCGCTCATTGTTTCGTCATGACTCGAGCTCAGAAGCAAAAGGCTCAAGAGACAATAAATAGCTCCAGTGTGGAGATAGAAGAGCACACGAAAGCGGACCAAAACGAAATTCAACACACGTAGGCGGAAAAACTAAACCCAGCATCGCTTGAGCGCAAAAAGTGAGTACTGGCAAGACACCCGAAGTTATCACGAGCTCTACAGAAATCCGAACAATCTTAAAAGGTTATCACGATTCTCCATTTGGTGGCCATCAAGGTGTCATAAAAACTTACAAACGCATAAGACGCAAGTATTGGTGGAGACACATGCTTAGCGACATCAAGAAATACATTAAAAAATGCCCAAAGTGGCAGACTATGAAAGCATCACCACAATATAAAATGCCAATGGTTATCACGGACATCGCTGAACAACCGTTCGATAAAGTTTACCTCGATATTGTAGGTCCATTAGAAGAGACCACATCAAGTAACAAATATATCTTGACCTTCCAAGATAATTTAACAAAATTTTTCGACTGGTATGCAATACCTAATGCAGAATCAGTCACAGTAGCGCAGGTTTTCTTTGATGAAATCGTTACGCGCTATCGCATACCCAAAAGAATACTCACCGATCAGGGAACAAATTTCCTGAGTGAATTTGTTCAAAAGAGTATGTAACCTTCTAAAGGTAAAGAAGTTACAGACTTCAGTATACCACCCACAGTCTAATGGAGCATTAGAGCGTGCACATAGACCCCTGATAGAATACCTGCGAACAATCGTAGATGAAAATCCCTAAACATTGGACCAATACCTACGAACCGCTGCATTCGTGTATAACAATAGTGTACACGAGGGTACTAAACTTACCCCAATGGACTGCCTATACGGCTTCACAGCGGATGTCCCATCAAATTTAAAACGGGATCCCGAACCCGTTTACACTCATGAGAGCTATTATCATATACTGAAGTATAAGCTCCAAAAATCATATGCCACGGCAAGAAAGAACTTATTGGTAAGTAAACAGCGCTCAAAGGGGTAAGACAGTACGGCCCCTAACTTTCCATGTAGGAGACAAGGTCCTCATCAAGAATGAAAGCAGAAAACATAAGCTTTCCCAAATCTGGGTAGGACCTTATCAGGTAATCGCAATACCAACTGATGTGAATACCACAATCAAAATTGGTAAGCGAACAGTAACGGTACATAATAACCGTTTCAATTATATTTGGAATAAAAATATATCGAACAAAAATGAACCAGGTTCCTACTACAGTGTCCATTAAACCTCATTTCAATACCTCTCCATAAACATTTGCGGTGGAGTCACTCCACTGCTCAGTTTAAAACGGCACAATGCAAGCATAAATAAACTTTAAGGATTCTTTTCTTCTTCCGAATTGTCCACATAAATGGCGCTAAAATTCATCATAGTTGCCCTCTTCATCCAGTACACAACTGGAGCAATTGCCGACAAACCTTTTGTAATGACCCAGCTAAATGGCTCGGGTATTTTTTTTTCGAGGACCTGGGAAATCTGATGGTATATCATTACACCTGGAATGTCCTCACCGAGATAGACTTGGATGAACTAGATGCACAGATAAAGCTAGCAGAATATGCAGAGCACTTAGTGCATAAACTCTGCATAAATATAACAAACCCAGAAGACCTCTGTAACGTGCAGCAACTACACATACACGGTATTATAGACAGCGTACGAAAACGCACGGAAACTATAAGGGAACTAATACCAGGAAAACGCAAGGCCAGATCGCTATTTGATGGAATAGGCAATGCCATGCACAATTTGTTTGGAACTATGGACAGCAACAACGAAAAAGAAATTTACAGCAGGTTAGAAGAACTTGAATCGAGTACAAAAGCCCTAGCCGAGCTAGAGAAATAACAAATTAGTGTTGTAAAAACTACCTTGGAAAGATTCAAAAACCGCTGGCAATGTTAATAGACAGACAACAAAAAATAGCTCACCAGATAAACGATCTCCACCATGTGGCCGATGATTTAACTAGGAGGCAACTAAGACAAGAGATTATATCAAGCTTGTTGCTCCAAATCATCGAAGTTGAATATCGACAACAAGCCCTCCTGGATATAATAATGGCTAGTAAAACCAATCATATTCATACACTCCTAATGTCTCCCAAAAATCTGTTGGAGATATACCGCAAGACGGCCTCGGATTGCCCAAATGACCAAAACTGCCTATCTGTCCTATATCAGACAGCAGGAGCTCATTCGCTCCTTATGCAGAACAAATTGGTGGTGAGAATTACTCCCCCAATTTTTAACCTGCCAAAAATGAGGCTACAACAGATTCAATGCTATCCTGTATCCAAGTCAGCAAATTACGCATTAATTCCAGACCCTGGTTATTCATACATAGCCAATAGCGCAAAAACTCAGGAATTTCTCTTATTAAAAGGCGATGACATGAAAAGGTTCAAGAAAATAACAAGTAATTTGGAAGAAAAGACGTATGTAGGCCGGCTGACACGCCTATAATCAAAGCGGCAACGTCCAACGAATGTGCCATTAAATTGCTATACAACCCTCTAAGTGAAGTGCCCAAATGCAAGACCAGAGTACAAATCCCACAAAAAGACATGCTGATGAAATTAAATAAGCCAATTGCGTGGCTATTTTCATTTATCACCTCCACGGTGTTACACATCACATGTCCAGATCACTTTGTAATTTCGAAACTGGAAGGACAAGGGATATTAGAGATAACGCAACCATGTCAAGTTCAAATAGGTGACAAAGTGCTTAAATACGAAGGTCAGAGTAAATTTCCACTAAAAATTAACCAGCCGAATCAATTTCCTGAGCTCAACCACTCTCTACTCGGAGTAAACCTGACTGAAATTTTACCAGGAACTGAAAACCACAGTCTGGGACACCCATTCGCTGGAAGAAATCCAAAATAAAATAAATAAATACCAAGAAAAGATATCAAGTAAAAACTCCCATATCCTGTCCACAACTTCTCTATCATTTACGAGCCTACTAGTTCTGGCCATAATGATCGCTGTGGCAGTAAAATATTTTAACCCTGTTGTCATCAAGATGAGACAACAGAGGAATCAACCACCAGGTAACCCCGAAGTTTTATCAGAGGGAATTCCTTTAGAAGAGCGAACTCCTGCTCCCCAACCCAGTTTAACGCGAGCCAGAAGCCTCTCCAAAACAAAATCAGTCCAAATAGATAAAAAAAAAAAATGGAACACGGACACTGTCAATATGGATAACCAATCAACTTAATTAAGGAAATAAAAGGTAGACCTGGTAAAAGCTGAAACGTACATAGAAAGGAAAATGTACCAAAACAAAAAGTGAAAGGTATGAAACAACATGTATTGCAGGCAGCAAGGCCTAAATAAACACATTGTAAAAAAAAAAAAAGCATACAGTACCTACTCAATCAGTAGAGGTAATCGGAAAAGAAAATAATTTAAAATCAGGTACATACAAAAAGGCATTAGATTCAATTATTAAATAGTCGGTAAACAAATAGCTTTAAAATGAGTTAGTTAAACCAAAATAAACAAAAAATAATAATGCATAAAAAAGCAAAATTACATAAGGCTACTACACACAAATAGATTTTTTTTAAAAAAAAATACTAAAATTAGAAATTATTAAACATACTAGTATTATAGATATAACGAAAACAAAAAAAAATTATTTAAACACATGTGTGCCTACTTAAACAGTAGAAGAAACCAAAAAAAAAAATTTTAATTAGAATTAAAACAATATATATAAAATAAGAGAATTTGAAAGAAAGGCATTAAACAAATAAACTGAAAACTAGAATTACGTAAAAGAATGTAAGAAAAAATAGAAAAACAAGAAAACTTTACCAGGCTACTATACACAAAAAAAAAACAAATAATTGTTTATATATAATAATAAAATTAAACCCTATTACATATTCTTATATTATAGCCAAATAGTTAAGATAAATATACCCAAAAAGAAAGGTAAGAACCTTTCAAAGTAAACAAAAAATAAAGCTTTGCAATCCTAAGCCAAAGCGACCAAGCCATAGGTAGCAGGCAATAGATAATACCTAAGAAAAGGGCGAAATTGAGCACAATTAACACAACTAAAAAATATAGGATTAGGAAATTATAATAAAACATGGAAAACATATATATAAAACCAAAACATATAATATTATTGTTCGCTAAAAATAGCAAAGAAGAGAAAAAAATGTAAAACCCAACCGAGACCGACTGAACCAAATTAGTACCAACCTAACCAGACCTAAAGGCAAAACAAATTCGGAAAAATAATTTAATCAAAAGTAATTAGCAAATAACAAAAAAAAGGGGGAATAAAATAATACAAATTAGTACAACGACAACTTCCCCTGAGAATTATTCCTCTTCAATGAATAATTCTCTTTTTCTCAGGGGGAAGGATTGTTGTGTACCTAAAAAGCCTAAAATAAATACCTAATTATAAATTAATAAAATTTAAAAAATATTAAAATATTTTATGCATAAAATTTTCACATAAGCTAACCATGCCTAAAACATGGTTAGCTTATCTATTCAATCAGAAATTAAAATAAAATTATTCCCATGGCAAATTTTGCCTTCAGCAAAATTTGCCAGTAGAAATATTTACGTTAAAAAAATAAAGCAAAAGACAAATCGTACCTTCAGTACGATTTGTCGTGAAAATTGTAAAATGTATGTACGAACGTACATACATATCACAAAAAAGCTTTCGCGATAAGAAGAGCGCGCCGCGAAAATACATTGTATGTATACGCGCGCGGCAATTCTAATCATCGTGACGGTGGCTGATGTTTATAAGGGCAGCAAATTTCAAGCCTCCGTCCAACGAAAAATATTCTGGACTTGTTTAATCAAGTCCAGAATAAATGAAAATTTTCTCAGGGTGAAAATGCAACTATGCATTTTCTACCCTGAACGAAGGCTCTTGATCGCGACAAAAGTGATCAAGAGCCGAGTTGGTTTTTAAAATATCACTACGGCGGATCGGAGGGTTGCGATTTAAAATTTGTCCACGGGTGTCTTGCAAAAAAAAAGTCTGATCTAATCTAGAAAACGGTAAAGTTACGGCGCTCTTGATTCGAACATAAAATATGAAGAATAAGTAGGAAAAAGTTGTTGGTATATGTTATATATGTGGATCGGTCGGTTCGGTGCTTGGTTAATTCGGAGTAAAAAGAAATAGTGTATACAACAGAAAATGAGAGTTTAGAAAGTAGTTGTCTTTAAAAGAAAAGAAAAGGAATTGTGGAAACTAATAGTTATAAATACAAAACATTGAATATGTAAAAGCAAATTGTAATAAAAAAAAAAGTTTGAATAAAAGACGTGGATATATTTCTGCCGTACCAGTGGAAAAAAAATGAGAATCGTATTTTTAAATAAACAATGGATTACGCAGGTAGGAGGAAAAACAAAATATAACATTAGCTATTAGAGGTAATTTAAAGGTTTTTGTTGGAGTATGAGTCATTTTGTCTCCTGGCAAATGAAAAATGTCACTGTATTCGTAACAGAGCTGAGTCACGGATTCCCTCTCCTCTGGATTGATATCTTCTCCCAAGAGCAGTGATTGTTTCATTAATTTTAGCCGCTGTTGCCTTTTATTGCACTTCATTTCACTATTCGCTAGTGGTAGTACTGAATACCGGTTCAGTCTTTCTAACTTCGATTTGAAATTGTTTACCTCCACGGCCTCAGTCCTAGCATTTATGATTTCAACAAAGGCCTGTCCGTCCTTAGGCTTGATTAGTGTATTTCCGCAATACACTCCGGGACATATTTCTTCGGCCATACATAATATCTCAGTCTAATTCTCAACTGATATTCTCACCAGTTGCTCTGTTCTGGCTTTCAACTGTATTATTAGTCCATTCGTGCTCTCGTGTTCAAGAAGAAGTGCAGAAGCTTTTATCCTGGGATTTTTGAGATGGACTTCCGTGCGAGGATGCCCTAGTTCGGTCTCCCGTTCAACAGCTACCTTAACTTGGTCTTCGCTCCACATCCCTTTAGGCCATGTTATGAACTCATCCTTTACCACGCGATGATCTCGTTAAACAGCCTCCGTATGAAGGGTTGCGGTCAAGATAATTTCCCGCCTGTGTTCATGTTTCAGCGCCTTTGCATCCCGGGTGGCCTTCACCTCATTTTCCTGCTGTTGTTGGGCAATGTCTTCCGTCCTCTTTTCCACTCTTTCATTTCTCTCGTTTATCTGTGTTAGATACCAGTCTAAGCTGACTGAGGCTGCCACCGCTTTACCAAGAATGCCTTTTAGAGCTGTAATCCTTTGTATACTACGCAGTTTCACTGTTTCTGTTGAGATTTCTGGAGGATTTTCCTTATTAGATTGGCTAACGCTTCTTTGGCAAGCTTTGGCCAATGTCACTACGTTAATACTTTCTTTTCCTGGTCATTCGGAAAAAGAGGCTTCTCTTCTTTGTTCCTTTTTACATTCCGTATTGACAGTTTTTGGTTAATGCATGGTATTGAGTCTGTGTCATCAATTACATTAAACTCGCAAGTATGCTCTTCAGTATCTATACGTAACTTGGACTGTCAACCACTACGGACTTTCCTTCAGCCACAAATAAGCCCCTAATAGTAATAGTTCGTTGCGGCTGAATAAACGTGTTTTTTCTTATGTCATCAAATTTTATTAAATTACATGTGGACCCGGTATCAACCAAAAGATTTAACTTACCTGTTAACCCTATATCTGCTTCAACTGTGATGCTACAATTATTCAGTAAGCTTAAGTCTACTGAAATATCATCCCCCTCGGCGATATGTCTCTGCAGTTTGTTAATGGAAGGCAGCTCTGGACGAATTCCCAAGCTGCCGCTCCCCGTTTCCCTCTAGTTGGCGAGCGCGTTCTGCTAGGTACTTTCTGAGGCAGTTTTCTGTATAGTGATCAGATGTACTACAGAACTGACAATAGAGCACTCCCGATACGGGTTGAATACATTCACGTGGACTACCTACCGCTGTATTTGCGAAACGTACCTGCTGTTTCCTACAGCTCGCTACTTCTTGACCATAGCTGTTACATCTGGTGCAGTAAGGAGGCTGTGTCCTACATTCTTTCGTAATGTGACCCCACTATCCACACTTGAAGCAATGAATGGTTCTCGGTAGGGGTTACCCTGTCGGCCGGCCCTTGGTATTTAATGGGTGATACTGGCCTAGCAGTGAAATAAATCGGTGTTTGCGGTCGCTGAACTAGATTGGGGCCGGCCTCACCTGCACCCTATCTGTTTTGTGTACCTAATGAATTAGACCTCCACCCTGCTTGTACGAATTCTGCGTAACTTACTTGGAGCCTCTGTGCATCTTTTTAGCTTCCTTTTGTACTCCTTCTAGCCATTCGAATTTCCGTCCAGTGAGGTATACTTGACTAGGTTTACTCCTACAGCCAGCTTTAAATGTAGCTCCTGCATCCGCCTATATTTCTGCGGTCAATACTGTAGCACCTCCTGGGTATTTCGCAGAGACCGCCGCTTTTATTTGTTCGACCAATTCCTTCATCCGGTCTGCGAACTCCCTGATATCCTCACCAGGCCTCTGCCGCATGCCAGCATTTCCGTTCGCAATTCGCTACACGATTTTTTTGTTATGTAGGCCGATTTGATTACTTGCTGCAAAGCATCAAAATCTTTTGGTTCCTGTGAGTCTACCAAGTAGTACGCATCGTCAGTTAGGCGATACTTTAAGCACCTGATAAAAATCTTCTGCTCCTCCTGTGTCAGTCTATCGTGTAGATCCTTACCGCAGCTCAGAAAGCGATACACTTTCTTCGCCAGTTTGGAAGACTTTTCGCCAGATAGTATGGGTACATACTTGGATACTAGATCCATCACTTTTTCATGCAGGTGTGCCATGTTTTCTAGCCCTGTGATATTTCTTTCCTCTGGCCTTATCTGGTTCTGTTCTGTTCTTACTTTTCCACTCGGCGCTACTTCCTCCTTCTTTTTTCTGATTAGCTCCCTTTCTAAGTTTTCTTCTGGCTCTTTCTGCTGTTCACAAAATAACAATTTCCTCGGCTTGAACCCTTAACTCGCACTCACCTTATTACCCTCTTGAAGATCGATCGAGCCCCAACTCTTCTTCTAACCCCGCTGTAGTTTCCTTGGCCTTTCTTAACTGTGCCATTGGTAAATATATTTTCTTTTTCAGTCCTTTTTCTTCTTTTTGGATTTCGACCAATGCGTGCTCTGCTTCTATTTCACGGCTCTGGATAAGTTCGAATGCTGCTGTTACCAATAGGTCTAAAGCTTCGCCCTTTGTACTGTTTTTAGCACTCTCATTCAGTTTCTTTAACAATTCCTTCTCCTCCTCTCTTGTCCACCGTTTCTGTAACTCTGCCGTTATATGTTCCCCAATATATTCCCCAGTCCTGCTCGTAATTCCGCAATATTGTTTGGCGTTCCTTCAGCTCCTGTGCTTTTATGTCTAACTCCCTTTTCTGGGCCTGCAAGCGTGACAATTTCTCCTTATTTAAGATATTGCTTCTCCCTGTTGACATTTAGGACTGTCAGACAGTCATACCTCACGCACATATTGCTACCATAAACACTACACTTGTCACTTATCACTTGGCACTCTTAACACCGACATTAACAGGTACGCGAAATATACTTCTTACCGCCTCTCATGGATCATACCTATCAGCGTATCTTACCAACATAAATCTGACAAAGACTTTTAATCCATAAAGGTTCTTCGCGAGTACTCGAATACTTAATAAATGTATTCCCAATTTGAGTAAAAGCACATAAAATTTTAAAATATTTTACGTTACGTGTTTTGAGAGTGTAACTATCTGCACTTTGGCACGATGGCCGTACTTTACCGACAACTTAAAAAGAATTAAATTTTTTAGATCCACTTAGTGGAATCACTGATGCGGCCACCGCGTTAGAGCTATAGGAATTAACCAAACCCCAAAACTGACACGAAACAGAGACACTTATTATTACCATAAAATACACAAAAAGAACCTCTTAATGGTTCCAAAGATTTTGAACCACTTGCCTTAATGTTGCAGAAAATTTATAATGATATATACTCTGTCCAAGATGTCGGGGATTGTAGCAACATGTGTAACTGTAATTTTTTAGCTGAAATATGGTAAGACTAGCAGCATTCTCTTGCAACACTATTTAGCACACCAAGAATGAGGAACCAAACGTATTAAAATGATGTGGAAACGAGAAAAGCCCTTTATCTAAATTTATTACCATAAAAAATCAGAGAATCCCATTTTACAACAATTGCAAAGATTATATAATCGCACTTAACCAATATCAGCAAAAGGCCAGTGAATTTATAAAATTCCAAGAATATTTATCATATAACTCATCACAACTACACGCATACCTATAATTTTCACACCGTTGGATCCTTGTCAACACTACTTAACTTTCACTTTCAGCGAAAATTTAAAATTTAAAATTTATCGGAAAATCACCATAACTCACTTTCTTGGCCAAATAAATGCATAAACACATATATTCCCCTACCTTTTGTTATCTAATCTATATGTAGGTAGGTATATTCTCAGTTTTCCTGTGTAATAAATAGGGTGATTCAGATCAAGATACCTTCCGGTTATACCACGCGATTCCTTGAGGTAAGCTGATCAAAAATTGTTCCACATACCACCCCCTAGAATCCTTCCTTCAGGAGTTGTGGCCAGTTGAAGATTTCGCCAATATTCTTGGACCCTGATGGGAATAAATGAGAATAACTTTTGAACCACCTTAGAGCTTTGGTTATTGTTGGCTTATTAAATAGCCAAAAATAGTAGCTATCGAAAAGTGAATTCCTCTGTATTTGTTAATTAAGTATCTTTAAATTATTCTCAAATATTTCCCAAAATTTTGATTTTTTTTACACTCAAATTTCATAAATACCGTTATTTACTTCAAAAACTTTCTTCCATGTTGGAAATATTTGAGAATAGTTTAAAGATGCTTAATTAACAAATACAGAGGAATTCACTTTTCGACAGCTACTATTTTTGGCTATTTAATAAGCCAATAATAACCAAAATCTCTAAGGTGGTTCAAAAGTTATACTCATTTATTCCCATCAGGGTTCAAGAATATTGGCGAAATCTTCAACTGGCCACAACTCCTGAAGGAAGGTTTCTAGGGGGTGGTATGTGGAAAAATTTTTTTGATCAGCTTACCTCAAGGAATTGCGTGGTATACCGGAAGATATCTTGATCTGAATCACCATATATATATTCATTTTTCTTTCTTGGATTGGGTTTTTTGATAAAAGGAAGGAGAAAAAATAATTACATAATACCTCGATAAAATCTATTGCAGTGTTTGAGCAAAGAGAAATGTCAATATTAAAACAAAACACCTAAAATAACATTCAATCCTCAGCGTGCACTTTGTGTACCTACATCTATAGATTTAGCGAATTAAGTTTGGATTATTTTCATAAGAAACATTCAATAATTAATTCTGTGGTATTTCATTTAATGCTTAGATATTATTATTAAATTTGAATTTCTATTTTAACTCCTTCCCTGTAATGTTGCTTGTACGTGAATAACTTGTTGGAGTAGCTAAACAGCTTTGCTCCTGGTGTGTGTGTGTTGTAGTAGCTAAACAGCTTTGCTCCTAATGTATGTGTTTTGGAGTAGCTAGAAATTAGCTTTGCTCCCAGTGTGTGTATGAGTAAACTTTGTAAATTAATGCATTGAAATTTAAAAAAATTGTCCAAAAATTTATTTATTATAAACAAAAAATTTTTAAGGAAAAACACAAAAATACCCATTATATATATCAAAAAAATTCTACCCTTTTACTAACACACAATAGAAAAAACAGCCATAGCATGAAATTCTCACCTTTATTACCTTGGTTTCGCCAATTATTCTCAGTATTATGTCTTCCAAACTTTACTCTTCACTTTATGCCTAAACGCACAAAATAAATCCAATAAAGCCAAATTTGTCAATAACGAAGATGAGAAAAAACAAAAAAAAAGTTTATCTCATTTTACTCTCCTAAGTAAAACGAAAGCGACAAAAACATAAAAAAAAAACTCACATTAAATTCAATCAGTTTTTCCTGTTTTCCGGGTGCGCCAATTTGTCGTGTCCCCAGTAAAACACTCACGTAATCCACATATAATACTTTATTTAATTAATCTACTTCGAATTACAACACAATTTGTCCTTCTTCACTGATACTTATAACTCTTAATCTAATCGCCAAAACACAACTGAGCAACCTGATCTACTCGCAAAGTCGGGTCACCTGTTAAAATCTTTATAGGCGGAAGCGACTCTGACCTAGTGACCAGGGCAATACTTTGCAATTATCGCAAAGCATTACATCAGTCACTGCCGTCAGCTGGAGCCCCCAATACTGTTAGTAAAAAACAGTGAGCCCAGCTGAGTATTTCACTATTCGAAGTGAATAACTTAACCATGGCTTAGTGCTTAATTACAACAGCAGTGGATGCGACAGTTTCTTAATAAACAATTCACAATCGCCAAGCATTTAACTGTGCGAAGTAAAAATGCTTAGATACTGCAAACTGCTTAATTGGTCGTACACCTGCTGCAAGCTAAAGTTATGATGTCACAACGGCAGAATGATTAATATTGGGCCACGACACAGTGTCATTATTAGGTAGACTCAGATTACTAGTACTTTTATCTATAAGGTTTACAATTAACTGGATAGGATGACTATTACTATATAGAATGAATAGCGCTAGGATCAAAATATTGATGGAATACCCTTTTATTTCCCCTACTTGTTGTTTTTTATTATTATTATTAACTGAGTGATTCTTTAGTCTTCCCTTGAATTTATAACATCCCCTCCTAGTTTTCCTGTTTGTATTTTCATAGGAAGATTCAACTTCAATCATCCTCATCACCAAAGGGGCAATTCGGCGGAAAATAATTTGTCGCTTTATATCTAACTGTTCCGGCCTGAGCTTCGCCAAGGCAGACAATTTCACCTCCTGAGATGTAGGTATCGCTAAGTAAGTATTTGGCCTTATTTGATGTGATTCTTACCAAAAAGCTTTAATCTAACATGCTGCCAAGGAGTAAATTGAACGGAAAATGTAGTACAAGGGTATCACCACTTCTCAATTGAAGTACAAGACTTCTGTTGCCATCTTCAGGTGTCATATATAATTCGAGAAGTTTACCAGATTGAGGATTGATATGTATAATTCTAAAATACAATCAACCGGCTTCACATGCACAATACTTGGATCTCCCCCTAACTGTCTCTGACAAAAACATCTTCTGAACGTAGGTGATCTACTGAACACTTTTGAATACCGCCATAAGTATTTATAATATTATAGTATTAATTCAAGAGACTCAAAAGAACGCAATTGTAAGAATATTTTGACCTGTAATCTGCAGAAGCTAAAAACTTTATAAATGTTTATTAGAAACTATTCTTATCTAAACTTAAAGAGCCTTGACAATTTTTGTCCTGAATTTAATAGCAAGAGAATTTTTGGGGTATCTTTGATAAATACTTCACTGGATCAGTCGGCTAGGGAGCTAAATTTATATATTTAAATGCTGTTGGTATAGTGAAATTATATTTTTTTGTTTGGGGTTCAAATCAAAATGAGATTAAAAATTTAGATGTTTTTTTTGTATATGAATTATATTATGCTAAAAATAATCTTTATTTAAAAAATTCTTCACAAACTTAAAGTACAATCCACCTTTCGAAAATGTTACATCGTACGCCTTTCCAATTGATCCCCCATAGGTAATGTAAAAATCTCCTGTGCTCATTTTTTCAACAGCCCGTTGAGAGATTCTGGTAAACCGCGCTGGTAAGAACATCTGTAATTCTCTAAATCAAGATGAACTCTTTCTGAAACCTTCGTTTGTAATTTTTTGTATTGCAGAATTTTATAAGCCTGACATATCCTCCATGTTTTTAATGGGCCAGCAGCGGTTTTAAAAGTTGACTGAGTTTAGTTCCTCTAAGACTTGGAAGTCTCCTCTATCTAGGTTTCCTGGGGACTGTCCTACGTTGTAGAAGGACATTATATTTTATTTTTAAGTGATCTATTCTTATTGAACACTAGCGAGCGTACTGACGAAGTACCTCCAAAATTATAATTCATTTTATAGCCCCATTTATCCATACTCATGGGCATAAACCGCAGAGTCCTGTTATTGTTGATAGAGAAAAAAAATTGGTCAACTATAGTTTCTCCTTCCAGCAAACTATGTGGAATAAGGCTAAAAAGTGTTTGATAAAACATAAAATTGTACTATTTTCACGTTTAAGAAATTTATGCAAAATATGTTTTGTTGCTTCCCCATAAGAATCAGTCCCTTCTTCAAACATTCGTAACCGCTAATTTCCTTTCTCGCGCATATCAAATTTAAAAAATATTTAAACTCGACAGTCTTCTAATCTAGTATGTGCATTGTTAAAAATTAACACTCGTCAGCAAAAATATAAAACCGCATTTCCCATAAAGAGCTGCCTCCAAATGTTACCACTCGAACAAATAACTAACCTTACGCAAGAATAGCTTTCATCGCCTCATTCATTGACCTCAACCTCCATATACCCAAAATCGCATTACGTAACTTGTACAAATCTTTATCACCACTCATAGTAAGTAGTAAAAGCTCACACAAAAACGCACCGCCTAGAATTAGGTTTATATGAAGAAAGTGTTATATGAGTATTCTGGATCAAGTAAAAACGGGTGCAAAACTACGGAGCAGTTTTCTGATATAGATTTTATGCTAGCCGGCCGCTTTTTGCACAAATAACTCGATATATGTATCAAGAATCAGATATATATGAAGAAAAATGTCATATGAGTCCCCCTGGATCAAGCAAAACTGGGTGCATATTTTAATGGAGAAATAGACGAGTAGTACAAAGTGCACCCTACTAAATTTAAAGTGCATAGCACTTTTTTCATATGGATTTTATACTACCGGGTGCTTTTTGCACCGCTCGACTTTTTCTCATACAAATTGCATTTGAAGAGCCTCAATATAACGACATTGTGCCATTCAAATTTTGCTAAATAAGCGGAAAAATACAGCAAATTCAGCTTTTTATTTCATTCGATTAATTTTTGCAGGTCGTTTTCAATTATTTCAGCATATTTTCCTCGACTGGCCAACCTAAACAGCACTGGGGCCAACCGAGCCAACCAGCACTGACGAACCTTGACGGCATTTGACTTTATTTAAATGCCGATAGTTTTTTTTTTCTTTTCACCCAATCGATCTGCAATTTTCAGCAAATGTGTTCCCTTTTTGTCCGTACCTTTCCCAAAGATGCGTTTTGCTTGACCAAATTCTACCTTAAGCGGAAGTTATGAGCAAAAGTCAAAAGGGTGCCGAGCCCTGATGACATTCCACTACATATGGGTTTAAATACCGTACAAGCTCGAGAGCTTCCTAAAAATTTGCGTTGTCCAAAGGAAAAAAACGTTCTAAAAATGTGGGATGAAAGTCAGATAGCAGGCATAGCGTGGTTAAGGGACTTCGCCAGCGACATCCGAGTTTTTGCCCTACACCATTTGGACAGAACAGTCTTTTGGCCCATTCAAGACCCATTAAATAACTATGGTAAACCTATCACTATATACGATGTTGCAGAAATCATTGGAAAATCTTATCCTGTTTCTGTACAGCAAGCAATATCATCAGAGCCTTTGAACTTACAGGAGTATATTCTTTAAACAAAACACATATTTTCCGATAGCGCTTTTTTTATTTTCGTATGTAACAGGTCCGCCCTCAGCAAATCTGGTGAAAATGTCAACCTAACAACGAAAAGGGGATAAAGATCAACAGAGAATGAAGTGATCCATAATTTACAGATGTATGATTCCACTCTGCCGAACTCCTTAAATGTACTAAACAAATGTCAGTTGAATTAAATAATAACGCCCGAATTAATACGCCCATTTCCCAAAGTGCAGCCTAGAAAGAATACATTGACGTGGAAGAAAACCTGGTAATACCAGAATTTTAACTAGCAGACCTGAAAAAGAAGAAATAGTGAGAGACGTGGCCTAGACCAAAACCTCTTAATACAGCTTTTTGTTTTTGTATTTGGCTAATATTAAATAAATAATTAAAGACATTTCTGGTGCTCTATTTGATTTTACCGTTTTATTTTAGAATTGTTGTCCGCAGGTACAAAGCCGTTCTTAGGAACACTGTAAAAAAAGCAGGACAAAATTTAAGACACCTTTTTTCTGATATACATAAGGGGAAAATCAGTCTGATTGCCCCAAATCAATGGAACATTGAATGGATGTAGGTATTTGGTACAGAAAACGTACATACGTTGGTTATAAAACTTAGACTTGGGCAAAAGCCATGTAAAATATAATTAAAATTAACATACAAATATTTTTTATAGATTGTGTTATTCAGTAATCCGTTAACTGCCTACAGGTACAACACTTGCCCCTACTTTGTGAAAATGATAAGTCCTATATATTGTACTGAATAGTTTTCGAGAATGTAACACCCTATGAAAGTGGTTATAATCATTTTCACTGTCCGACAAATCCATCTAGAAATAGATGCCATAAACCTCTTTAATAATCAATAATATAATAATGGTAGTACTGTCAGTGGAAAAACTGTGGGTATCAACAGAGGAAACTAATTTGCGTTTATTTATTAATTCGGTATATATATATATAATTTCTTGCGATTATTAAATAAATTCTTAGCATGAAAATTAATAGTCGGCCGTCGCTATCTGCTGCTGGTTGCCGGCTGCTTAATGGCAAATCCCACAACCAAACCGAAGAGCGTTCACCTTTCTAAAATCATGTTTTACTAATTTTAATATTCAAAATGAGCTATTTTATTTGTTACTTTTTATACGAGCGAATGTTTATAAATTAACTTAAGAAAAGTTTTGGGATCATAATGAGTTTATGATTGCTCTGTAAGAGAAACCTAATGTCATTAACGAATTTGTGGGCTGATGAGAACACATTTCTCGATTACTTTAAATAGTAATTCAAAACGACATAAGTACTGAAGGTTGTATCAACCAGAAATTGTCAATTACGACATTTTGCTAAAGAAACTTTCCACATAAAATTTAATTAAAAGTTCAGACATCAGTATGGCGTCCAGTGGTACTTAAAGCAGAGTCATTTATAGCATGTCGGAAGTTAAACTACGTCGAGGAAACTTTCATATCCGTAACCAGTAGCACCCTTGTTTTGAATATCGCATCACTGTGGGCATCTGTATTTGCCGGGCATCATGTTGAGATTACGACTACAGTTCATTGCGGCCGGCGTTTTTACTTTCCTTGACAAAATTGCATTGAAGATTTTCTCGAATTAATTTTTGAGATTAAATTAATTAAAATAACAACCATTTGGGCACAAGTGCTTCAGATAGAATGACACATGGACGTTAAAAATAAACAAACATTTTTTTTGATGGACGAATTAAAATATCTTTTAATTTCTGATAATTGGTAAGTTCAGTTAGACTTTATTTAACTAACAGTTCCCTGGCGGTGATATGAATCACGGTATTTAGAAGTTTTACTCAGTAATTGGGAGTGAATGCTGCTCTGGAAGTAATATACATAAACAAACAGAGAATATAGATGGGTGACAGCAATGTCATAATATATCTAGCTACTAGTGCATAGAGGTTTGATGACCGATGACTATCAATTTCTCACTTTTCAACCTGGAAGCCTTGAGGTTAACCTTGTACAGTAACGGAAGTTTCAAAAACTCATTATAACCGCAGGAACAGAGTGCAACGGACAATGCCGGGGTAAAACGTAAGGAAATGTGACACAAAAGCGGAATGCATTTGAAGTACATTATTTTGCACACAGTGAACACATTTGCCAAATTTGTCGCAAGATAGTTGGAAGTACCGCAGAGTTTTTAATTGCTGAAGGGGAACGTTTGTGTCGAATAAAATTTGTAATGTAAAATTAATTGCTGAGGTGCGGAATATTGCGGAATATTTCAAATTTTACGCTTATTATTCGCAAAAGTCTTAACAATATAAAAAAAAATCCACAAGCACAATATTAAAAATATTGAGAATTACGTTGAGTTCTCGTTTACGGCAATTTCGTTCCGGGCAGAACTTTATTTTCTGCGTATTTGACAGTTAGCTGCGGAGTACTGCGTAAACTCCTGCGTTGCATTTTGTTCCAGCGGTAAGTTAAATGGGCACATGCGAAATATGTTAAGCTGGTTTTTCAGCAGTATTATGTATTTACTGCACACTTGTTAGTGAATTCTTATATATGCATTTTTTTACGGCTTTTGTAAATATTAAAAAAAAAAAATAATCATAATGATGGTATTACGTTCAATAGGAATTAGGTATTTTCCACTATAAAAGTTTATACTTGTGGTTGGTTAGACTTATCCTTTGGATAGAACCTATGAACCACTAGAGAGTTGTTCTAAAAGTACGTAAAATTTCATTCGGAAGCTACTAGAATTATCTCCCATAAAATAAGATCTGGAGTCTAGTTGCCTGCTGCTCCAAGGGGGCCCAAGGCTGGAGACCGGAGACTGCCTATAATTGATTTGCCGAGGAAAGAGTGATCGCTCCACTTAATTCGAGAGATGCTAGATTTGTCGTCAACAGGTAAGGTTTAGAGCGAGCTGTGTGGTGCTCCGGCAAAATCAGAGGCTTGATTTTGGAAGTTGTCTGCTATTGGTATTTCGTTGAGGGTGTTTCGATCCTCGCTTAGCTCTTCGAATGGCACAAAGTTTCATCTTGAGTCCAAGTATCTTCCTGTATGTATTACAGTGAGCAAATAAAAAGAAAATATATTGTTCGAATAATCTTTAATGAGGCTCTTCTACACAATGAACCGTCATGTATGTTGTCGGCTGTTGACAATTGGTATTTATATTATTTGTTACTGATAATTGATATTTTTAAATTATTTACTCTTCGTATTACTTGCCCTCTACAGCAACGTCTACATTTTGTGCCTACTTACTAATTCCAAAAAATATGTTCCCGTTGCACAAAAGTAGAATTTTGAGAAATGTAAAATTTGAAAACATCGTAATTGTTCAGGTCAATACTGAGGTACAGTTTAGCGCATAGGTGCTCTCACGTCGCCACATACTACTATTAATTTTATTGTCAGCTTTAACGCATAATGAGAACTTACTAATTTTTGTTATTTACTACATCGTCATCAAAGGCTACTTACAACAAACTAAGACGGAGAAAAAAACAATGTTTATATTGAATTATCAACCAATAATGTTTAATTCATGGGTTTTTGTAAATTTAAGTTGAAAGAATGAATTTCTTTTTTAATAATATTAGAGTTATAAATGGATACACTTGGTTGTTTTTTAGCTGCAATTCTTTACTAAAACTGGTCCACACAATCAAAGTCAAAAGGAGAATAGGCCGAAAGTTATTACACAGCTAAACAGTATATTATGCTCTGAATTAAATACATTGCAAATTTTTGACATCTGGGAACTGTAGTACAGCTGAACACAACAAAAAGCCTTATGATTGTAAAGTGACTAAAATGTGTGAATTTAACAAACAAAATTTTTTAAAATTCATTTACTTGTTTTTATTTCATTTCATTTAACTATTTCCAACGTAATGCCCACTACTATATTCCTGGTATTTTCTCCCATATTCTGGCTGAAAATCTGTGCACGCTCTACCTGAAAGACACTGTATTGGTCCAGTGGTCATTAAGACTCCTGACGCTGGCAGACCTGTGAAGTACACTCCAGAATCTATGCCCACACTCGTCTTGGATCCATCCGTAAAGATAGAAATATAGGTTCTTATCACCATCTCTTTCCCATCCCTATCACTCCTGGTGGGTATCATTGCATTGACACTCCCCCACCCTCGGAAAGGTACTTGATAGTATGTTTCTTCCTTAAAATTATATTTGAGTCCATCTTTTCGAATATGTTGGAACCCTTTCACTTTCCAACCCCGCTCTAAGCCTGACAGCAGTAATTGCAGCTACACTTAAGCATTAGAGATCTAGCTTCAATTAAGAATGACGTCCAGTGTCGCCGTGGGCTTGGTGCACAGACTTGGAGTGAATAGTTACATTTTTATTATGGATTGACGTGCACATCAGATGGAGAAACCGCCCCACCCTTCCAGAACCTGGTTTAAACATGACCTAGTCATTATCTGAAATTGAAGAGCACACATTTCATTAATAGGACGTGTCATGGTG
>OZ005740.1:130036864-130205522 GCA_963930735.1 Dioctria linearis | reverse complement strand
TTATCTCGTGGGCTTCTTGAACGATAAGTTTCGATAATTGGATAGTCTTATATAGAAGAAGTTGATGCTTAGCACTGTTCAATAAATCTAATTGTTGCAATCTTTTCCCGATGTGTAGAGTAAAACTTTTCGAATCGTATATGGGCAATAGCCGCAGAATTAAGCTACGTGGAGAAAGCTGTTGGTATTCATTGGGAAATGATACTCTCTGAACATGTCGAACCCAAAATTAAGGTGCTTGATTAATTTCGCTGCATGCAAGATTCCCTTTGTTGCGGATGTCTGATGCGGTTGTGCTGTTATGTACAAATCTATTGCACCCAGCTGTTATTCTTAGCAGAGGTGACAAGGACGAATATGTGTGAATTAAGGTTCAATATTCGATCGTGGTAATTGAAGTAATAGAGCATTTTCTTCAAGAACTAGATTTGAATCCGAAGACGAACGGGAGTTGTTGGCCATGACGCTGATATAAATTTTAGCCATGTAGGTCCTTGCCACCATAATGGGTGGTGAGGTAATCTTGCTGCTTGGAGTTCTCTGGAAGCACAATGCAGGATTCCAACTTGAAGGAACATATCTCCAGTTGGCATTTGGAACCAACTCTAGAGCTTGGCTAACTCGGTTGGCCACAAATGTTTTCCATTCTGTCGGATATGAGGTCAGCCATGTGAAAGCTGTCAGGTATTCTCTCCAGCAATATATTGGTAACTGTTCGAACTTTAAGGTTTGTTGGACAGTGTTCAACAGGTGGGCACCCATGAGCTCCAATCTAGGAATAGATAACCTTTCAAGGGAGCTAGTTTGGTTTTTTCACAAAGTAGTGAAACCTGGATATAGGTGTATTCATGCATTGATCTCAGATATACAACGGCAGAGTATGCTACTTCCGAGGCATCTGAAAAGCGTGGAGTTCATAAGACATAATTGATGAGTGAAATCCAATCCACCTTGGGATTAATACATTCACTGGTTTATTCCAGTCAAGCTATTGCAACCGTACGTGCTGGATAAAAGATTTAGCCAAAACAATCGTAGGAGATAACAATCCTAAGGGATCGCACAATTTCGCTGCTACATCGGAAATTAGGGTACTTTTAGTAAGAACCGTTGGTGGCTCTAGAAGTTTCACTTGTTAATCAAAACAATCTGATGTAGGATTCTAAAAGAGTTCAACAGTTTTAATGATTGAGTCCGCTGATAAGTTCAGAAACTGCTTCCGACACTTGTCATACATAAAGAAATATGAGACCAGGTCACCCTTACCCAATACACAATCGCATCAACATAAACAAACTAAATCTATTAACGCGACCGATTAAAGTAGGGCGCAAACGTAATGAAAGGTTTATCACATGGCAACCGTGATTCCGTAGCATCACATAACGACCGTGATTTTGTAACATTCACGCTACGACGAAACTACAATCTTCGATGAAAATTTATCAAAAACATTACGTGAAGGAGAGACATTTAAAGAATAATAACAAATTCTTCGTGACATCTTAGCTACATCGAATCTACAATCTTCAAGAAAAGACCGTGATTTTGTAACATTTACGCTACGACGTACCTACAACCTTCGAGAAGACTGTGACAAATTTCAATCATCGGATAATTTCATCTCTAGAACGTGCCGTATTTTTGTAGACCGTGACAACGAATCGACAATCTTCAGGATACGATTCAAAAATTTTAGAGGCAAACGTGACATTGTGGCAACCAAGCTACCTGTGAAGATCAATTAAATTGCAACAACAGTTAAAGAACAAAGTAACATGTAACGACGACATATGCAAATTATAAAGAATACTGCGTGCTATAAGAGCAACATGGAATCTAGCAGAAAATAATATAAGCTTTGGGATGACGAATTACCGAGCAGTTAGAGATTTATAGTACGGTTGTTCTATAGACCATTAAAAATAATTAGTAAATGATAATATACAGATTTAGATAAATTAATTTAAATTTGAGATAAGCAATTTAACTTTATTGGTATTAATTTTCTGATAGATCAAATTCGTAAATAGCTAAACGTAATACAAATAAGCAGTAATAAATCATTCGTTCCATCAGTAATAAATATGAAGTACGGAAAATTTTTAGCAATAAATATACTTATGGATAATACTATAAATAATAGATGGATAATTTAATTTGATGGAAAAAATTTCTTTTTCTCATAGGTAGAGATTATAAAAGTAAAATTATAAAAAGTGTAATGATCGATGAAAAAGAAAGCAGCTAAATGATAGCAATTAGAATTCATTTATTTTGCATTCGAGCGCGGTACCAAAGTTTTTTTTCCTGTAAAAGCTTGATCAAACAATTTGTCAGTACATACTTCTGAACTAGAGAACACGTATGGACAAACTAGCAAAAATCGAGGACGAACTAAAAAGAATTCTAGAAAATTTCAAAAAAACTAAAAATAGGCCGTATACAGAAAAATCATTACAAGAAAAAAAGAATTAATATACAAACTCCACGAAGAGGCAACGGAAATAGTATCGGTGCCAACAGAAGTGGCTACAATATTACAATACAAAGTAATTTATGGCAAAATCAAAGTATTGGCAGAAGATATTCTAAATCTAGTGAAAGATCAAAAAGGCTACACCATGGCATTCGATATTAGAACTGCAACATCCCTGCTTCAAACCTATGATGGGAAGCACGAGGAGACGGAAACATTCGTTGAATCAATGGAGCTACATAAGAACATAAAAAAATAATGATCAAGTTCATTAAAACGCGAATAACAGGGAAAGTAAAACTTGCAATAACAGTAGATGTTAACACAATCGAGGCAATAAAAAAAAAATACGCCACAAGTTCTCAGTCAAACTGTTGAACACAGCTGAAAAATAAAAAGAAAACAATTAAAATACAATATATTAAGTATTTAATACTTCCCTAGAATTCCAAGATCCTGTGCCCAATCATCACTTGCCTCCTGTATCTTCAAGAAGTATCTGAATTGAAAAAAATATATATATATTAGTTTAATAGAACCAATTGGAGTAACTATTATGCAGTACAATAAAAAATTTAAGTACATACATGCAAAACTACCAAGGAACCAATTTCTTGGCAGTACAACAACAATTGCATGCAAATGTAAATATTGCCAATTCTTGCAAAATTAATGTTTTCTGCATAATAAACATTTGCAAATTATGCAAATATGTTTACATATGCAAAAGCGTATAATTAACAAAAATCAACAATTTACCTCACTGTTGACATATCACAAATCAGTTTCCAGCATAAATAATATATAAGAATTTACATATTTCCTACAAATAATTTGTGCCGGAACTGACACATAATTAAAACTAAACACTTAAATAGTGATAAAAGACACTTACCTGGACAATTAATCCACAATTTGCCGTGAAAAACACGAAAACCAACACGACACTTTCGAATTAAAACACCGCGATCGCGACTGTCAACTTGACACGGTGAAAAGCTGTTTATACGAAGTTGGCTACGCGCTACCTGTTGGTAATGCTTAAGAACCGCGAAAGTTACCCGGTAAATAAATATTCGCGAAAAAAGGTAAAATTAATTCCCATAATAAGTGTGAAAGAGAAAGATGCGAAAACAAGATGCAAGAAAAATGAGAAATATTTGCGTTCCACAGTGGCGATTGTCATAATATGGCAGGAAGCCGCCATCTTGATAAATTTCAGAAAAATTAAAATATTTAATAAAATAAATTACGAAAATTCATGGATAATTTTAAATAAATTAGTTGAAGGAAATTGGCACATTTTGACATAAGTATACAAGTCAAGCAAAGTCGAAAAATATGCTTAATTTGCATTTTTCGTGTGGAACGTATGTCAAAATGGCCGCGCAGAGCCTATAAAAAAGGGGCAATTCCTAAGATGGCTCTCACTTTTTTGACAGCGATCACAAGTGTAGTATCAAGCAAGTTTTTCTCAGCAGAAAATATTTTTTTAGTTTTCAGCAATAAGCATAAAATACAACGTGCCTTTAAAGGTACAATATTTTTACATGCTTAAAGGTTGTGTGCAGTGGGTGTTGGCAGAGGACAGGAAGTTTGTGATTTTTGTTCGACAGATAAGTATTGTGTCAATTAATTTAGTAAATAAGTTTCTTGCATAAAAATTAAATACTTGCCAGCTTTCGGCATTTTAATGATACATGCAAGGAAACAAATTAGTTAAGTAATTAAGTTAAAATAAGCGCAAAGTGAATTAAAATAAGTGCATAACGCGTAAAACTAGAAAAGGCTACAAATTGCATTTAGTTAAATATATGCCAAAATACGGCATAATAACTACATATGCAATCGAACAATTAATAAACAGAATTAAATTAGTGAAAAAATTAAATTGTAGTGAATTTATAAATTGAAGTGTTTCACATTAGAATTATTCAATAAATACAGCATTAAACATAAGCACACATATCTTTTTTCATACCGCTACACTGCCCAACTAAATGCCGTAATATAGCTGTAGTTCTCGATTGCAGCTACATTACAAAACACAAACGCGGTACTGGCTCAATTAAACACATGCCGGCAAAGAAAGAGAAAATTAGTAGACTGTACAAACCAAATTTAAACCTCTCCAGCCAGCTAACAAGAGCACTGATAATTGAAAAAGTGGTGACAGGAGAAGCAGCTGAATAATTGGCTGAAAAAGTTGCAAGACAGTCCCTCATAAATAATGTGACCAGTCAAGGAACATCGCTTATATTAAAAGCCAGCAATCTAACAACTTTGCCGGAAATAACAACAAAAGCGGCGATGGTGGACAAAGAGCAGGCGCATAACATTCCTCATTTTAACAGCAACCAACATGGGATATCAGGTAACTACCCAAATAAGAGTAGATACAGTTGGCATGGCTATAGCAATTACAATAGAAATAATAACAGTAATTGACAAAAATACTACAACCGAAATAGACCAATCTATAGCAAAAATAGTAACAGAAATTACCAGCCCATGCAAGTACAACAAGCAAGTCAACGGCAGAATAATCAGAATCATAAGAGCTCGCAAAACAGAAGAGTTCAGCACTATGAATCGGGGGAATACCAAAACCTCCAGCCAGAACCAGAACCGGAAAGGTTGGGGGTGGTATCATCAACATGCACACACCAAGAATATTAAACATAAACCTCTCCCTAACTAATCTTATAAAAGCATATTTCGAGATGTGCGGAGTAGTATGCACCTTTATAGTGGATACTGGGCCAGATATTTCAATATTTAAAAGAGGTAAAATTACCGCCGATCAATTAAACCAACTAAAAAATACATGCTTTATTCATGGTATAACAGATTATAAAAGGCAATCAATGGGGCGACAAACACATAAATAACTTTTAACGATCAATTTCCGATCGAACACACCTTTCAAATAGTTACTGACGATTTTTCTATAGGCACTGACGCAATTCTGGGACTAGATTTTTAACAAAAAACAAAGCAAGTATTGATTACGACACTTGGACGCTGACCAGAAATACGTCAGATGGAATAACAGAGATACCCATACTTAGCGTTCCTTCTCCAAACCCAATAGTCATACCACCAAGATGTGAAATAATTCGAAAAGTTCCCATACAAGAACAAAATGATTCAGAAATCTGGTCGTAGCAAGACAAGCAATACAACCATGGATATTCATTACAGGAAAATCAAAAATTAACCCACTACTAAAAATACTAAATACAACAAACAAAACAATTACACTTCAAAATTTAAAACTTTCAACAAAACCACTTTCAGACTTCAATCTAATTAAAACACCTAAAGACAAAAGATCAGAAAAAGTAATTTCAAATTTAAAACTTGAAACTATCGCAAGCTATGCTAGATCACAATTTGAAAAACTATGTCACGATTTCAGTGAAATTTTTGCATCAGATGACGAACCACTAACATCAAATAATTTCTATAAACAACATAAAGAAGTGGCAGATAACGTACCTGTTTATACAAAAAAATACAGAATTCCCGAAGCTCATAAAACTGAAGTAGACCAGCAGGTAGACAAAATGTTAACTGACGGAACTGTGGAAGATTCAGTGTCGCAATACAATTCACCAATATTACTAGTCCCCAAGAATTCAGGCGACCAAAACAAAAAATGGGGTTTAGTAGTAGTCTTTAGGAATCTGAACAAAAAAGTTCTGCCGACGAATTCCCATTACCTAGAATAGAAGAAATACTCGACCAAATGGGTAGAGCAAAATATTCCTCTACTCTAGATTTAATGTCAGGATTTCACAAAATCTCTCTGGACAAACAGCATTCTCAACCAATAAAGGCCATTTCCACTACACCAGACTACCTTTCGGACTTCACGTCAGTCCAAATAGTTTTCAAAGAATGATGGCAATAGCCATGGCAGGGTTACCACCAGAAAGAGCATTTTTATATATCGACGATATTATAGTCGTCGGATGCGATCAGCAATATCATTTGAAAAATCTCCTAACAATCTTAAAAAGGTTAAGAGAAAGAAACCTTCAGTTGATTCCAGAAAAGTGTAAATTCTTTCAGACAGAAGTCACCTATCTAGGACACAAAATATCAGCAGAAGAACGTTACCAAATAACGTTACTCATGTAAGGGACAGGTAATCCATGTCACACTATAGAGTAAATCCAATGGGATTTGGGCGTATGCACGAGAAAAGTGAAAGTTGATGAGAATAAAGTTGCCTTTTGTACCAATTGTATGTTAAGTAAATGGCGGAATTGGAAAACATTTCAAGAAAACAGAGGAGTGCTTATCTCGTGTGCCACTGTTGATCTGAAAAATGAGAGTAGAGTTGCTATGTTCGGACAAATGTGAACTCATGCAGTGTACCTGCCCAAGAGGTGGGCTTATTTTTTTGTGTTTGGATCGCGAATCGTTCTTGCTTTTCATGCTATATTCGGATACATGTGAATACACGCAGTGTACCTGCTCAAGAAGACGGCTTGTTTTTTGCCTTTGGATCGCGAATCGAACTTGTTTTTCGCACGTGACAGAGGTTTTGTGTACACACTGTCTTCGTTGGGGCCCGTGGGGGCAAAGCTCCGTCTTCTTGGCGGGCTCATGGGTGGTGGGGCCAATGGGGGCAAGGGGAGCAAAGTTGTTGTTCACACTAGTCTTCAAAGGGTCCTGTGGGGGTTCGGGGGCGAAGTCGTTGTTTACATTTTGTTTTGAAAGCGAAAGTGGCTGTCGATAGAGAAGCGGTGAATAAATGTTGGGTAAGGTAAGTTTTGCGTAGGTTCGAATTAATGTGGTGGCGTCGATCTGAAAAAAGATCAGGCGAAGAATAAAAGACGTGGTTAATAACAGTCAAATACTTTTATTGCAATCAATGAACTTGTTTTATTTATGTAGGAATAAAAACTGAAGAAATTTGTTTTCCACTGTTTACGGAAGCTTATAATTCCTGGATGGAATCATCAAAAAATATTTGCGGAAGTAGCTTGGTTCCTGGATTATGTTAGTGTAGCGTTATATTAAAATAAGAACGAGCATAAAGAGATTCAGATTTCGATTTAATAAAAACTTCATATGCAGGTTTGCTTAAGCAATCGTACTCACAGCAAAACACTTACCTACTATAAATCAAGAAAATTCTTCAAAATTATGATCTTAATGCTATTCAAAATTTTAAGCAAACAAAGGATAATTCGCAGGTGTTAATGTTGGTTTGCTTTGTGGACCGTTTTGGTCTGTGCTGCAGTTGAGTAATTACGCTAGGACAGCACCAGACCACCGTTTTAGCTTTCAGGATTTCGCCATAGATGGCGCCACCGTCGCTAGGTGGTTTGCACCCATATTAAATGTAGGTTTGTGTCTTGGCTGTATTGGTTTGTGCCTTGTATACACCATTGTGTCTTGAGTGGTTTTTGTCTTGGAAGCACCATTGTGTCTTGACTGAACTGGTTTATGTCTTGGATGCACCGTTTAGTCTTGACTGTGCCCTAGCGGCATTGGTCGGTACTACCAGCATGCTCTGGGATGTGTCATTTGGTATTGACTGCGCTCTAGCGGCATTAGCAGGTACTACTAGCATGCTCCGGTACTATGGTTTTATGGGATGTGTGTGTGGGTGAATGTAACGTTTGGTCTTGACTGCACCCTAGAGGTATTAGCTGATACTACCAGCATGCTCCGGTACTACGGCATTCTTGGATGTGTGGTGCGCCTAAATGTGGGCTTTTTTCTTATGATTTTGTATCAGATATCGACGTTAATAATGATTTCACCCTCTCCAACTATCTTTTACATTAAATGAACTTTTTCAGCTCCCTTTACATATATGGTTTTGTTTCGAAGCCATGGTTCAACTATAGTGTACTGCTTATAATATGGTATGTAGCCATCATCCCAGCGGAATCCATGAAAATTGGGTTGAAGCCATTTTACTTGCCTTTTTTTGCTGAAGTCAAATATTTGTGGTTGAAATGTAAAGTGCTGCATCTAGTTTTCATTGTTTAAAATAGCTACTTCTTTAGTGATAAATTCATTGAGGTTTATTTTGAATCCTTGGACGTCTACGATGACAGCCATCTTCTTAATGTAACTTTCTGACTTCACTTGTCAGAGGACTGTATTCCACTATTCGATCGTGTAGAAGCGAGGATATTTTCAGATACCTTGAATTCTAGCCTTATGTCAATAGGTCCAGTTTTTATTGTTTCATGTTGATGTGAGCAATCAATGACAGCAATCGGAGAATCGGTTTTGAACTTCTCCCATGTGAGGAACGACTGATACTGATAACCATAGTATGATTGTGTAAACTTTATATACATCTCATACATCAATGCGTATCTATTCAAATCAAATTTCAAATTCAAGTCATCATAGGGATATGATTCTTAGTTCAAATAAACTGTAACATCGGTAAGTTGGCAGTGATCAAACTTGCTTGCATCTTTGGTTTTATCGTTCCTTCGATTCGTTTGTAATGCTAAGATGATAAATCGAGTTTTCTCCACTTGAGTGGAAGTCTTAACTGACCAGGTTTGATGCGTGGATTCCAGTAGTACTGGATACTCATATATGTCCCAGCTATGGAATGGTATTTGTATCGGGCGACCTCTCCCGATAATTTTATATACATAGTTGCAGCTTTTCATCATCGGATACTGTAACATGCGGAATGCTCCATTGAAGTATGGTAATTTCAATTTTCACCTCATCTGCGGGCGATATAATGGGCTTAGCATCTGTCCTGCTCCGAATCAATATGATTTCAGGTTTGGAATTTATCAGACTTTTCTTGTCATCTTCAGCGAATCCCACTAATTAGTTCAGAGGTACACAATAGTTAAGCAGTCCATTGGCTGGTATAACGGATGAATCTGGTGACCAACTGCCGTTGAGTAGTATCCTGCTTACATTTGCATTTAGCGATACGTAGTTTTTTAATGTTGTCGCAATCCCAAGATTTCTTGTACGGTCGATTTCCACTGCATTCAGTTCATAGCATATTTCCTCAAAAAGAAATGGTAGAGCGTTGTTAGCTAATTTTGCGGTTGTTGAAACGGTTTCATCCAGCTTTGTTAGCGACCCCTCAATGTAAAGAAAACTCCGGCTGTGTAGAAGATTCAAGTCCTGATGTTGTACAGAGATACGGATTTCATCGCTGTTTTTAAATGATGTTAGAAATGGTGAATAGGAGTGATGTTCAAATTTAGTAACACTGTTATCAAAACGAGCATCTGGTGCAATATCTAGTATTCCTTTATTCATTGTTTCAGCGTTAAGCCTATCGATTGTAAATATGCTGTATTTGCAGGTGTTAATGTAGGTCTTGATCGCTTCAAGGATGTCCACTGACTAATGATATTGTTTGCTCCGAACTCGTATTTATCATTAATTTATATCAACATACTGTGGCTTCAAATGTAACCTGATGGTTATAGTCTCTCCTCTGAAGTTGATTAAGTCACCGTCTTGGTCATGGAGTTTCAATGTTAGAGAACTTATACGTTTGGTGTTCACAGGCAAATAGATTACATTTTTGGGTACCTCCACCATTTTATACCCAGGCCCCACGTTCGGTGAAAACTCGTGAAGAGTGTGTACTTGTGTGTTGTTAAAGAATGATCCTGATATAATATTACATTCGATGCGTATGGTACTTACTTTAATGATGTTGACTGGCAACTCTGATGTATGCACTATATTAGCAGATAAGGTTCTTTTTCTGAATCCTAGCAGAGGAGCTATGGACCTCTGTTTTTCAAAACGTATTTCTTCAATTGCCTTAACTTCACTCTTCAATGTATTGTTGTTAGCCTTTATAGCAACTTTTATCCTTCTCCCTTCTTTATCCAAGTATCCTTGTACATATTTTGCAATAACATCAATCTCATAGGATCCAACAGGTATCTCAACAACCTCATTCCCTACATGAACCAGATTATTGCTCACATCAATATTTGGTGTAGAGTTGTATGTTTGCAAATCAATTAATCCACAAACATAATCCGTTGCTAGCTCCAGCGGAGGAAAGTACTCAGAAGTGAGTAGAGATGAATTTCCCGTGAGAGTAAGTGTTAATGACATGGCGGTTGATAATGAACTGTCACAATTTCAATATAGATACATTTATTTATAGATAATAATTAATGGCTATAACAATTATATAAAAACTCTAAGCATAAGTGTCCGCAAATTACTGCATCATAGTTCTGATAAGAACTGTAGTTGTACGTAATATTCCTACCCAAGTAGTTTATGAGCTCCCTTGGTGCTTGGAGATTGCCAAAGCTATGAAAGTATTCGATGTTATCACCTTTCTTGTAGTACGCTACCCAGTGTGTACCTGCTCCAGTTGAGATGTCCAAGTTAACAATACCGCTTTCTCGCTCCCATGGCTTTTTAGGTAGATTATCACGCATAAATACTCCTCTGAAGTGTGGCAAGTGTGTGGTATAATTGTGAAGATCTAACTCGTTAGCGGTCTTTTGGGTAGCGTCTTTAATAGTTTTTTGGTTGAGGTTGTAGATAGGGTCCAAGTCCTTTTCTGTATGGCTTCAGGAACAGCCCGTTTCCATCTTTACCAACCGCTATAGTTTCCATTGCTTGGTTATGACGTTTGCTTGCTTCCAATTTTCCCTTGCCGCACTGGTATCCTTTACTGCTTTAGCTATGCCTGCTGCACCTCCCGATAGTGCTCCCAATGCTGAAAGCCCAGCAAACAACGGGATGAGGAACGGAAGTGACCCACCAACCTTTGGTACAGGTATCACTCGTGGAGTTTTAATTGATTTCTTATCCACAATATATTTAGCTGCACTAAGACCTATTTTTGTAGCTTCCATCAAGTGTTTTGGTTTTTTGATTTTTAAAATCTTACGTGCATTTCGTACTGCTTCTCGGAATGTGGGTTGGCGTTTATTTTTAGCCTTAAGACCCATACCTAGCTTAATTTTAGCCTTCATTGCGTCTGTTATGGCACGTTCACTCAAATTTGCATCCGTAGATTTTGCGGGCTGCCAGGCTTTTTCAGGTAATATTTTATCAGCTATATGTCGATCACTTGTATCTTTATTTCGCGAGTATGCTATATCGTGTTCCTTGCAGGCTGCATTCAGTGGATTAATGCCCGGATATCCTCTCGCCAATCTTTGTTGTAACTTTGTTCCTGGTCCACAGTACTGGTATCCCGGTAGATGTAATTCTACAGGTAATTTGTTGATGATTGAATTTAATAGTCCTCTACCCCCTTTCTAAAATTTTCTGGACCGTTTCGATTTGTGATCCGACATCTTATAAGGTTCCGATGATACTGTTGAAATGTAGAGCGCAAGTTAAGCGACCCTCAGCATACATATATGCACACAGCAAAGCGTGCACAAAAAAAGGCAATATTCAATAGCAAAGCATTAAATTACAAAAAAAAACAGTGTTGCAGGTTTACTATGAATGAAACACTCACTGCATGAATGAAACTGCAGTAGAAAAATTGTAAAAAAAAAAAAAAAATTAATAGAAAGAAGAAATTACAATTCAAGCATACTAGCCATGCGAGTGAACTCATAGGTAAACATGCAAATAAACACAATGCATAATGCCGTGTGAACTTTGAGTGTAGCGAAAAAGCTTACTCGACGCTTTGTGTGTTTGTGCATTGACCGATTTCAGGTGATCGATCGGTGTGAAATTAATTTTAAATTCTAAATACTTTTTGCGATATTGATTAGGTAAGCGATTTTCATAATGTATAAAAAGACTGTAATTTATTGAATAAATCAGAGTTTAATTTTGACTCCACTTGGTATACATTGATTAAGCGAGCTGCCTTAGCTCCGAAATGGAAGTATTAAAAGGTAATTGAGCCTATTGGCTCTCAGCCCTCAGCTTGACTGCACTTTGAGCTTCTTAGCTCTAAATTCAATCAAGTTAGCTAAACTCTACTTTGAGTTTCATACCTCTGACCCAGCGCGGCATCATTTGCAACAAGATTCATTTATATTAAAACCAAACTTTGAGCTTCACTGCTCTCACTTGGTCGAGATATAAGAGTATAGAGCCGTTGTCAAGCTCTACCGCTTATATCTCCTCGTTAATATAAATTTATTCTTTCTTTCTTTCCGGTCTCTTTGGATAAGAAGTAGAATCAACAGAAGTGGTAAAAAGATCATTACATGGCGACCCTGCCCTACCGAACAGGAAATCTTCTGATCAACACCGAACTGATGAACTACTAAACCCGTGGAAGGAGTTAAAGAAGTCTTTGGAAGAAGCACTGAAAGAGCCAACAGCGGGACCGCGACCAATAACTATGGAAGAATATCGCCAGAAATATAAGAAAGCAGTGCAACACGAAGAAATTCAACAAAAAAAGCAGAAAACGAGAGCCGGTTTTGAAGAAAAATAAGAGCGGAAACTAAGGAGTACCATCGACAGCTTGTAATAGCGACTGGAGAGCAGCGTAATCTATTTAAAAAAAAATCAATTCTTTTCAATTCGCATTTCGCTTTCAATTGTGTCTTTTAAATTCATAGTTCCCATTTGGTGAATTGATTCTTAGGTCAGTCAACAAAAATATATATATACCATCATGGGCAAGAAGGCTTCAAAAATGCAAACAGAGGAAATACTAATAAACAATAATGCAAGTTCCTCAACGAATAATATAACACCAAGCAATCGGAATCTATCAGATTTAGAATTGAGTCTCTTAGTACTGGCAATCATTGCCTTAATCATACTAATAATCTGGAGAATCAAGAAGTTACTTGTCAAGCAAGTAAAGAAACAAGTAGCAGACGCAAACGTTTAAACAGAGAACAGAGAATATACGTCCACCTACATTCTAAACAAATCCGCTGAGGTTGAAGACATAAAGGAAAACTTCAATGAAAAATATAGGGAAATACTGAAAATAAGTGAAGAACAAGCAATTGAACATAAGAAACGTTTTGACAAGCTATACGACAGCGTAATTGTGATCTTAAAAGATAAAACCAAATCTGTATTGGATAACGAAACTTCAACTAAAAACAGCAAAATGCCAAACTTCGACGTAGCTACTGCGTCAAAAATAATACCAGAATTTTCTGGAGATCGTAAGAACTTGGACAATTTTCTAAGTCTAGTGCAATTTCTACATGATGATTTATCAGAGGAAGCACAAAAGAAAAGACTACTAGACTTTGTTTTGAAAACTCGTCTCACATCAATAGTAAAAAACAAACTAGGTACTTTTCCAACCCCCACCAATTTAGATTCATTTCAAAAAAATTTAAGAGATATATATAAAACAAACAAAATAAACAAAGGTAACTCAGGCCAACAAAAATGTAACAGATTTTGCAGCGAAAATTGAAGACTTAATCACACAATTAAACACCTTACAAACAACAGAACAAGGTGAATCTAGCAGATCAGTAATAGTAAAATTGAACGATCAACTAGCACTAAACGCCTTCAAAAATGGCCTACAAGAACATTTAAGGGCAACGGTCTTTGCTGCAAGACCTAAAACGCTAAACGAAGCAATACAAATGCTCGAAAGCTATTCAGACATTCCAATAATAACAATAACTTTTCAAGACACAATTATCGCAACAAACCTCATAAATATAACAATCAATCGTCGCACAGAAATCAAAATAATAACCGACAAAATAACAACAGCTTTCTCAGGTATGATAACCGTAGAAACAATAGCACTACCTACAGAAGAATACAAGTAGCCCAATCGGGAAACGGGCAAAGCCCCGAAGCGGAATCGGGGGACACACATTAAAAATATACAATATAAACAAATTTTTAACCAACTACGTATCACTATCCACAAATGTATCATTCGGCAATAAAACCTTTCTTATTGACACAGGAGCCGACATATCAATTTTAAAGATAAATGAGTTGAAATCGAGAGATGGAATTCAAGAGCATAATAAATGCAAAATCAAAGGTATCACGCGATCAGAATCCAGTTCCTTAGGCACTTTAACAGCAAGTATAAAGATAGATAATCAGAATATCCCACAAGAATTCCACATTGTAGATGAAACATTTCCTATAATGACCAATGGAATACTAGGAAGAGACTTTCTCATAAAAAATTCCTGTAAGATAAACTACTACAATTTTACTATTTCAATTTTTTTTAATGATTCAAAATACACTTTACCAATGTATACGAAATTACCAAATCTGAAAGAGATAAAAATTCCTGCTAGATCTGAAATAATACAAGTAATAAAAACTGGCATTACTGAAGATAGCGTAGTTTTGAATGAAGAAATTCAAGAGGGAATTTATATAGCAAATTCCATCATACCCGCAAAAGGTATCGCTCATGTCAAAATTCTGAATACTCTAGACAAGGAAGTAACCTTATATAATTTCAAACCTAAAACAGAACCACTGCAAAATTATCACATTTTCAATGCCATAACCACGCAAGAAAATAAAAATAGATACAGTAAACTTCTAAAAGAATTAAAAATTGAAAATCTAGATCAATATGCAACTACCTCCATTTTAGACATTTGTAAAAAATTTTCAGACATCTTCTATTTACCAGGTGACAAACTAACGGTAAATAACTTTTATAACCAAAAAATCTCCACTATAGATAAAATTCCAGTTTATATAAAAAACTATAAGCTTCCCGAAACCCAAATTGAAGAGATAAACAATCAGATCGGGAGTCTCATTAATGAAAATATAGTAGAACCATCAGTTAGTCCATATAATTCACCACTGCTGATCGTCCCAAAGAAATCCGATAATGATACTAAAAAATGGCGTCTTGTTGTCGATTTCAGACAATTAAACAAGAAAATTCTAGATGATAAATTTCCATTTACAAGACTTGAAGACGTGTTAGATAAACTCGGAAGAGCTAAATAGTTTTCCACACTAGACCTCACAAGTTCTTTTCATCAGATAGAATTAGAAAAGAAATCAAGACCATTAACAGCATTTTCTAGTAACAAGGGACATTACAAATTCAAAAGATTACCTTTTGGCTTAAAAATTTCCACTAATAGTTTTCAGCGAATGCTTTCAATAGCTTTAGCTGGATTAGATTCAGAAGCATTCCTCTATGTGGATGATATCATAATTTTCGGATGTAGTCTAAAACATCATAACCAAAATCTGATAAAAACTTTTAACAGACTAAGAAAGTATAATCTAAAATTAAATCCGCAAAAATGTAAATTTTTGCAAACAGAAGTTACTTATTTAGGACATTTAATAACAGAAAAAGGTGTCAGGACCGATCCCAAAAAAATTGATACAGTATAAAATTACCCAACCCCTGCAAATGCGGATGATGCTAAAAGATTTATTGCTTTCTGTAATTACTACAGAAAATTTATTCCAAACTTTGCGCATATGACAAAACCAATAAATTCGCTATCCAAAAAGAATACACCATTCATTTGGACAAATGAATGCCAAGAAGCATTCTCGGCACTTAAATGTAAATTGGTAAATGCACCAATCTTAAAATATCCAAATTTTAATGAAAAGTTTATTATAACCACAGATGCTTCACAATTTGCTCTTGGAGCAGTTTTATCTCAAGGTGAAATTGGCTCAGATCTACCAATTTCGTACGCTAGTAGAACATTAACTAAACATGAACTCAATAAACCAATTATTGAAAAAGAACTCCTAGCAATACATTGGGCAATCAATTATTTCAGACCATACGTGTATGGTAAAAAATTTATAGTGGTCACAGATCACAGACCTTTGGTTAGTCTCTTCACTCATAGAAACCCATCTTCCAAAATGACAAGGATAAGGATTGACCTATCTGATTATGATTTCGAGATTATCTATAAGCAAGGCAAAATGAACGCTAATGCTGATGCTTTATCGAGAATAAAAATAGATTCTAATATCCTTAAAGCGATGATACCTAATGCAAATATAAAAATAACAACTAGAGCAATGTCCAAAAAGGACAATGAAGATAACAATAAAAGGAAAACGACCCAACATGAATCCCCTACCAACGTAAAGACTGATCACCTTTATGCATGGGAATGCATCTCAATTAATGAAGTAAGAAGGGTCAAAGCATTACGCTTTGAAAGCAATAGTAATAATAACAGCAACAATGCTGATAAACAAAATAGCTCTAGGAAAACAAGAAATAGAATTAATGAAAGTTTGCCAAAAATAATAATAAATAAAAAGGGAGTGATAATCAAAATCAGTAATAATCCATATCATGACTTAGGTTTGATCTTGGAGACACTGATCTTTGAAATGAAGAAAATGAAAATAGAGTCACTATCGTTAGCGAAAGATGACATCATATTTCAATACATAAAGGTCGACAAATTTAAAATAATATTTAATGAGCTGCAGCGCAAGATAAATAAGAAAAATAGGCAAACAGAATTAAAAATATTGATATACAATCCTCCTAAAAGAATTCAAGATGAAGCAACTAAGAATGAAATAATTGAAGAATTCCACAACTCCCCGCATGGAGGACACGCAGGTGTCAAAAGAACAATCAACAAGATTAAACAAAGATACATATGGAAAAATCTAAGTAGAATGGTTAAAAATCATATAAATAAGTGTGAAAAATGTGCTAAAAATAAGATTCTGAGACATACAAAAGAAAAAATGGTGATAACAGAGACACCATCCACAAGCTTCGAGATCATATCGTTAGACACTGTAGGACCATTAAAGATATCGAACGAATATAGATATATACTAACTATACAGTGTGATTTAACTAAATATATCGAAGCCATTCCAAAAAAGAATAAAGAAGCAATAACAGTAGCGAAAGCTTTGGTCAAAGATTGCATTCTAAAATTGGCAATTTTAAAACAATAAAGACTGACATGGGAACAGAATTCGTCAATGAGATATTCACTAACATATGTAAATATTTACAAATAAAACATGTAACATCAACGCCATACCATCATCAGACGTTAGGCGCAATAGAGCGAAATCATAGAGTATTAAGCGAATATCTCTTATCATTCACTACAGATGACAACTGGGATGAATGGATTCCATATTATAGCTTCTGTTATAATACAACACCTCATTCTGACACGGGATACTCCCCATTCGAACTAGTCTTTGGAAAGCTATCAAACTTATTCAATAATCGCGAACTTAATAACAACAGCCTCATATACAATTATGAGGACTATTCCAATGAACTTAAATTTCGTTTAACTACAGCACACGAAAAAGCTAAAAATGCTCTAAACATACCAAAAGTGAATAGAAAAGAAAAAGCTGATAGAATATTAAATGTAATAGATTTAGAAATAGGCAGCTATTTATTATTAAATAAAGGTGATAGAAGAAAGCATCAATGTCCATATAAAGGACCATATAAAATAAAAGATATAAAAGGAGTAAATGTATATATAGAAATAGATAATAAAGTAAAGAAAGTACACAAAAATAGGTTAAAGATGATAGACTATAAAGCTGAATAAAATAACATAATATACAAGTAAAAACAATAAACATACTATTCAATAATATATTTTTTTTTTCTTCATCGACATAGATTACATATAACTATAAGAAATTTTATTTAACGTAATTTTCATAATATGATATCTAAAATTAATAATTTCAAAGTACCAATTAGATAGAAAAAAAGCAATTAATTAGATAAGGATATAAATTACTATAAATGTATGAAAGAATGTATAAATGAAAGAAAAATAACCATAGGGTCTACAAATTATGCCAAGACATTGTAAGATAATTACATATAACATACTTTTAAGACTTAATGTTGAACGCTTATTTCACTCAATATGGCAAAAAAAAATTTTTTTTCTCTCATGCACAAAATTTTTTTTTTCTTTTTACGGTGAGGAGGTAGAGCGCAAGTTAAGCGACCCTCAGCATACATATATGCACACAGCAAAGCGTGCACAAAAAAGGCAATATTCAATAGCAAAGCATTAAATTACAAAAAAAAACAGTGTTGCAGGTTTACTATGAATGAAACACTCACTGCATGAATGAAACAGCAGTAAAAAAATTGTAAAATAAAAAAAAAAATGAAGAGAAAGAAGAAATTACAATTCAAGCATACTAGCCATGCGAGTGAGCTCATAGGTAAACATGCAAATAAACACAATGCATAATGCCGTGTGAACTTTGAGTGTAGCGAAAAAGCTTACTCGACGCTTTGTGTGTTTGTGCATTGACCGATTTCAGGTGATCAATCGGTGTGAAATTAATTTTAAATTCTAAATACTTTTTGCGATATTGATTAGGTAAGCGATTTTCATAATGTATAAAAAGACTGTAATTTATTGAATAAATCAGAGTTTAATTTTGACTCCACTTGGTATACATTGATTAAGCGAGCTCCCTTAGCTCCGAAATGGAAGTACTAAAAGGTAATTGAGCCTATTGGCTCTCAGCCCTCAGCTTGACTGCACTTTGAGCTTCTTAGCTCTAAATTCAATCAAGTTAGCTAAACTCTACTTTGAGTTTCATACCTCTGACCCAGCGAGGCATCATTTGCAACAAGATTCATTTATATTATAACCAAACTTTGAGCTTCACTGCTCTCACTTGGTCGAGATATAAGAGTATAGAGCCGTTGTCAAGCTCTACCGCTTATATCTCCTCGTTAATATAAATTTATTCTTTCTTTCTTTCCGGTCTCTTTGGATAAGAAGTAGAATCAACAGAAGTGGTAAAAAGATCATTACAATATAAACAGGTGTACTTATAGGAATCCCGTTAGTCTTCAAAATGCGATTCATTAAACAACAACAAGCTTATCCTGTTCGAAATGCTGATGTAGCTGTTATGAACGAGAAAAAGAAGCATGGTCCTCTATTGCCTAATAGTATAAGGAGCATCATTGTTGGACCATCCAATTGTGGAAAAACTCATGTTATGATAAGTTTGCTGGAACATCCCAATGGTGTCAGATGTGAAAATAGTTACATATATTCCAAATCCTTACATCAACCAAAGTATGAATACTTGAAGCGAGTGATCACTCCCATATCAGGATTGGGGTATTATACATTCTCAAACAACTGCGACGTTCTACCACCAGAGGAAGCCAAATCACATTCAGTGTTTATTTTCGATGATGTAGCATGTGAAAAGCAAGATTATGTGCGATCCTATTTTTGCAAGGGTCGCCACGAAGACATAGACAGCTTCTATCTTTGTCAAACATATACGCATATACTAAAGCACTTAATACGTGACAATGCTAATTTAATCGTGTTTTTCAAGCAAGATGACTTGAATTTGAAACATATCTATAATGATCATGTGAATACAGACATGAAGTTTGATAAATTTCGAAGATACTGTGCTGCGTGTTGGAAGGATGAATATGGATTCTTGATGACTGATAAGGATAGCTCATTAAACAAGGGGCGCTACCGTAAAGGATTTGATACCTTCATTGTACTATAAAAGGATGAAACATGCGAACTCTTCATAAGTCGAAGTTGTAACTCAGCCGAAAGCACACCGAACGCTGTGGACCTGCTGAATAGATTAAAGCTGTTCACCTCTTATCAGACCTGTTTAAAAGCTGTTAATCTGTCATCAGAGCTGTGTGAAAAGCTGTTAAGCTGTTATCAAAGCTGTTTGGAAAGCTGTTAAGCTGCTATCAGAGAAGTTTGGAAAGCTGTTAAGCTGTTATCAGAGCTGTTTGGAAAGCTGTTATCAGAGCTGTTTGAAAAGCTGTTTACCTGTTATGAGAGCTGTTTGAAAAGCCGTTATTCAGCTAATATCGAAGATGAATGAAAATTTATTAAAAGAAATCATCAGGACAAGGAATGCAGTGCAAAGGAAATTTAAAGCTCTAAAGACGGGAAGGATTGAAGCAGGAGCTCAACTTGAAGAAACTTTCCAGCCAATCACCAAAACCCTTAAAAGAGTTTGTAACAAAAGTCAAAAACGAGCCAACAGTAAAGTTGGAGTCAAAAGAAGAAAGAGAAGAAGAAGAAGAAGACAACGAAATTGTGGAACCTTTCACTCCTCCAAAAACGAAAATATGTTCAAATGGAGGCTAGTAGCGCACCTATAAATTATGGAGGTTATTCCTTAACATCTGAAGAAGAATTCGCAACACATAAACATTCAAGAACATTGACAGGAAGGTCTCGTGTCAGTTCCCCCGATACGTCTGGATACATAGTTTCAAACTATTTCAAGCTGTTCACTGATAATAGCCCTAAAATTGATCCAACCTACGGAGTTTACTATGATGGCAACGCGTGGAGAACCGGTAATTCAACGTTTGATGATGATGATGTAGGAAATATTGTTATCAAGGAGAAGAGCTATAAAACAACTTAGGGGTTATGTGACCTGCTGTTTATGAAAGATCCTGTAAAAAGTCGATATACTAAAGAGGATTTAATTAATTATGGATCTATTTTCAGAGATACCAATGCATATAAACGTGACTATGCTGAAGATAGGCAAATAAAGTGTACTAGAGCGGATAAGTATAAAGCTATAATCAGTAAACGTATACAGCATAAAGGCATGGGACTATTGCGTCCGCCTAAAGAAAACATTGATCACATTTATTGGGATGATCCAAATGAATTAGTGATAGACTGGGCCTCCTAATGGCATCAAAGCAGGCGGGAAACACCAGTCACAACAATGTAATTGTATCTATCCTGGAGGAGTTGCGAGAAGCAGATGTTATAGTTTAAATACTACTGCATTACCATACTTCATCACAATCTACCGATGAGCGTTGACAAGTTTGGACGTTTCTCTAAACTAGGATATCTTGGGAAAGCAGGTGATCGTAGACCAACAGGAGCTCAGGGACCAGGCGGTAAACAAGGAATTCAAGGACCAGATGGTAAACAAGGAGCTGAGGGTCCAGCTGGTGAACAATGAGAGCGGGGTATTGGATTTAATTTAACGATAAACGGCGACGACGATCTAAATTCAAAGTATATAAAACGACTTGGTGAACCCCTTAAAAATGATGATGCTACTACCAAAGACAAGAAAATTAAAATAGGTGTTGAAGAAATAAGAAAAACTATTAATATAGAGGTGATAAATTTAATGCCATATATCAATGATGAAATTGCGAAGATTGAAAACTATCTGTTTACTTCAGTAATAAATAAGAAACACTTGACACCAAAAGATGGTTTATATGAGTAAAAACTCTTGAGAAGTCTGTTTCATTTATAATTACGATGAGTAAAAGGCAAGTGGTAAATGAGCTGCATAAAACAGCGAGAAAAAAATTTAAACGACGTCGTGTGATTATCAAAGGACTAGATGACTTTTGGTAGGCAGGCTGGGTGGAAACGGATCCCTACAATTATGTGAACAAAGGTTACCGCTACCTGCTGACAGTAATTGATACCTTCTATAAATACTCATGGGCAATACCAATTAAAATAAAAACTGGTGTAGAAGTAAGAGATGCCATTCAGTCTATATTAAGCGAGGGACGAATACCTAAAAACCTGCAGACTGATGATGGAAAGGAATTCTACAACAGCCTCTTTAAAAAGCAAATGATGAAGCATGCAATTAATCATTATTCTACGTACAGTTTCCGCAAAGCATCAATAGTGGAACGATTTAACCGAACTCTGAAGGATTCGATGTGGAAACAATTCAGTTTTAACGGAACTTATCAGTGGATTGGTTTGGTAATGAAACTGCTCGCTGAATACAATTAAAGAATACATCGAACTACAAAAATGAGACCACGTGATATCAACGCCTGCAATGAGAAACAACTGCCTTCAACTGTATACAGTAATATAAAGATTGTTGTTCCTGCAAAGTATAAAGTTGGAGATTTTGTACGCATCAGCAAACACAAGCATATATTTGAGAAAGGGTATACACCAAACTGGACAGCTGAGATTTTTACAATTATTAAAGTTCAAAGCACAAACCCCATCAGATATCGGCTGGAAGATTATCAAGGAAATCCAATCACAGGAGGCTTTTATGAATTGGAGCTGTTGAAAGTTAAACACCCAAATCTATATCTCGTAGAGAAAATCTTAAAGAGGAGTGGAGATAAAGCTTACGTTAAATGGCTCGGATTTTCATCAAAACACAATTCTTGTATTAATAACAAAGATGTTTTATAATATCTTGAAGAAACATTTAACAATTTAAAATAATTGTAATACTTTATACATCTAGTTATAATGCAAATTACTTTAATAAATAAAACTAAAACTATAATACATTTATTATTTACTCTAGACTTAGATACTGTCTGCGGTTGCCACTTGTTGATCTGATGAAATGGAGTAATGCCCCCATGGTAGAGTATCCGTCGTTCCACTCATAATATGTCGCTTATTATCATAAGGGCTCAATGCGATCTTCTTTTGACTGACAGTTCGTCGTTTATACACAGACTGTACATTTTCGAGCGCAAGCCAACAAATTCGCTCGTGATTTTCCCATTCAGCTCATCCTTCAGTAGACCAGGAATCTTTTTATTCATGAGCGGTAAATCGAACTGGTTATCTTCTGGGTAATCATCTCGTCTCCCAAAGCAATCAAACACAAAAACTTCCTTAAACTACACTTTTATTTCGAATTACTTGATCACTGTTGCTCTTACCGTGTTCTAATTCAAACCCGAACTGACCACACCAATATAGTTGTGCACCACGAAACCTTGCACACGGAACTCGGAGGTAGAGTCTGACCCTCAACATATGTAATTATTATGATGCGGTAATATTCTACAACCGATGACGAGACTGCTGGCCAATGTCACCGATAGCAAGCAGCTGTGCTGTTGTAAACAAAACGGGCAATGACCGTGCTCTATGCGAAGTAGCATTTTTAGTCACTGCTGCCGTAATGTAAACAATCATAACATATTTTAGCAATAAGCGGGCACTTTACTGTGCGAAGTAAAGTCTTCCACTATTGCTAGCTAATTTACTACCGGTACACCTGCCAGCCTGTTGCTTCCGTGTACCAGCAGACTGGGCCACAACATCCCTCCCCCCTGGAAAAAACTAGTTCCCAGAGGAACTAGGTCCGGTGTGTTCACTTACGGCATTCAATTCAAAAGCTGTAGGATTTACATTTCTGTTAATTTAATTTCTATCTAAACACAATTATAATATTCTTGACATTCCTCTGAACTATATCTTTACATCATGCATATTTTTTCATTCTATCTTTATATAAATTTTCTTTCATTTATGTTCTATTTCTTTAATAATTGTCTTTACATATATTTTCTAACAATATAAATTTTCTTTCTCTTAATACCTTTTCATAATAACTTGCTACGTTTCAATTGCTGGCTTTAGTTTTATGTTTTTTTTTTTAATTAGTCCATTATATTATTATTACATTTCTTTCTTCTCAAGGCAAAACATTGATCCTTTTTTCTTTTTTTTAAATCTTTAACATACATTTTTTCTTCATTGTGATTACCAGCTTTACACAAATTTGTTTTATTTATTTTTACTAACTACTGGTCGCCATAACCTACTTATATACAATACTATCTTACTATCTGGTGTCGGGTCCTTTGTTCTCCAGTTGCGGCTCTAATTTCACTGCTCGGGTGTTTCTAGTTGACCTCAGTACGATTGGCAACGTCGATGTATTTCGATTGCTCAGTAGGGCTTGGTTTTGCTTCCAACGTCTCAGGTAGATCACAATTCCTGCAGCGTCCTGTCACCGATGTGGCTGCTAAGTAAATGTGGTGATGAGTCTACTGCCTGCTGTTTTCCTCAATTTTGATGACACTCTGCATACTTTTTATTCCGGCTTCCTGATCTCTCCATGCTCTATTAATAGAATCTGCAGGTAGAAGTTGTACTTGCTGCTTCTTCTCGTGGTCCTCCTCTACCTTTTTCACGACTGGCTTCATCGCAAAGTTGTCCCAAGTTGGTAACTCCGAATGTGTTGGTTGCCAAAGGGTTATATTCCGTCTGGCGTCGTCTTCCGATGCTATAAGAAGGTCTCCTATCTGCAGATGACAATGTTCCTCTAGCGTTAAAATTACCGTGGCGGATAGCTCTCCAATGGCGGTGGGTAAATTCTGGCAGTTGACTTCCAACTTCGTACAGATTATTCCACTTCGGAATAACTTTCCGCGAACATGAGTTAGTGTTAACGTTGAAACTGCGGAAAAGATTTAACACACAGTTATTACCAATAGTTGTAATAATTGGTGCTATCTGCTGACATAGAAATTGCGGATGGTCGGCCAGCTGCTGGCATACTTTATACTGCTGACCATCCATCAAGACATACTGACGCTCGTGGTTGTTGGCTGCTAGGAATTCGGCGCCTAGATCGTATATATGGTATCCCTCTCTGTCCACTGCGGCAGGAATGGTGTAAATCTTGTAGATGTCGAAAGCTACTCTTTGAGGCTGGGGGATATCAACTCGGATAAGAATATGCCGCTGGCTCTGGATTGCCTTCACCTTAGCAATCTGTGGTAGTAGCTCAAAATCCAGGAAATGCTCGGCCAAATCCAGTTGTCTCATAGCGTTTCTCATAATATCGGTGATCTCCCGAGCATGGAGTATCATAAGATGGAGCTTTCCCACAATCAATGAGACCAAAATGTTCATATAGGTTTGCTGCATATCGTTTATTTCTCTCAATTGTAGAGTCATTAGTATAATAATTTCGTTCAATTCTACCCTCCGTTGCAACGTTGATATTTCTCCGGCTTGACTGTGGTGTGCTGCGATGATAACGGACAACTTATTCTTTAATTACTCTCGCTCTGCCGCAGCTTAAAGTCGTGACGTGTTGAACAGATCGAACGTTGATTTTATTACGGTAGTCTGGTGATTTAACAAGTTGAAGGTGCGATTCTCTCTTCCGTTGAGATCTTCTAGCTCTGCATATATCTTTTCGGAGTCCGCATGGCCCATATTTCCAAAAAGAGTCTTGGATAGCGCGCCTACTCCATCAAGGAATGACCTTTTTCCCCGCCTCAAAGCATCCGTATTGGTGTGGTGGTTGAGTTTCTCATCTTGTCGTTTAATTTTAGTAATCCAGCTTCCTACTTCCGTCATGGCCACTGCACATCTGGTCCCGAACTCGGTCTGCTTTACCTCTGCGCAAAGTTGTTTGACCAAACTGCTACAGTTATCAGCGAATCTTAGTTCCTCTGATAAATCAGGCATCTCAAATTTGGGCAATACAGTCCAGTGCTTTGTGTAAAAGTTGACCTGGCCAAGGCATTCAAAAAGTACTCCGGACTGCTCGATGGGTCGTATGCTGTAGCTGACTTTTCTGCACACTGCACAGCTACCACTGCCAAAAATATTATCGCGACAGCTCTCGTCGTCTTAACCCTACTTAACTTCACTAAATGGCAACCTTCCTAACCTACTACTATTTTTATTAGAAAAAACAATACAATGACTTCAATTACTTAATTAATTTATCTTTATTTTTCATGTAAGTATAATATCTAAGCAAAGACTTAATTAATTCAACATTATCTAAATATATTTTTCTAATTTTATATATTATCTAAATATTTTTTTTTCTTGTTCTTATTTACCTTTACTTGAACTTCTTATTGATTTTTATTACATCCCTTTTCTTACTTTATTTTCATATTTTTCTCTCCTTCTATATATATATATATATTTTTTAACCCTTTTTGTCTACTCTTGTTCTCTACTTTTTTGTTATTTTTTTTTGTACCCTTTTTGTCTACTTTTTTTTTTTTTTTTTTTACTGTCCACCCCGCTTGTTTTTTTTTAAATTCTCCCGCTTAACCAGGTTCTAGGTTTCATCCCCGTTGATTTCCTTCTCGGACCAATAAACCGCTCTTCTCTAGGGCTGTATTGGTGCTATGCCTATTGCTCTGTAATATATATAAAAAACTGTATCATTATTTGTATACTATACTGCGAATACATTTATATTATTCTTCAAATTTTTTTATGCGGTTTGAATGTATACGCTTGAGCTTCTTCCCTTGAAGTATAGTTACGTTATCGGGAGTATGAACGTAAATTACCTCATACGGACCTTTGAAAATTGACGATAATTTTCCTGCACGAGCTGGATCCCTTACCAAAACCTTTTCACCGACATGTATAACGACTGATTTAGCTGACTTATCGTAATATTTTTTGGCGGATATTTTATTTCGTATTAGATTCACTCTTGCTAGCTCAAACGCTTTCTGTAACTTGAACCGCAAAGCTGTATGATACATGTCCGCGTTATGCATTGGTTCGGGCTTTCGCTGTAAACTACTCGGGTTTTCTGACACAAATCCGAATAGGGTTTCCATAGGTGCCAGTTTCGTACCGGAGTGCACCGAGTTGTTATATGCATGAGCCGCTGTTCTCAAAAATTCGTCCCAGATTTGTGGTTCCTCATCTACAAAGCTTCTCAAATAATTTGCTAAAGTCGAATGCTGTCGCTCTACTGCATTCGCCTGCGGATGGTAAGCAGTAGTTTGTAGCTTCTTGATCTTTAGCATCTTACATAGGGCCTTGAAAACTTCCCCTGTAAAATTTGCTCCTTGATCTGTGACCAATTGCTTTGGTAGCGTATATCGACTGAGAATTTGCTCGAACAGCGCTCTGGCAACGGTATTGCCTTCTTGATTTGGTATAGCTACAAAATCTACAAATCGGGTCAGGTCATCCATCATAGATAGGATATACCTGTTCTCACTGTGACTGACAGGCAACGGTCCCACCAAGTCAACATACACTTTATCGAAGGGTCTCCCTGACACCTCCGTTACGACCAATGGCATTTTGATTGCTTTAGTGTGCTTATTTTTTGACAAACTGTACATCGTTTTATATAGTTCGCGATATTGCCCTTCATACCTTTCCATCGATAAAACCGCTTCACTCTTTCCAGAGTTTTGTTTCTCCCGAAGTGTCCCCCAAATCTGGAATTATGGAAATCCTTTAATACCATTTGAATTTCTTCGGGTTTAGCAATCATTTGGAGCTGGCGCTTATCCAGTACAACAACTTCGCTTACCTCATTTTCATCCATGTCTATCCAATCTTTTTCGGATTCATGAGTTGATATTTGCTCTTCTTCTTGTTTCCTAGCTTGGGCTCGAGTGACTGCCAAACATAGGTATTCTTGCTTGCCTGAACTTTCTGCTAGTGTATTTTCTCTCAGAATCCTACTCAGGTCGTCTGCATTGCCATTATCCTTCCCCTTCTTATATATGATCTCGAAATCATATTCCGCTAACTTTTGATGAAACCTCACCAGCCGTGAGGTGGTGTCCCTTACCTTAAACATACCCCGAAGTGGCTGATGGTCCGTTACAACGTTAAAGTGGCTTCCTAAGAGGTAACATTTATAGTTGCGTATGACCGAAACAATAGCTAACATCTCCCGTTCCGTTGTCGAATAGTTCCTCTCGGCTGGATTTAGAGTCCGAATGGCATAGCTAATTGTTCTACCCTCTTGCTCTAAGACAGCCCCTAAAGATTCTCCACTTGCATCAGTGATAACGGTAAACTCCTTCTTAAAATCTGGATAACCTAACACGGGTGGTGAAGTGAGGAGATGCTTAACGGTTGTGGAGGACTGTTCACATTCCGTTCCACAGTTGATTCGGATATTTTTTCTCAATAATTTGTTAATGGGTGCTAAGAGTTTTGAGAAGTTAGGCACAAATTTCCGATAATAGTTTGCTAACCCCAAAAATGACTGTACTTGCCTGGTCGTCTTTGGACGAGGAAACTTTTGTACAACCTCCACTAAACGTGGATCTGGCTTGACTCCTTGCTCTGAACAAACATGTCCAAGGTATACCACCTCCTTCTTCAAAAACTGACATTTAGGAGGCTGAAGCTTTAGGTTATATTCTCGAAAACGTGCAAATACTTCTCTCAACTTGTTATTGTGCTCGTCCAAGTTTTTCGCGAATATTACTACGTCATCTAAGTAAACGAAGCACTTTATTCCCTGCAGACCCGTTAAAATTCCATTCAATAAAGATTGGAAGAACGGAGGAGCAGTTTTTAGCCCGAAAGGCAATCTTTTATATTGAAAATGATTGAAATCCGTGCTGAATGCCGTCTTCTCGCGGTCAGCTGGGTCTATTAGCACTTGATGATACCCATTAGCTAAATCTAATGTGGAAAAGTACCGAGAGTGACCCAGCCTATCCAAAATGTCCTCAATCCTAGGCAGAGGATATGAAAATGGGATATATACTTTGTTCAACTCGCGGAAGTCAACACATAACCTGTACTTTCGTTTTCCTGCGTCATCCGTTCCCTTCTTAGAAATCAGCAGCACTGGAAAGTTAAATGGACTACCGCTTGGCTCAATGATGTCATCCTCTAATAATTTTTTAAGTTGCTCTAGACACACTTCCCTATGAGTTTCTAGCATACGATACTGCTTCCTATTTATGGGTCCAACGTTAGGTATTAAAGGCAGTTTAAACGTTTTCGCAGTAGTGTATGTCAATTGATCTCCTGGTAAGTGAAAAATATCACTGTACTCAAAAAAAACTTTGAACTACAGCTTCCCTTTCATCGGAATTCAGCTCATCCCCTAGCATGAGAGCCTGCTTCATTAGCTTCAGTCGTTCTTGACTAAAATGAATTTTCCTTGTCTGTCTTTCTTATGGTGTATTTACCCATTTTTCCAATTTTGGCCTGAAATTCCTTATCTCGACCTGCTCACTTCTGGCATTGACAATGGCCACAAATGCGTGTCCGTTGTTCGGTCTGATTAATGCATTTCCGCAATACCCACCCGTGCTGATTTCTTTCGCCATACCTACCTTCTCATGCTTATTAGCAATTTCAATTCTCACCAGTTGTTCTGATCTCGGCTCCAACCGTGGGTCAGATCCCTCTCTGCACTCGACTCTGATTGGATGTGGTGTTGCCTCCCACTTCTGAGCTTGAGCTTTGGTATAAGCTTCGCTTTCTACATTGTTAGATCCAGCTTCCATTTGAAGTTGCTTTTCCTCTTTCTTACTTCTCGCTAGCCGTACTTGTTCGCCACCCCAAAGCGCTGTAGGCCAATTTACAAATGACTCTGGTGCAGAAAGGGTTGCAATCAAAGTGTTTCCCTGCTCTTGCTGTAGTTTCGGCTGCTCTCTGTCTTGACTTCCTTCCAATTCGTCCTTCAGTGTGGGTGCCCGCGGAGCATTTTCTACTTTCCCTTTTTTCGCTCTTTCATTTTCGTAGTTCTCCTTTAAATATCGGTCGATGCTTTCTGCGGCTGACCCAGCTCTGCACACAATGTCCCGCAATGCCCTGATCCGAAATGTCATACGCTGCTTAACCATTTCTGGAAAATCTTCTCGATTTTCTTCTCTGATGGGCGACTGGCATGTATCTTTTGAATTGTATCCCTTCAAAGCTATGGTCGCAACTTTCTCTATTCCCGTAATACTGCCGAATAGAGGTCTTGATATTTCTTGCGCTTCTTTTATGCTTCTTATGGACAACTTTCTCCTAACATAGTCTATTACAGCCTTATCTTTGGGGAATTCCATCCCCAATATCCCATCAACCGGTATGGAGTCCGTGTCATATATAACATTGAATTCGCAGTCTTGTTCATCAGCACACATTCGTAACTTGTCTCTGCAAGACCCTAGTGAATTTCCTTGAGCTCCAAATAATCCACCTGTTGTAATTGACCGCTGGGGTTGGATAACAGTGTTTCTCTTTACTCTATTAGCCTTAATTAAATTACAAATAGATCCTGTATCCACTAAAAGGGTTAATTTACCTTCAAGCGCTATATCTGATTCTAATGTGATGCTACAATTACTTACTAAACTTAATTCTACTTCATGTATATTTTTCTCAGTAGCGCTTATACATACCGGATTGGCTAATTGAAGGCAGCTGGGGGGGAAATTTCCCGGCTGCCAATCCCCGTTTCCCTGCTGGCTTCCTTGCTCTGCCAAATATTTCTTGACACAAATATCTGTGTAATGGTCACAGGTACGGCAGAGTTGGCAATAAAGGACATTCGGAACCGTACTGCTAGACTCACTTCGGTTGGTTGCTGAGGCCTCCGCGAACCGGACCTGTTGATTCTTACATACCGACGCCTCATGTCCATATTTACCGCACTTAGTACAATAAGAAGGTTGTCTCCCTAGCCTAAACGCTTTAGCTATGTGCCCCTGTTTCCCACACTTTTAGCACTGAATTGGTCTCGGCTGTAAAGCTCTCGCTGGGAATCCTCCATAATCTCTTGATTGAGTTGGCGCTTGGCTCTGTGGAAAAGTTCTTTGTGGCCATCTCTGCGCATCTCCATTGAAATTATTCGTGTTCCGTCCTTCCTGCACATGTACTCTAGTTCTTTGCTGATCTCCATACCATACTCCCGGCTGTCTAACTTGCAATCTTCGGGCGTCTCTTTCAAAATATATGGTTTCTTCTCTTACCTCTTCTAGTGACTCAAATTTCCGTCCAGCTGAACACACTCGGGTAGAGTTACCATTGATACCCGCTTTGAATATTGCTACTGCATCTGCCTCTAGCTCAGCTAGCAACCCTTAATCTTTACCCGGATATTTAGCCGACACCGCTGATTTAATCTGTTCTAACAGTCCCTTCATTCTGTCTGCAAACTCTCTGATGTCTTCTCCTGGTCTTTGTCGACATGCTATCATTTCTGTTCTCAATTCGCTGTAGGATTTCCTAGGCATATAGGCAGTTTTGATAGTTTGCTGCAATGCCTCAAAATCATTTGGCTCCACGGAACTTACTAAATAGTATGCATCATCCATCAGTCGATATCTTACACATTTCATGAATATCGACTGTTCCTCGGCCTTGAGATGATCGTAGAAATCTTTACAGCAGTTTAGGAAGCGGTGTACCTCTTTTGCTAGTTTCGGTGACCTGTCTCCGGAAAACATGGGAACGTATTTGATTTTCTCATAAGAATCTGCCATATTGACTTGTTTGTTTCCTTGTTTGTTAACGTTGCAATTGCCGCTTTCAGTGGCTCTTACTTCGTCTCGCACACTTTCTGCTATTTCGTTTCTTTCTACTATATCCTTTTGTTTCGTAACCAATTCCGCGTCTCTAGACCCTGTGCTTACCTTTGCCTCTTTCTTCTGTTCCCAAAATATCAGTTTCCTTGGGTTGTATCCCTTATTCTTTCCTGATTTGCTCACCTCGTGCTGCACTTTTTCAGATGATAATCGCGCAATTCCCAACCCCTCCTCTAAATTCGCTGCCGTTTCTTCTGCTTCCTGTAATTGTAAGCTCAGCGAGTCTATTTTTCCCTTAAGCCCTGTATTTTCTTCCTACACTCGCTCTCTCAAATCTTCCTGCTTTTGAATAACTTCCAACGTTATGGCCACCAATGAATCCAATATTTCGCCCTTTGTACTTCCTTCAGTGTTCGAATAAGATTTTTCTAACAAACTCCTTGCTTCTTCACTATTTAGATGTATTCGCAGTTCTCCTGTGAGTCGTTCCCCAATGTATGACCAGTCTTGTTCGTACCCCAGTAACCGTGTCTGGACTTCCTTCAGCTCCTCACTCTTGCTTTCTAGCTCTTGAGCCTGGAATTGAAGTAGTTCTTCTCTTGTGAGCACGTTACTTCTCCCTACTGACATTTACACTAATTATTTTACACTAATACACCATTTTTCACTGTAACTTTTACTTAAGACTTAGTGTGACAACCGAAACATTTGACTCATTCAAACTGGAAGCGACACTTCAACAAAGCTCAATCCCAAAACTCATGAACTCAATTTAAAAAGCCGATTACAAAGAGCGCGCGGAGTATTCAATAATCATATAACATTGGACCCTTAACGATGAATGATACCACCCACTTATCCAACTTATATATATATTTTTTTTTTTATAATATTCACGACTGCGATCAACGTTTCTACATAAATGTCACGTTGAAAACTATTTAAAAGAACAAAAACCGCCTTAAGGCTATTAGCTTCTTATCATATAATAATCACTTAAAAATTTCGCATTCTTATGCCTCACTTTAACTCACGCATACATCACTTAAATAAAAATATTTTGTTGACAAATACCTGAAAAAAGAAATTAATTAACCCACTTACTTATCAAACCAAAAACAACAAGACTAATATTACACGCACAAAAAAAAAAAAAACCACTCAAGATATTTAAAACGCTTCTTGCCCTATCAATTTTTGTAATCCCCAGAACCAATTACACTTTCTCAAAAATCTTCTTATAACTTACATGTACATATATCACTTTTCACTCTTACTCTATTCAAATATATTTTGTTATTTTCTAAAAAAAAAATTGATCAGAAAAAAAAATATATATATATATATATATATATATATATATATATATATATATATATATATATATGTATATATGTATAGTATAAAAAAAAAATTTTGCAATGCCTTACTTATTATACCTTTCCTTTACTCTTTTTCCCGGCTGCGCCAAAATGTCGTGTCCCAAAGCAATCAAACCCAAAAACTTCTTTAAACTACACTTTTATTTCGAAATACTTGAACTAGCCATAGGAAATTAATTGTTGGCATTATAATTACACTTGCCTTCTGTTTAAGGTATATATTATTATTATTACATAAGAGAGAAATTATTATGTACAATAGATGTGAAAATTAGAATAAAGAATGGAAATTAAATATATATGTATAATAAATAAAGATTAGTGAGAATTGGAACTAAAGAATTATTGTAAAATGAAATTTGTAAAGAAAAGAAACGGATATATGATAAGGTAATTAAAAGGAATGAAAAAAGAAGAAACAAAAATTTGTTAAGGTAATGAAAAAAAAATGAGAAAAGAATATAGAAGAATAGAACAGAAATTATATATGAAATAAAAAGATGTAAAATGACGTAAATAATGTAAACCGAACCATAGCTATAAAAATTGTGTAGATCATAGTGGATATTGTCTCTTAGTTTTGGTATAAATTAGTTAAGTTAGATATTGTAATCTAACTGAGCACCCCGATCTGATTCCTCTTGGGAATCAGTTTTTCTCAGGAGGGAGGAATGTCGTGACCCAATATTCAATTGGTGCAATTGTGACATCACGACTCGAGCTAGCAGCAAATGCACAAGTAATTAAACGATTTGCAATAACTAAGCATTTTACTTCGCACAGTGAAATGCTTGGCGATTGCGAATTGTTTACTTGTAAACTGGCGCATCCACTGCTGTGTGTAACTGGGCATTGAGTCATGGTTGAGTAATTCACTTCGCATAGTGAAATACTCAGCTGGTCTCACAGTTTGTTTACATACAGTATTGGAGGCTCCCGCTGTCGGCAGTGATTAGCGTAATACTTTGTAATTATGATTGCAAGGTATTGCGCTGGTCACTGGGTCAAAGTCGCTTCCGCCTAATTGAATGGAGGTGAGCACGGTCAATTCGCTAGATCGGTGAGGTCAGTTAGAAGTTGGATATTATTGAAGATAGCGGTTCGGTGTTAGATTTCAATCGCGATAGTCGCAGTAATAATTTGTGAGTTAGGTTAGTGTTTTTAAATAAAATCATACGTAAAAGTAAAGTCGGTGTTGTTTTTAATTGTTTTCCCTGGATTGCTTTGGGACACGACAATTTGGCGCAGCCGGATAAAAAGTAGGTAAGTGTTATTGAGTGAAATAATTCATTTCAATTAATTTTTTTTTTATTTGTTGGGAGTAAAGCTTATTAGCTGCTCCATATTTTTGTGAATTGTGGGAGTTATGCTTTTTTAGCTGCTCCGGTTTTTTGTATTTTATACGAGTAAAGCTTTTTTTAGCTGCTCCATTTTTTTAAGTGTGGGAGTAACGCTTTTTTAGCCGCTCCATTTTTTTTAAGTGTGGGAGTAACGCTTTTTTTTAGCTGCTCCATTTTTTTTAAAGTGTGGGAGTAACGCTTTTTTAGCGGCTCCGTTTTGCAGTATTTTTGTGGGAGTTAACGCTTTTTTTTAGCTGCTCCATTTTTTTTAAGTGTGGGAGTAACGCTTTTTTAGCGGCTCCGTTTTGTTTATTTTTGTGGGAGTTAACGCTTTTTTAGCTGCTCCAGTCTTAGGCTAATTTTCTTTACAGGTTAAAGTATTGCAGAAAAGTAAAGAAAAAGGGTATAAATGGTGGTGATTGTTGTTGCGTGAGATTGTTTTTGGCTAGGTTTTCTGAGTTTTATGAAATATATAGTGTGAAAGTGTAGTATGCAAAAGGAGTAGCTTTAGCAGTTTAGTAGATTAAGTAAGTAAAGTCTAATTTTTCGGAATGGAATGTACGGCGTATTAAGGGTTATAATTTTGGTCATTGGGAAGTTGTCAAACCCTACGTAAATTTAAGGTATTCGCGGGTATTCGGGCGTTAAACTTGGAAGTAGGTTCGGAGAAATATTGAATATTAGGAAAGAACATTATTGAAATACCGTAGAAAAGTTCAAGATTTTGTGTATAGAGTTTTTAAGCAATTAGTTACAGTCTAGAAGAAGTGTTTGAGAGTTAAGGGAAAATTAGATAATGACTATAGATGTCAGTGAGAAGAAGTAACGTGCTAACGAGGGAAGAATTGTTACGAGTTAAGGATCAGGAAAAGGAATTGGAAACCAGAACGCAGGAATTGAAGGAGTGCCAGCTGATATTACAGCATTACGAACAGGATTGGCGGTACCTAGAAGAGCATCTAACGGATGAATTAAAGAAACGATTGCCGAGTGAAGACGTAAATAAGTTTCTGGAGGAAATAAATGAGGCTACAGTGAAAAGCACAAAGGAAGAAACCTTAGATTTGGTGATAACGTCTACCTTTGAAGTAATTGGTAGAATTGAGAAAGAAACTGATCAAGCGTTGAATGAAAGCAAACAGGAAAACATGGCTTTAAAAGGAACTATAAAGTCTTTAGAAAGGCAATTGGAGGAGGCAGAAAAAACCGCCACTGAACTAGAGCAAGAATTAGGAGTCGCACCATTATCACAAGAAGAGGGTCTAGTTCGAGGGATTTTTAAGAAGTGGTCACCCAAGAAATTGGTATTCCACGAACGGCAGCGAGAAGAAAGAGCGAGTACTTCAGGGTAAGAAGAAATTTTGAAAGCTAAACAGCAGACATTAGCAAAGACGAGTGAAGACCAAGTTTCGAAAGAAAAAAACTCAGAGAAACCAGCAAGGAAAACCATGGCCGATGCTTATGATAAAGTCATGGACTTGCTGTCCAGATACATACCCACGTTTTCTGGAGAAAGAACGCCAAAACTGTCGAAGGAAGTTCACCGTTTTCTGAGCTGCTGCAAAGATCTTTACGATCGTTTAAAGGCCGAGGAACAGCCCATCTTCATGAAATGTGTAAGATATCGGTTGTTAGACGACGCATATTATCTAGTAAGCTCGGAGGAGCCGAAGGATTTTGACGCATTGCAGCAGACAATTCAGACTGCCTATATGCCAAAAAAATCGTACTATGAGCTTAGAGCTGAAATGATAGCATGCGTTCAAAGGCCCGGTGACGACATAAAAGACTATGCGGATAGACTTAAGGGGCTACTGTGTCAAATCAAGGCGGCAGTTTCGGCTAAGTATCCAGACAAAGACGGGGGATTTATAGCGGAACTTGAGGCAGACGCGGTGGCAACGTTCAAGGCGGGTGTTATGCAGCAGACTACTCAGCTATATTTGACGGGACGCAAATTTCGTTCTCTGGATGAAGCACGTGAGGAGGCAGACTACGTCGAGATGGATGCTAGGAGACTTAAAATTAAGGAACCAGGGCTGCGGAATTATACGAAGGAAGACAACAGAGGAATGGCAGCAGGCAGCTGGGGTGCTGGTAGGTTCAGTAAGGAGGAACCTAAAAGGACGGGACCGCAATTGAGGCCAGCATTATCGGGAATGCACAGGGGTTCCCCTAGTCAAACAAAGCAACCAAGACCTATTCAGTGCTTTCAGTGCGGACAATGGGGACATTTTGCTAGGGAATGCAGAGAAGGGAAACAGACGCCTTACTGCATAAAATGCCGAATATATGGACATGATGCAACTGGATGTAAAAGTCAACAAGTCAGGTTTGCTGAAGCAAAAGTTATATACTGCCAATTTTGTAGGTTCTGACACTACTGACCCTCCAGCTACGCGAGATAAGCGACACGTTGAAGACCATCTCGAACATTATGGTTTCGCTGAGCGTCGGGAAGTTACACCCTCTAATACTCCACGCTCGGGAATTGACAGAGATTATGAGGAATGCCACGAAAGAACTGGACTTAAGCGAGGAGTTTCAGGATTTCCAGTTATTAGTTCAGATTGCTAAAGTGAAGGCCATCTTGACTAACCAACGCATTCTGGACAGAGTAGACATTCCCCAACCACAGAGAACTCCGTTCGACACCCACAAAATCTACACCATCCCCGCAGCAGTAGATGAAGCCGGCTACCATATGTACGACTTAGACGCGGAATTTATTTCAGCCAACAACCACGAGAGGCAATATGTCTTACTAGATGACCACCAGTACCAGAGGTGTCAGCAGCTGATCACCATGACGGCTCATACCCATTTACTGTGCCCACAGTTGAGCCCAATAATTACGGCCATTGGCGATAACTGTGTGTTAAACCTGTTTCGCAGTTTCAATCTCAAGACTAAGGCTTGTAAGGAGAAAGTCATCCCGAAATGGAGCTCTCTAACGCGAATGATGACCAGAAATCACTGGCTGTTTGTGATGGCCGGAAAAACAAAGCTGGAGATCAACTGCCGTAATTCACCGACCAAAATAGGAGAGCTCTCATCGATAGGAGTATTGGACATAAAGGAACGCTGTCATCTGCAGATTGGAGATCTACTTATAACCTCCGAAGACGACGCTCACAGAAATGTAACTCTCTTTCAGCCCGCACCTTCAGAACTACCTAAATGGGAAAACATAGTGACACCAACAGGTCCAAGGAATTCCGAACCTCCAAAGGGACAAACAGGAGAGCTAAAACTTCTAGCGGCAGGTGATTTCAATCAAGCCTGGAAAGATCATGCTGAGAAGATAGCCAAGGTTCAGAGGGCCATCAGGGCTGAAGAAGTTCACCGGCAGCAGAATCATCCGCACCATATCTATTTAGCAGCCACGTCTTTGACCGGGCTGATAAGCATCGTCAGCTTGACCCTAGTAGCAGTAATGATGTTCCATGTAAGACGCTGGAAACGTCAGCAAGGACGAGTAAGTACTGGCAGAGTATCAATACTACCTACTATCCAGACATCCATTAAACATCCCAGACCAACCTCAACGGAGCCGAACAAAGAAGGGACTGACAGTATAGAGTTAGTCATGCCAACAGCAGCAAACTTGCCAACTGGAAGCTTGCCGACCGTCGTGGGAAAACATCTCGTCCGGTTAGAGTAGTTATAATGTATTTTAATCCACTTGATTTAATTGGCACGGGCAACCGATAGATAAGGAGAAGAGGGTATTATAGCTAATAAGAATATTTTCAAAATTAATTCATTTTGATAAAATTGTAAGGGAAACTTCATGTATATATGTACCATGATATAGTAGTAAGTATATTAAGATTATAATGCTTCTGTTTATGTAGTTATGCATGATTCGGTAAAATTATGTAAAAAAAAACAAGTTTGATATTTTTATATGGATAATAGAATTGATAATAACGTAGAACTAGCCATAGGAAATTAATTGTTGGCATTATAATTACACTTGCCTTCTGTTTAAGGTATATATTATTATTATTACATAAGACAGAAATTATTATGTACAATAGATGTGAAAATTAGAATAAAGAATGGAAATTAAATATATATGTGTAATAAATAAAGATTAGTGAGAATTGGAACTAAAGAATTATTGTAAAATGAAATTTGTAAAGAAAAGAAACGGATATATGATAAGGTAATTAAAAGGAATGAAAAAAGAAAAAACAAAAATTTGTTAAGGTAATGAAAAAAAAATGAGAAAAGAATATAGAAGAATAGAACAGAAATTATATATGAAATAAAAAGATGTAAAATGACTTAAATAATGTAAACCGAACCATAGCTATAAAAATTGTGTAGATCATAGTGAATATTGTCTCTTAGTTTTGGTATAAATTAGTTAAGTTAGCTATTGTAATCTAACTGAGCACCCCCATCTGATTCCTCTTGGGAATCAGTTTTTCTCAGGGGGGAGGAATGTCGTGACCAAATATTCAATTGGTGCAATTGTGACATCACGACTCAAGCTAGCAGCAAATGCACAAATAATTAAACGATTTGCAATAACTAAGCATTTTACTTCGCACAGTGAAATGCTTGGTGATTGCGAATTGTTTACTTGTAAACTGGCGCATCCACTGCTGTGTGTAACTGGGCATTGAGTCATGGTTAAGTAATTCACTTCTAATTGCTTTGGGGCACGACAATTTTGTTAGTGTTTGGTTAGTGTTTTTAAATAAAATCATACGTAAAAGTAAAGTCGGTGTTGTTTTTAATTGTTTTCCCTGGATTGCTTTGGGACACGACAATTTTGTCGGAAAACAATTAAAAACAACACCGACTTTACTTTTACGTATGATTTTATTTAAAAACACTAACCAAACACTAACAAAATTGTCGTGCCCCAAAGCAATCCAGGGAAAACAATTAAAAACAATACCGACTTTACTTTTACGTATGATTTTATTTAAAAACACTAACCTAACTCACAAATTATTACTGCGACTATCGCGATTGAAATCTAACACCGAACCGCTATCTTCAATAACATCTAACTTCTAACTGACCTCACCGATCTAGCGAATTGACCGTGCTCACCTCCATTCAATTAGGCGGAAGCGACTTTGACCCAGTGACCAGCGCAATACCTTGCAATCATAATTACAAAGTATTACGCTAATCACTGCCGACAAGCGGAGCCCCCAATACTGTATGTAAACAAACAGTGAGCCCAGCTGAGTATTTCACTATGCGAAGTGAATTACTTAACCATGACTCAATGCCCAGTTACACACAGCAGTGGATGCGCCAGTTTACAAGTAAACAATTCGCAATCGCCAAGCATTTCACTGTGCGAAGTAAAATGCTTAGTTATTGCAAATCGTTTAATTACTTGTGCATTTGCTGCTAGCTCGAGTCGTGATGTCACAATTGCACCAATTGAATATTGGGTCACGACACTGTTGCTCCTACCGCGTTCTAATTGAAACCCGAACTGACCACACCAATTTATTTGTGGACCACGAAAACTTGCACACGGAACTCGGAAGTAGAATCTGACCCTCAACATATGTAAATATTATGATGCGGTAATATTGTACAACCGATGACGAGACTGCTGGCCAATGTCACCGATAGGAAGCAGCTGTGCTGTTGTAAACAAAACGGGCAATGACCGTGCTCTATGCGAAGTAGCATTTTTAGTCACTGCTGCCGTAATGTAAACAATCATCACATAGTTTAGCAATAAGCGGGCACCTTACTGTGCGATGTATATTGTTCCGCTATTGCTAGCTACTTTACTACCGGTACACCTGCCAGCTTATTGCTTCCGTGTACCAGCAGACTGGGCCACCACAATCACTTGTATCAAATTTCTTTATACTTTCGGCCATGAACTCATATGCATCTTTCTCTTCAAGTTCATATATTAGAGAATCTGTATCTGTATACATGACTTTACATTTATCTCCAAATTCACGCTGCATAAAACTGTAGTGGAAATCGTAGAGGCATATCTTTGAAATTTCCATAACTGCCATTCCAATATAGAGAGGCTTATTGAAAAAGATTTTGAGTCGCGTTAATTCCACAGCAACTAAATTCTCATCAAATATCGTTGCACTGTGGAAATTTGGTGCCGGAATCCGAGCTTTTGTACCATACCGACCATCCCACTTTACGCAAAGATTTATATATAGCCTGCATCCGTTTGGTAGTATTTAAGTCAATATATGGTTTAAGCCAAGCTGATTGGTCGAATTAAAGAACCCGGTGTAATTTTTTCAGGATGAGTCCATGTGATAAGCATTGCTTCAAATTTCAGTAGTGTATAATATATTTAGTTTTTGGATGTAATGTTGTCAAAAGCTTTTCTAATTTTGCTCCAGGTGGTGCTGCATGCTCAGAGCAAAACGGTAAACCCTTATGCTTATCATGCAGATGTTGAGGATAATCCAAGTCGACCTCGAATATGTATCCAGTTGGAGAATCATCAGGAATTTCAGAAACGTCGAATTGGGAACCTCAACCCATTTGAATCCTCCGGTTGGTAAATGCTGTGACATGGCCCATCCATAAAGGTTATTCACATAATAATACATCAAGTACTTCTCTTTCTCCTCAGGCTTAAAATCATCCATATATTTATTATTGGCTTTACTATATCTGTTCGAACATAGACTTATACCACCTCGAATGCCTCCTCTATGAATAGCGGTATATCTACGTCAGTTATCAGCTCTAATTTCACACTAGTGTATTTAAGCATAGCGTCAGCTTATTGTAGAATGCTTCCTGTGTTGGCAAGTTCCGGAAATCTAATTTATCCCAGTCATCAATAAAATCATATGGGAAGACACCTTTGCGCGTAAGAAGTTTAATATCATCATCATCCAATTGCTGCTATACTGATCTTTTAGTGTTTAATTTATCCATTGGCAGCAATGATGATAACTTATCTAAAGATTCAGCCATAAAACGGAACGCGTCGATAAATCTGAATTTTATGTGGCAGCCTTCCATGTGCTTGGTGAACGAGATATATCTTTCCTTGTTTATTGGTAAGAGATCAACTTTTCGTTGGAAAGCTGTAGATATATCCTTAATAATGAAGTGGGCATCATATCCAGATAAATTGTGAAAAATTACTGGAACTACGGAGCAATCTTGATACATCAGATTATGTGCACTGTGCGCTGTGGCACTCGGTATTTTCCTGTTTAAAGAAATTATGAAAAAATGAATGAAATTATGATTCTGAATATTTACCAGTTAAGTAACAATGGTCCCGGACTCGTTCTTCATCGGTTGCAAATGTTTTTTCACATATATGGCAGCAAGAACTTCCCATATGTGAACGCCGTTCCTCTTTTAGTCAGGTGCTGCATTGGTCTGATGTTCAGCTTTTCCTGTACAGGTACGGATGCAATTTTTTGCAATTCTAACCATTGTTGACAATTCTTGCTGCTACAATAATCATTGCACAGGATGAATTCCAACGAATTTGCTTACAGGTTGAGATGATATCGAATTGCACGATAAAAAAATCAGTCAAATTAATTTGATTACTTTATTCTGCTGGTCGAATTTGCAAATAATATTGTTTACATGAATGCATACAAGAAAATGTGAAAATTTGTTTATATTCCAATGAAACGTTTCGATCAGTAAAATTCTTGGAACAATAAAATTTGTGGCTGCCTACAGGAAGTGTGGTATCAAATTATATGAAAAGAATAAACATGAATCATTTGCTGATATTTCTTAAATTTGTTTATAGCATAATGTGAAAATTTGTTTACGAATTCCAATGAAACGTTTCGAACAATAGAATAAACATGAATAATTTGCTGATATTGATTAAATTTGTTTACAGCAGGATGTGAATTTTTTTTTACGAATTCCAATGAAACGTTTCGATCAGTAAAATCCTAGGAATTAGGTTGCTTACAGGAACTGTGGTATCCAATTACATGAATCATTCAGCTTAATGTGCTGATATTGCAAATTTGCTTTAAGCAGTATTAAACTTGTTTTGGAATCATGACCAAGGAGAAAGTAATCTGAAATGGCAAATACAATGGAGGAACTGAAGAAACCTTCTCTAAAGACATCTGAAATGGAATTTAATAGGTAATACAAGATTCTGGCTGCCAGAAGATGTAAGAGTGCATATGGATCTCGCATCTTCCTGTACTTGGAGGACTGTCAACTTTTCCTTCCTGCACAGTACAGCACAATTACTGATGATACTATCCTGGAGATAAATACTGCAGGAGATTTTTATGTTACAAATAGAGGTCCTGTCGGCCGAATGTTTAAAATAGACTTTATTCGCCATGATGTTAATTTGTATCCAATTAATTATTATAATCGTTAAATAAAAAAATAAATAATGTGAAACTAGTTTTTATTTTTAATATTTCTAAATTATTAGTGATAATGAAAGTTACATTTAGTACTAGTGCTCCAAAAGTTTATATAATTGAATATGAGCCCAGAAAAGGACCTTGGGGGACCTATGCTCTGGACCGCTTTAGTTTCCAAGATGGGATTCATAGAACTTCACTTAAATTGCTACCAATTTTGAATATAGAACATAGGGAAAAATTTTATAACTTAAGATTTAGAAATAAATAATTAATTTGATGTGAATAATATTGAAATTTAATTTGGTTTGACAACATTATTTTCAGCAAAAGAAATTGTATCAATTCACCTCACAGCAACCATATTTTTACCTTAAACTTGAAGTTTACCATTAAATATTTACAGTAAGTGTTGATATTGTTTATTTTATGAGAATTCCAGTAAAGCGCATCGCAACACGTTACTAATTGCCAATTAGATAATTTCCAATTAGCTATTTACCAACCAAGCTGCTAATTGACAATTAGTAATTATATAATTGCCAATTAGCTAATTGTTTGATCAAATGTCTCTAATGTCTCGAAAACCAAAGCCCGTAGAGGATTTCTGATGAAAATTTCGTTCCCCCTCCCACCCCACACCGCAAAGAAGCCATTTCCATGAGCAAAAATAACTTGAATTATTAATACGCTAATATCTCGAAAACCAGAGCCCGTAGAGGATTTCTGATGAAAATTTCATTACCCCCCTTCCTATCTCTTTTATCCACCCCACATGCCACCATCTAGAATCCGTTGGCATCAACAAAAATTTCCTAGCGTTAACCTTAATTATTAGTAATATTAGTTCAAAACCAAAAGCTTACATTTAGGCGCTCAAGAAAAATCAATTATTACTAATATTAATTCAAAACCAGGCGCAACACTTGAAAACAACAAAAGCCCACATTTAGGCGCACCACACATACAAAAAAAAAAACCGTAGCATGCTGCTACGTATGGGCACAAAAACCGTAGCATGCTGCCACGTGTGGGCAAAAGTGAAGCAAAACCTTCCCAAAACCGTAACATGCTGTCACGTGTGGGCAAACGTGAAGCAAAAAAACTTCACATATCCAAGAGTACCGTACCACACACCCAAGAAAGCCGTAGTAGCGGAGCATGCTGGTAGTATCGGCTAATGTCTCATTGACATCTTCTAGAATCTGTTCATGGTGATGTCATGTTGTGAAATTCGAATGATGCTGATATCTACAACTTCCTTGCTAAGAAAACTTATTTAGGTGCAGGATTTGAAAACAGCAAAACCATGATGACGTCATGCCGATATCTAGAACTCACCCGCTAATAAAAGAAAACAGCAAAACGAAGGCATTCTGGTAGTTCCGGCTAAGACCGCTAGGGAACCTTACTCAAGAAATGGCGTTTGCGCCCGAACAAATGTCGCTAATATCTCGAAATCCAAAGCCCGTAGAGGATTTCTGATGAAAATTTCGTTTCCCCTCCCACCCCACACCACTAAGAATCCATTTCCATAAGCAAAAATAACTTGAATTATTAACACTGTTGCGAGCGTGGCCTTTGGTTCGTTATTTAAAAACACAATATTAAATAATTAATATATAAGTTCTTTATTTCACCCTTATCATATAAAAGTTCACAAACATTCATCTAATCAACTCAACTCTAATTATCGCTAATACTGTACTTTCAATTATCGCAATCTAATTACATACACTTCCGCTTCTTTATTACTTTCGCTTCTTAACACTGCAACGTCTAAGACAAGACCCTTTTCTGGCGATGACAACTGTTATATTTATACCCTAGAAACTCTCCGCATTATTCTGGAGTGCTCTATTCCAAAAGCTTCTTGACTATTCTATTTGTTCTATTCCTGAACTTTCCTGTAGATTTCATAATCGATTCTCCGAACCTGAAGTCGTTTATTCTCCGAACCGGAAGTTGTTTATTGCCAGTAGATGTCACCAGTTGTCTCTTTCTATTGCACGTACCACTGCCCCCTTCTTAAACTTGTTCGTCCCGAACAACAGGTGGTCCACGGTCTTGATGCTCGTAGTATTGACACAAGCGGTCCAAATGAACAATTTTGTGCTTGCCTCTTGTGCCACGCTGAATCCTGTATACCACGTCATTAATTCTAGTTACTACTGAATACGGTCCTTCCCAGTGTGGTTGCAATTTTGGAGAACGTCCCTTACGTCGTTTCGGGTTGTACAGCCAAACAAGATCACCTTAGTTAAATCCTGCGGAATTAGCACGTAAGTCATAGGGGGTCTTCATCCGATCAGTATTTGTTGCTAATTTCGTCCTCGTGGCCTCGTGTACATCGGCTAATTGTTGTTTGAGCTCCGATACGTAGTCTTCTGGTAACTTTTGTTCACCTCTGGGGTACCGAATTTGAGGTCGCTAGGTAAACGCATCTCTCTTCCGAATATGACTTTAGCTGGGGTTTGTCCTGTAGTACTATGAACGGATGATCTATAAGCCATTAGGAATACAGGAATATGTCGATCCCAATCGCGTTGATGATAGTCAACTACTTTCTTTAGATGCTCGATCAATTTTCGGTTGAAGCGCTCTACCATGCCATCGGATTGTGGGTGTAGAGGAGTTGTTCTAGTTTTTCTTATTCCCAACATTTTACACATCTCCTGGAAAGTCCGCGATTCGAAGTTCCGTCCTTGGTCCGAATGAATCTCGTGAGGCACACCAAACCTACTGACACAATTCGTTATTATTTGTTCCGCAACTGTGGTTGCCTCTTGATTAGGGATTGCATCAGCTTCAGGCCATTTACTGAAATAGTCAATGGCAACTAATATATAACGGTTACCGCCATCCGTTTCTGGAAAAGGTCCAGCGATGTCTATAGGTATCCTTTCAAAGGGGGCTCCGACATTATACTTATGCATTTCTCCTCTGCTTCTGTGTTGCGGCCCTTTGCAAGCAGCACAGACAGTGCATCTGCGGCACCACTCCTCCACATCTTCTCGCATATGTAGCCAATAAAACTTTTCTCGTATTTTGGAAATGGTTTTGTTCGCTCCCAAATGTCCTCCAGAGGCTCCACCGTGCATTTCTTCTAAAACATCTTTGACGCTTGATGCCGGCACGACTATCTGCATTCGGAAATATTCGCCATTAGGTGCTTCCCACTTGCGTTTTAATATACCACATTCAACATGAAGAGAGTTCCATTGAGCCCAGTAACTTTTCAGCTTCTCACTCCGTTCCGAAATATCCTTCCAGTCTGGTCTTTCCATGTCTTCTTTCCAAGCAAGAATAGGTGAAATGTCCGTATCTTCTCGTTGTGCTATTCGTAGGTCCTCGTTGTCCCAACCTGTAGATGGCTCCACGGTTACCAACTGTATAGTTGCTGTTGTTTCTTTTTCTTCTATTCGGGTGCAATGTTTGCACTCAAGTTTACATGGACGTCGTGAAAGGGCGTCTGCATTTCCATGGATACGACCTCTTCGGTGTTGTATTTCAAAATCATAAGCCTGGAGTCGCTCTATCCATCTCGCCACTTGTCCCTCAGGATTCTTAAACTGCAGAAGCCATTTAAGCGCTGCATGGTCGGTGCGAAGGATGAATTTCTGCCCGTAGAGATATTTATGAAAATGCTTTGTTGAACTTACAATGGTAAGTAGCTCCTTTCTTGTAGCACAATAATTTTTCTTTGACTTTGAAAGTGCTTTGCTATAGTAAGCTACTGGAACTTCTTGACCATTCTCCTCCTGAGAAAGCACTGCACCAATACCTTCATTGCTGGCATCCGTGTCTAATATAAATGTTTTTCCCAGCTTTGGATAGTGAAGTACTGGCGCTTCACAGAACTGTTGCTTCACATTTTCAAAACTTTCGTTGCATTTATCCGACCATATGAACGGCTTTCCCTTTTCGGTAAGTTGATGTCGGCTTCTTGCTATATCTGCAAAACCTTTCACGAATCGCCTGTAGTAGGTAGTTAAACCAAGAAAACTCCGTAATTTATGTTTGTCCTTTGGTGCTGGCCAATTTTTGACGGCTTCTATCTTCTCTGGATCGGTTCTTACTCCTTGTGATGAAAGTATGTGCCCTAAATATTTAACTTCTTTTTTAAATAGAGCACATTTACTCGCACTGAGCTTTAATTTTGCATCTTTGAGTCTTTGAAGTACATCCGTAAGTTGTTTTTATGTTCCATGAATGTCCGTCCGATTACTATTATGTCATCCAAATAGACAAGACATGTTTTCCAGGTTAAACCTCGTAGAACACATTCATTAGTCGTTCGAACGTGGCTGGAGCATTACGTAACCCAAATGGCATTACTTTGAATTGCCATAAGCCACTTCCAACTGAGAAAGCAGTTTTCTCTCGGTCCTCGGGATGTATTTCCACTTGCCAGTAACCACTCTTCAAATCCAGCGTGGACAACCATTGCGCTCCGGAAAGGGTATCCAATGTGTCATCAATCCTTGGTAATGGATAGCTATCTTTTCTCGTCACGTTATTTAGTTGGCGGTAGTCTACACAGAATCGGGTGCTGCCATCCTTCTTCCTAACCAGAACAACCGGCGATGTCCAAGGGCTGTTAGATTCCTCTATGATGCCTTGTTTCTTCATGGAGTTCATCATGTCTGCAACTTCTGGTTGTTTGGCTAATGGCAATCTTCGTGTTGTCTGTCGAATGGGTCTGGAATCTCCTGTATCGATTCGATGCTGGACAAGATTTGTTTTACCATAGTCATCATCATTCATTGCAAATAATTCCGAAAATTCATTGATCACCTCTTTGGCATCGTTGTGTTGTTGTTCACTTAAGGCACTGGACGAAAGAAATTTCTGAACCTGTTGGGTAGTAGCTGGTATAGTTTTTGTCTCCTTGGCATTACTATCATTATCTAAATTAACGATTTGGTAAACGGGTTCACAATTTCCAATTATAGCACCTTCTTTTAGTTGTACCTCGTTTTCGGATGTGTTAAGCACTCTGACTGGAATTAATGTTGCACCTTTTGCCTTCACTAAAGTCTTGCCAACGATGATGTTCGATGTAACTTTTGTGGGGTTAGGCTCCACCAGATAGAATCGGCAGGTCCCGATGTCATCAGTAAGCTTTGTCCATATTAGTGTCTCGGAGCATGGCGAAAGAGTAATATTTTCGCAAACCATCGTCCTTACTTTCGCAGGATGATCTGCTTCTTCTCCTAGTTTCATAGGAATATTTATGTTGCCATATTTGAAAATCCGCTCTCCGACATCCAGATTTATTTTGTATGTGGTCATGAAGTCTATTCCAAGAATGCAGTCATCCATTATGTCTGAATCCAGGAAAGTGTGAGGAAATAGTAGTTCGCCTAGTTGAACATCTAAAGTTATTTCTCCAAACACCTGTGCTGCCGCTCCAGTTGCTGTTCTTAGTAGATATTTGGTGGTGTTGTGAAGCCATTTGTTCTTAAGAAGATCTGCTCTAATAATTGATCTTGAAGCTCCAGTATCGATAGTAACTCCGCAGTCATTTTTTCCTACACTTCCATATATAACAAGACTGCTATTATTTCTCTGTAACTGACTTACTTGGATGATGACTTCGGGGCTATCGATTCCACCAACCAACTTCTGCCCCACGAAGTTGGTTTTTACTAGTTTTCCGACGGCTCAAGAGGAGAGACGATGCGACTAGTCCTTGTTTGATATCTAGTCTCTCCACGAATTGCTTGTTCCCTGGCTCGACATCTTTGACATTCTTCTTTCCCCTCTTCTTCTGGTGATTCCACTCGTCGACGTTTTCTGCAGTCTCTTTGAAGGTGCCCTGGTCTATTACAATTCCAGCATCGAGGGACACCACGTGAAGGCGGGCTCTGTGATGATTGCACTCTATTACAAGTATATTCTTCCACTGAAATTTCTCTCACTCGTACTGCACTCCGTGAAGCTTGTCTGGCGGATTCGTAAGCTAATGCATAGGCTAGGGCTTTTGCTGTTGATTTCTTTCCTGCTAGCCTTAAAGACTGTTGTAAATTTTGATCTGTAATATCGTTCACAAATGCCTCCGTCGCCACTTCATTGAGAAAATCCGCATTCACGCTGGAGTATGACAGATGCGCTAATCTTTCTACATCTGCCTGCAGTTGTTGTAGTGATTCGCCATGTTTTTGAATCTTGTTGCGCAACTGTAGGCGATATACTTGCTGCATGTGCTCATCTCCGTAACGTAATTCTATCGCCTGTACTAATGAAGAGTAATTACGCTGATTTTCAATCGGTACAGTTTGTAAGAGTTCTGACGCAGGACCTCGAAGTGCTAACACCAGAGCTATAGCTTTGTCTTCATCATTCCATCCATTTACCTCTGAAGCTGCCTCGAATTGTCTCTTGAAGATATGCCACGAATTTTTTCCATCAAATATGGCAGGTTTCATTCTACCTGCACCGGATATTTCAGTTGCTAGGTTTAGAGGCTGACGATGCTTTATTCTTTCCAGATCTGATTTAAAATTGTCAAGCTGCTCGGTGACTTTTTGTTGAGCTTCCGCCACTTCCTGCTCGATTCCTTCAATTTTCAAATTTTGTTCGTCTAATGAGTTTTTCAGGAAAGTCTTCTGATCCTCCAAACGAGTTTCTAGACAATTCTCCAGAGAGATCTTTTGTTCGTCCAAACGGGTTTCCAGAGATTTCTTTTGTTCCTCAAATCAATCTTTTGTTCAGCAAAACGCGCTTCCATAGATTTCTTTTGTTCGTCCATAGATTTCTTCTGTTCATCTAAACGTGATTCCAGAGAATTCTTTTGTTCCTCGAGAGAATTCTTTTGTTCATCAAAACGGGCTACCATTTTGCTCATTAAAGTACTCAAAAGCTGTTCCCCCTTTCATCGCAGGCGTTTCTTCAACTTCGATTTCTTCCAAGTTCTCTTCGAAAACAAATGTTTCAGGATTCTTTCCTTCCTCTGTCAAAGCTTGTCTAGGTCGCTCGACTAGAACTTTCTTTGCACCTGTCGTTTGTAATGAGCGGTTCCCTTGCTCCACTTTCAAATCCTGTATTCGAAGCTCCTCCACTTTGCGCCCCATTACTGTAGTAATTCACTCACAGCTGAATATAAATTATTTTCCAGAACTTTTAAAATTTAACATAATTCCACGAAATTAATCACACTTTTAATTTTTCAGTCAATTGCCACCACTTTATTTCGCGAATTTATTTCACTTCTGACACCAGTTGTTGCGAGCGTGGCCTTTGGTTCGTTATTTAAAAACACAATATTAAATAATTAATATATAAGTTCTTTATTTCACTCTAATCATATAAAAGTTCACAAACATTCATCTAATCAACTCAACTCTAATTATCGCTAATACTGTACTTTCAATTATCGCAATCTAATTACATACACTTCCGCTTCTTTATTACTTTCGCTTCTTAACACTGCAACGTCTAAGACAAGACTCTTTTTTTGGCGATGACAACTTTTATATTTATACCCTATAAACTCTCCGGATTATTCTGGAATGTTCTATTCCAAAAGCTTCTTGACTATTCTATTTGTTCTATTCCTGAGCTTTCCTGTAGATTTCATAATCGATTCTCCGAACCTGAAGTCGTTTATTCTCCGAACCGGAAGTTGTTTATTGCCAGTAGATGTCACCAGTTGTCTCTTTCTATTGCACGTACCAATACGCTAATATATCTAAAACCAGATCCCGTAGAGGATTTCTGATGAAAATTTTATTACCCCCCTCCCTATTCTTATTATCCCCCCCCCCCACATACCCTCCATCTAGAAATAATTGGCATGAACAAAAATGTCCTACTATTAACTTTTATTATTAGTTCAAAACCAAAAGCCTGCATGTAGGCGCTCAAGAAAAATCATAATAAAATGCCTACATTTAGGTGAACCACATATGTATGTATCTAAGAAAACCGTATTACGGAAGCATGCTGGTAGTACCGATTAATACTTCTAGGGCGCAGTGGAGACTCAATGGTGCACCCAAGACACAATGTTGTATCCAAGGCACAAACCAATACATCCAAGACATAAACCTACATTTAGTATGGGCTCAAACCACCTAGCGCTATCTGTGGCGAAATACTGGAAGCTTAAATGGGGGTCTGGTGCTGTCCTAGCGTAACTACTCAGTTGGTTAAGATAGTCCTTATACCATCTATCCCAAAATTTTCTAACCGTTTGTTGATGATATTTCCATGTAGTAAGGATGCCTTGTGCTTGGAATAGTCCGGTTCAGGAATGGCATTCAAAGGCTGCCGAATCAAAAAATGTTCAGGTGTTAATGTGAATAATTTATCTGCTCATTGTGGACCTGGCAAAATGGCCGCGAATTTTAACCTTCTTCAATTTGCGTAAGTATTGTGGCATATTCTTCAAACATACCTATTGAGTTTCCTAATGTTCCTCGTAAATGGTATTTTATAGATTTCACGCCAACCTCCCAGATTCCTCCGAAATGGGGAGATGATTAAATTGCCAATTTAATATTTTTGATGCAAAGTACTGTGCAGCTTCTGGTTCAGCTTTCTTAATGGCTAGCCTTAAGTCTTTGTCTTGCATCGTTTTGCCTCCGACGAAGTTAGTCCCACAATCGAAAATATGTGGGCATACAATCCGCTTCTGGCTACGAACCTCCTTAAGGCTGCTAAAAAGGCTTCGGTTGTCAGGTCTGACACTAATTCTATGTGTATTGCCCTTGTGGCCATACACATAAAAATACATAAGCACCCTTTTTGCCGTTTGGCTTATTGTGCAACAAATGATCGTATTCATCTATAAATACTGTTTGTTGTGTGATCTTCAGAACGGTATTGGTAGCTTGACTCCATTCTGTACTAGTGAAGAAATCTATTCATTTTTCTTGTGGATTTCTACAATTATGTTTAAATCGTAGTCGCTTTGCTACGATGCGAGCTAAACGTGTGAAGGATGAATATCGAAATAAAATGTCATTATTATAATTATTATTGATTGGGGGTTAAGGCAATAAATGAAACACACGCGGTAAATAATACTTAGGTTTAATGTCAATATCCTGGTCGACAGCCAACAGCAGAAGGAACAGAGCGGCGCTTCGAAGTGGGAGAAGAGACGTGACACTAAAAAGTGGCAGATTCTACATGTGTAATGTTTCATTATTTAAAAGCTGTTTCTAACTTCACGACACTTCTCCCGTCTTAGAAACTCCCTTACAATTGCGATTCATATTTGGTAACTTACTTAAGGTTTGCTTAACGAACACAAATTTGTCCACTACTTATGTCTCTATAATTCAAGGGCGTAATTCAACATCAATTGAGGTTCAATTCAAGTTTTTAGGCTTTGCTTATTATCGCTATTATTAACATATTATATTAGTATTTAGATTTACTGGCAATTCTTTGGTAGGACCTTGTTTTATAGTACCTTTTTTTAGTTTTTTATTTGTTCTTTTCATTGTCTTAAATAATTCCTTCGATCTTCCGTTAACAATTCTGGTTTTACATATTCCGGGATAGTACTTATATTCTAAACATGATTTCCTCATCTGAGCATAATGTACAGTCCTTTTAGTATTATTATTAAACATGGACTTAAGATTTTTGAAACCATGTCCTGTATCCTATTACAATTACTTTTAAAATGACACACATACAATATCTTCTCTCCCTCTTTATAAATGGGAATATTAACTTTCCTTTGGGTTACGTCTACTAGTATTTTAGTATTAATTTTACATTCTTCAATTGCTTTGATTTTATATTAATCCTTTTTTCTTGCAGATACCCTGGCCTTAATAAGTCCAAATGTGTTCTAGGTCTAAATTTAAAAATCATTTCCGAAGGTGATAATTTCGTGGTGGTAGTTGGAATATTGCGATAAGTTGTTAAAAACTATATGTTTTTTTCTTCCATTCACAACTTTGAATATTTCGAATCCAGTCAAAAGTTTTTCAGGAAACGATTTGTTTCTCCTACGAAACGCTTTGCGAATCCATTGCTTTCAGGATGATACGGCGGTGCTTTGGTGGCTTTTATGCTATTTTTCTCGCAAAATTCGATAAATTGTATAGAGAGAGAGAAAGGGGGACCATTATCACTGCAGGTAGACCTAGCTGCGAAAACGTTATTTTTAGTTTCCCTATCATTACATCTGCGGTCGAGTTTGCTAGCAAGTGTACGTCAACCCATTTACTATAACTATTCACTAAAATTAAAAATTCAAATTTCCCAAAATAAAACAAATCAACATGGACTCGCTCAAACATATGGCTTGTTTTTGGCCAAGAAAAGGTTGTTGATTTTGGTCCGTTCTGTAATTGTTGGCATATTATACATGATTTTACAAAATTTTCCATTTTAAAGTTTTTTAAAGTATACATAGTTTCTGGCAACATTTTTTTGATACCAATATGATCTGAGTGAACTGCCTCTAGCAGTGATTTCTGCAATTTATCTGGTATAACTATTTTATTCCCATAGTAAAGACAATCGTTTTCAACTGAGAGTGATTTTGCTACTTTGAAGAAATGTAATAGTTCTATATATATAATATCTGATTTAGCTGGCCATCCTTTTAAAGTGAATCGAATAACTTCCCTTAATATCAGATCTTTTCCGCTATAGCTACGAATTTGATTGATTTCTATAGGACACTGATCAGTCAAATTGAATGAGTATATAAAAAATTCTTCTTCCTTGGAGAGTTCTGGCAAGGGTAATCTAGATAAGGCATCAGCATGGGCCATTTGTGAACCCTTTTTATAAATAATTTTATATTTATATCCTGAAAGAATTATGGCCCACCGTTGAAGCCTTGCTGCTGCAACGGCTGGCGTTGACTTTTTTGGGTTAAATATTTCGCGCATGGGCTGATGGTCACTGTAAATGATGAATTCTTTCGAATAGATATACTTATGAAATTTGCGTAGAGCAAAAATAATAGCTAAAGCGTCTTTGTAAAGCTGCGAATAATTTTTTTCAGCTGGTGTGAGAGTACATGAAGCGAATAAAACTGGAAGTTCTACACCATCAATAAGGTCTGACATGACAGCACCGAGTCCATACGGAGACGCATTCGCCGAAATGACTATTATGTTATTTGGGTTATAAGGAGTTAAGACTGAATTTACAGTTTTTCTGAAGAAGTGCGTATAAATTCGTTAATTTCCCTGACAAATTTGGTATAAATCTAGCGTAGTAATTTAGAAGACCTAAATATGATTGCAGGTCTGTTAAATTTTTCGGAGCAGGTGCATCGCGTAATGCTGCTGTCTTCTCCGGACTCCGAATAATACGATTAACAGATATTTGGTGTCCCAAATACTCAACTTGTTCCGCGAAAAATATGCACTTTTGTAACTTGACTCAAATTTTGTATGAATTTATTCTTGATAATGTGTTTATTTACCTTGACTCATATTCTTTAAGCGTTGAACCGCCAATAATAATATCGTCTAAATATGCAAATGTTTTTTCCAAACCTTCAAGGATTCGATCTATGATGCTCCGAAAAATGGACGGTGCAATTGAAATTCCATATGGTAATCTATTGTAACCAAATAAGCCTTTATGTTTTGAAATCTCTAAATATTTTTTGGAATTTTCCGAAATTCTAATTTGCTGGTATGCTCCAGCGAGATCAATGACACAAAAGTACTGACAATTTGATAGGTTAGCAAATAAATCTTCACTTACAGGCAACTGGTAGTGCTCTGTACGTACATATGGATTAACGTCCGCTTAAAATCTACACATAAGCGAATTGAGCAGTCCCGTTTGGGTACGACGACTACTCGACTGGCAAGGTCACTATGTTTGACTGGCGATATGATTCCAACCTTGCAAAGACGATCTAGCTCTTTCTCCACTTCTTCCCTTAAATTATAAGGCACTGGGTTTACAAAAAATGGGAGAAAAGGACTCTTCTACATTAATTTCTGCTTTAAAATCCTCTGCAGCAACTTCAAAGTTTTCACTAAACGCTTCTGGGAAATTTTCTTTTAATACTCGCGTTAATTCACTATTTTGTAACTTATACAGCGGTCTTTTCTTATTAATATTCAGTAAATACGGTTCTATTGGACAATTTAAAATATTGAACATACCTCCCGAGTGATTTGGCTCACAAAAGCACTGCCTCCATCCTGGAAGAAACTTATCGAGCCATGGCCGTCCCATCAAGTGTGTAAATTTCCTGCAGTAGTCAATTACAAATAATTCAAGACAAAACGTATCTTTTCCAACATCCAGCCACTGTACTTTCACTTTAATTACTCCCTTCAAATCAACCTGATCACCTGTTAGTACCTGAAATTTATTATAATAATTTTCTATCGGACAACTTGAAAATAGCTTAATATAATCAACATAACTAATTACTGACTGCGCGGCTCCTGTATCTATTTCCATGTTGTTGGCTGCTTTTCTCGACATTTATTTGTGGAAATTTCATTTCCTCCGACTGCTTGGCTACTGCTTCAAATTTTAATGCACTCATGCAGACTTTCTTGAACGTTTTATCGTTTTCTTGTAACAGTTTTTCTTGTCATAAAGTATTACGCATACCACAAATGAATTTATCTCTCATTGCCTGATATAGAAATTCGCCAAATTTACACTGATTTGCTAAGAGCTTAAGACTGACAATATATTCTGTGATTTTTTCACCCTACTTCTGCGTACGACCGTCAAATTTAAAGCGCTCTGCTATGGTGAGCATTTTTGGCGTGAAGACTTTTTTTAAGATTGCCTTCAAATCATCGTAACTTTAGATGGCATATCCGCTGCTAGAAGCGTCTTGAGGGTTCAGAACGCCTCTGGTCCAATTAAGGTTATGAACAATGACGTCTTCTTTGGTGCTGGTATATCGTTGCATGCAAAAAATTTCTCCATGCGGTCGAAATATTCCTCAAAATTATCGCCCGGGGTGAAATGTTCGAAGGAACCGACTAAATTATTCATTATTACCTTAGGTTTCTGAATATCCGACGAATGGTCGCGTGCGAGCTTGTTGGCTTGTTCGACTTTTATTTTTGTGTCCAACTCGGACATAAATAGCGGAACTAAAATATTTTACTTTATGACAATTAATTGACCTTTTTTTAAATAGCGGAACTAAAATATTTTACTTTATGACAATTAATTGACCTTTTCTTGTTTGTTTGACTTTTATCGTCGTCGCTAGTATTATAATTATTATTCATTGGGGGTTAGGGCAATAATTGAAACACACGCGGGCAATAATACATAGGTTAAATGTCAGTATCGTCAGAAGGAACAGAGCGGCGCTTCGAACTGGGACAAGAGCCCTGACACTAGAAAGTAGCAGATTCTACATTTGTAATGTTTCATTATTTAACAGCTGTTACTAACTTCACGACAGCCATCTTCACAATTACTGAAAAAACTGTTGGGTACTACGCCTTTGGCTGCAAACTATAGTTGATCATTGTTGTTTATTTTTGATTTGGGCCAAACATTTTGATGTTTTCCTAGCCATGATGGTGCATGCCACCACAGACTATTTTTGTGCAAATTTTCAGCTGAAATCCCTCTCGTCGTAAGATTTGCTGGATTATCCTTATTGGACACATGTTGCCATCGGTCAAATTTGATGATATCTTGTTTTTCTATATCACGATTAGCTACATATGACTTTCATCTAGATTGGTGATCCTTGATCCATTGAAGAACAATCGTTGAATCTGGCCATTAGAATACATTGATGGTTTTGTAATTTCATATCATCGACAGGAAGTTTAATCAGTGTAGCAAGTATGACTGCTCCGTTCAGTTCTAGTCGTCGTATAATTGTTGGCTTGATGGGTGCTACCCTTGACTTCGCTGTTAGGAGAGTCACGATTATAATCCCATTAGTACTCACAACCCGCACTTATAATACAGCTGCATACGCTCTTTTGAATGCACCACAAAAGCCGTGTAATTGCATATTTCCGTTGCTAGAAGAAAGAGTCCATATTGGAATTTTTATTAATTCCAGTGTTGCAAATATCTTTGAAAGTTTTCCCATTGGGTTTGAATGGTATTAGCAACTGGATCATCCCAAGCGCAGACTGTGATTCAGAATATTTGCATCAAAATTTTTCCTACAATTATTATTGGTGCAAGCCATCCAAGTGGATTGATGCTACCTTAGTTCCATTAGTTATGACTGTTCCCTTCTCTTCTTGTGCAATTGAAAGCAAAAAATAATCAGGTGCAGGATGCCATCGGATTCCTAGAGTTTTAATTGACTCATTGTCGGAAAATGTTATAGTGCCCTTAAATTCACGAGTTGCAAGTCTTCTTGGTTCGTTACTAGCCCACCTCCTCAGATTAAAGCCGCCGGCCTTCATCATATTCAGCAGCTCCATTTGCAGCCCCTTTGCTTCGGTGATGCTATCAGCACCTGCCAGTATGTCAACGACATAGAAGTCAGTCAGCGTTGCTCTTGAGGCTAGTGGCCAGTTTGTGGTTTCATCCACTGCCAGTTGGTGCAGTGTGCGGACAGCTAGATATGGAGCAGACGATGTACTAAATGTTAATGTCTTACGCTGATAATCCTGAAATTGTTTTCTAACAGGATGCTGCCATATGATTCTTTGAAATGTACGTTGATCTCGATGCACGTCCATCATCCGATACATTTTCTAAATGCCCGCGTTCACTGCTACTTTGTACTTTCTCCCTCCCTTGGAGGTTCAATTTTCTCCATGTGTCCACGTTCTATATAGTCAGTAAGACAATTCTGATAATCTGATTCGAACTCAGGATTCATTTAAAATTTTGTTTGTAGATTCATAAATCTTTTAAGCGGTTGTGGCCGTGATTGCCCCAATGTAGGAACCTCATTTTCAACGACTGGAAGATTGACCTGATATTTTCCATTACATAGTCGTTGAAATGTAGTTTGAAATATCCCCTGACATTCTTGCTCCCTTTTGCTGAGCACGAATTGAATTGGACGCTCTTCTAGTTCTCAAAAGCGGTTGAATTGTTTATTCAAATTGGCTTCAGTAGTGGTGCAGGTATGATTTTCTTCTATGTCATTGAGTGCTTCAATCGTGTATCATAGTAAGATACAACCGAAAATAGTGTTTACAGCAACTGGAGCTGTGTCAAAGCCTCAGCTGAGACCTGCTTGGAGGATTTTTGCGAATATTCTTGCTCCTAGTAGCGCATCTATTCCACCAGGTTTCCAGAATGTAGGATGTGCTAGACGCAGTCCATTTAGATGTCGATAATCCCTTTTGGAAACTGCCCTTGTTGGTAGAACATGGGTAATGTTCTTTAAAATTAGAAAATCTTCTTCTAATGTGGTCGAGTTTGATCCGCAAGATCTTAATTTTAACCAAGTTTGGTTATGTGATATAGTAGCTGTACTAGTGTTCAGTCCCTTGATTGCTACTGATATGCGCGTAGCACATAGTTTCTTGCAGGCAGTCTCCGTTATAACTGATGACTTGCAGCGACTGTCTGTAAGACAACGTAATACTATGGGTTCACCACGTTTGCACCAAACCATGACAAACGCTGTCGAAAGTAATGCTTGGTGACTTTCCCTAGTTACAAATGTTTGAGAAGTGTTTAACTCGGAAGCGCCATCAGCTGATTATAACCGTGTGTGGATGTTGTAATCCTGTTTACTATTGCTGAGTGGTGTTTGGTATTGTGACCTTGAGACCTGTTGTGATATATTGCTCTACGTTTTCGAAGGCTTTGTTGGTGTTACTGCCTTATGGAGATTTTCATGTAATGTGTTGTGATGCCTTTGATTACATTCAAAGCATTTGTACCTACTACTACATTCCTTAATTATTATCCCTTGAAAAACAATTGAGACATCGCCTAGACATCATAATGAATTTTCTTCGTGCTTGTATATCCATCTTGAGATATTTAGGACATTTCTGGACAAAATGATATGCATTACAAACAGGACATATATTATCCATTACAGTATAGCAAGTTAGTGTTGTCTGTTTGCAGGTTGGCGTCGTTTGTCTTGCCACTGGCCTTGGTTGAGATGCGTTTGTTTCTAGAATATCTGTAATGGATTCCAGGATCTTTAATCGATTATTCAAAAATGTAGTGAATTGTGAGAAGTTCGGCAGATCTTCTTCCCATAATCTCAGAATGATAAAAGGCAGTTTTGTACTAAAAGATGTAGTAATAATGCATCCCAAGAGTTTGTGTCTACTTGTAAACACTTTAATTGTTGCAATGATAATTCTGTTGTATCTATTATTGACTTTATGCTCTTACTTGTTTCCAGATTTTGTTTTGGTTGATTAACTAATTCCTTGAGCTGGTGATTGACTAGAATCCGATTATTTTCGTACCGTTCCATTTACCTTCCGCCAAGCTAGCATATAGTCCTGGTTTGTAATAGGAGTATGTCTTACAAACTTCTCGGCTTCACCAACTAAACATGTCTTCAAATGATGTAGTTTCTCTTCATCTGTTAACCGATAATTGTTTTGGCCTAATGACATGAACAGATCATGAAATTATCGCAATAGATCATAGTCGCCATTATATGTAGGTAATGAGCATTCTTGTGGCCTGATTATAGTTAGCTGTGTCGCAACAGGTGCTGCGCAATCAAAAAATCTCCAGGTGGGCTTTTGGCGGTTTGGCTTTACAAAGTGTTGAAGCCTTTAGTGTTATCGGACCTACATAATCAATACCTACCTTGGTGAACGGTTTGGTTGTGTTTACCATTGAGGAAGGTAAGTTTCCCATTAATTGTGTGCTAGTTAGTTTGCGATGTTTAGCACATATGCTACATTTATGTATCCTGCTTATAGCTCATCGTCTTGCATTTAGAATCCAATACTGATTGCGACACAAGACTAATGATGGTACGCCATGCAATGATTCTTTGTGATGTTTATCGATGATGATTGATGTAATGTGATGATGTTGTGATAAAATGATTGGATGTATTCTTGTACGTGAGATGTCAGCATTTTCTAATCTTCCACCCACTCGTATTAATCCATCACTGTTCATTAATGCATTAAGTATCAATAAGCAACTATTCCTCGGCAACTGCTTATTGTGCAACAAAAAATCCCATTCATCTATAAATACTGTTTGTTGTGTAATCTTCAGAATGGTATTGGTAGCTTGACTCCAGCCTGTGATCCATAGCATTTCCATCAATATTTTTGCTCAATTATTATTGGAGCAATCCATCCAAGTGGGTCCTACAGCGATGCTACCTTTGACAATATATTTCTCTTATTTATTATTGTTTCCTTCTCTTCATGTGCAATTGTAAACGAAAAATAATCATGTGCATGATGCCATCGGGTTCCTAGAGTTTTAATTGACTCATTGTCGGAAAATGTTATAGTGCCCTTAACTTCACGATAATCCATTGGCAAATATTGCATGGTTCGTTACTAGCCCACCTCCTCAGATTAAAACCGCCGGCCTTCATCATATTAAGTAGATCTGTTTGCAACCCCTTTGCTTCGGTGATGCTATCAGCACCTGCCAATATGTCATCGACGTAGAAGACAGTCAGCTTAGCTCTTGAGGCTAGTGGCCAGTTTGTGTTTTCATCAGCTGCCAGTTGGTGCAGTGTGATATGCCTTAATTTGTTTTGTAACAGGATGCAGCCATATGATACTTTGAAACGTACGTTGATCTGGATGCACGTCCATCATCCTATACATTTTCTCAATGTCCGCGTTCATTGCTATTTTGTACTTTTTCCAGTTGAGTATTGTCGCAAATAGCTTTGGTAGTAATGTTGCTCCCTTCAACAAACAATTATTGATTGATTTTTCGTTTGTTGTTTTTGCTGAAGCGTCAAATACTACTCTCAACCTGGTTGTACTGCTATCCGTGAAAACTGCGTAATGAGGGATATAGTAATGTTTTTCATTATCCCTTGCAGGTTCAATGTCCTCCATGTTTCCACGTTCTATATAGTCAGTAAGACATTTCTGATAATCTGATCCGAATTCAGGATCCCTTGAGGATTGTTTTTGTAGATTCATAAATCTTTTAAGCGCTCGTGGCCTTGATTGTCCCAATGTAGGAACCCCATTTTCAACGAATGGAAGACTGACCTGATATTTTCCATTACTTACTCGTTGAAATGTGGTTTCAAATATGCCTTGACATTCTTGCTCCGTTTTTCTGAGCATGGATTGAATTGACAGCTCTTCTAGCTCCCAAAATCATTTGAGCTGTATATTCAAATTGGCTTCAGTAGCGGTGCAGGTATGATTTTCTTCTATGTCATTTAGTGCTTCATTCGTGCATCCTAGTAAGATACAACCGAAAATAGTGTTTACAGTAACTGGTACTGTGTCAGAGCCTCGTCTGCTACCTGCTTGTAGGATTTTTGCATATATTCTTGCTCCTAGTAGCGCATCTATTCCAACAGGTTTCCAAAATGTAGGATCTGCTAGTCGCAGTCCATTTAGATGTCGATAAAATCTTTTGGAAACTACCCTTGATGGTAGAACATGTGTAATGTAGTTTAAAATTAGAAAATCTTCTTCTATTGTGGTCGAGTTTGATCCGCAAGATCTTATTTTTAACCTTGATTGGTTATGTGATATAGTAGCAGTAGGACTAATGTTCAGTCCCTTGGTTGCTACTGAAATGCGCATTGCACATAGTTTCTTATTGGCAGTCTCCGTTATAAGTGATTAATGGGAGCCACTGTTATAAGACAACGTAATACTATGGGTTCATCACCTTTGAACCTTACCATGACTAACTGTCGAAAGTAATGCTTGGTGACTTTCCCTAGTTAGAAATGTTTGACTAGTGTTTAACTCCGGAGCGCTATCGGTTGATTGTAACCATGTGTGGATGTTGTAATCCTGTGTAATATTGCTGAGTGGTGTTTGGTTTTGTGACGTTGAGTCCTCTTGTGTAGCGCCTTGCTCTTCTTCCCATAATCTCAGAGTGATAAATGCCAGTTTTTGTACCAAAAGATGTATTAAAAAATGCATCCCAAGAGCTTGCGTCTGTTTGTAAACCCTTAAATTGTTGCAATGATTCTTCTGTTTTATCTATTATTGATAAGTAAAGGCATGTTTCCAGATTTTGTTTTGGTTGATTAACGAATGCCTTCAGCTGGTGACTGACTAGAATCCGTTGCCCAATCCATGTCCAGGTGTTAATGTGAATAATTCATCTGCATCATTGTGGTCCTGGCAAAATGGCCGCGACGAAGTTAGTCCCACAATCCGAAGATTTAAGATATGCATACATGGTTCAATTAGGTTCAAGTTTATCCATACCGGCCGCCTTGAAAATACAAGCTTTTAAACAAGAAGTTATGTATTCCTCCTTCTCATCATCGAAAGGTTGAGGCACTACCTTGGCAACAGCTCGTCTAACAGCATTATTAGCAGTACGGACAGAAATCACTCGGACAAAGCCGTCTGAACCTCTACGTACTTCAGCGACTCGACCAAACTTCCATTTCAAAGGCGTGGTATTGTCATCTTTTAGCAGACCATCGTACCAATAGCTACGTTAGGGCAAATCCGACTCCACTTTAGCCTTTGTTGTAGTAATTGGAGGTATTCCCCTGACCATCGATCCCAGAAGTACTGTCGAATAACTTTAAGCCTTTGCCAGCGAGTAAGTCGATTTAATTTAAGCTCTCTACTATCTGGTTCAATTAAAACTGTAAGAGGAGAACTGATTAAAAAATGAGCAGGTGTTAAAGCACAGCAGTCATTTGGTGTAGCGAAGGAGGGTGTTAGTTGGCAGACCTACCCATATACATGTCGCCATGAACATGAATATGTCCGCAACTGACACCTCCCGCAGCAAAATCATCGTGGGATTAGTGTGGGTGGCCGCACAGCATATTGCCTCCAGCGATCAGCCGGCTTGGGGTGATTCTTGCGACCCAAACCCTTGATGCTTGTTAGCTGTGCGAGAACAAAAAAAAAATATTAAAAAAAAAAAAATGAATGAGACTTGATCGCCTTCCGGGGACTTCGGACAGACAGACAGAAAAGTAAGAGAGCGATATGCTCGTTTACGTCGTGTTTTCGATTCGCTTCCATGGTTCAATTTCAAAGAAAAAGTCAACTCTGGAACAAGAGGATCTGAAACTGAGAAAATTGACCACTGAAAATTCCTTTTGATGGTCCTGAAATGTAGAAGAGAGAACAGAGTGAAAATCCCAGCGACGCCAGACAGTTCATACGTCACCCGAAGAAGAACACAACGCAGAGAGTGCGAGAGAGAGAGAGAGCTGACGAGGACTCCAGTTGTTGAGGCAGTCCTGGCTTTGACATGAATGGGCTCAACTCAATATCCACCCTGGCTAAAGCGTCAAAGCAAGGGTGTTATCCAAAGCCCCATTATAGCAAGTGTGTGTGCGCGCGGGCTACCCCGCGACCATCACCCCCTCGAGTGTGTCACATAGGCCGCCATCCGTATTGGATGGCTATGGAGGCAAGAAGCCGAAGTAATTTCGATAAAATCCAACCCAGCGGCTAGTCACAGGAGCAACTCTCCGTCCCTCGTCACCTTGCCTTTAGCATCACACAAGTAGTACCTAAAATTTCGAAGAAGAATCTGAAAAGAAAATTAAGCATCAATGCCCACGGGGCCGGGGCGAAATATAAGAAATGACCCAGAAAGTATATATATGTATTAAGCAAAATTTAGTTATTTATTTCCTTTTTTTTGTCCTTTTACGAGTTCATTTATCCTTACATAATCTTACTTTTCAAAAAAACAATGGTTGTCTTGATACCATTAAGTCACTAGAAGGGCCCTACTAACATACCAAAACCTGAGGCTTATAACTGGCTTAAATATGACTAAAGGTAAGTGACTGACAATGCTTCACCTAGCGTAACCTTAACTCTTATCTAGATTAAAGGTATGTAAAAAAATCCAAATATAACAAATCTTGAGCACACAATAAAAACAAATATGTGTGTCGAAATATATTTACATATATAGTTCACTCAAAAACGCACATATAATTTCTCCTTAATTCACCTGATTACTTCATAAATACCAGCCAAGCGCCAAGATGAGGTGGGGCGGGTTTGAGGCTTCTTGTATCTCCAAAACTAAATTCAGATTATTTAGATGTTTATGACCGCCACATGGGTTAAACTTTTGATTCGAAAGTTCTTCTGGCGCTTATGTGTGTAGCACTGCTGTTTTTCCTTCAGCCACGCGCCGATTACTGGATTTAAAATGGTACGAAGCTTCCCTTCCAGGTAGGCACCGATCAGTGGTAGCAAGGATTCTTCTGCGTTGTAGCAGGTAAGCACAAATTACTATTTTTGTCCTCAGACACAAAGAAAAATATTTACTTAAAATTTTTATGTAATTTCTATTCCAGGTAACGCACTCATCGGACTGCAACGTCCTTCTGCATTAGCACAGGTAATCAAAATTATTATTTTAATCATTAATAAACACCAAAGTATCTATGTAATTCCTATTTCAAGTAACGCAGTATATCTATTTAGGTAATTTTTATTTCAAGTACACGATATATCATCTGAACGCGACGTTCTTCTGCCTTGAGCGCACGTAATCAAACTATTGTTTAATCATCAATAAACACAAAAGACATTTATGTAATCTTTATTTCAGGTAACGCACTATATCATCTGGCTGCAACGTTCTTCTGCATTAACGCAGGTAAGTAAAACTATAATTTTAATCGTAAATAAACATGTAATTTCTATTTCAGGTAACGCGCTATATCATCTGACTGTGACATTCTTCTACATTAGCACAGGTAATCAAAACTATTGTTTAATAATTAATAAACACTAAAATATATATATTAAACTTTTATTCCAGGTTACGCGCTATATCATCTGGATGCAACGTTCTTCTGCATTAACGCAGGTAAGTAAAACTATTATTTTAATCGTTAATAAACATGTAATTTCTGTTTCAGGTAACGCGCTATAACATCTGACTGCGACGTTCTTCTGCATTAGCGCAGGTAATCAAAACTATGGTTTAACCATTAATAAACACTGATATATATATATGAAACTTTTATTCCAGGTAACGCGCTATATCATCTGGCTGCAACGTTCTTCTGCATTAACGCAGGCAAGTAAAACTATTATTTAGTCATTAATAGGCACTAAAAATATTTATGAGATTCTATTTCAGGTATCTCATCAAAATTAAAAAAAAACTCTCTTATTCGAATTAAAAAAACCAAAAGCGACAAAACATGCCAGAGAAAGTCTACCGCGGTAATTAAAAACAGTCACCATGCTTAAAGAATCTATTTTCTTGACACCCGATTCGATCCGTACTGCTCAAGATCTCGATTAAAACTCCTCGATTTCGTACAGTCTGTCGACATCCTAACCGAGCATTTTTGTTCGTTCGTCGGTTCATTCCCGAGAATTTTTCGTTTGCTATTTGTATTTCTTGCTTCAAGGGCCTCTAGAATTCTTTTTTCCTTTGTATTGTGTCTTCTTTACAGGTTTAATAAGGTTTCCTTTCAGGGTTTTGTTATGCTCACTTATGGATTATTAAGAAAGGTCGTGATTTGTGCGTGTTCTGGATGAATTGGGATTTTTCTTTTCAGGAACACTATCTCCATTTTCCTTTTCTTTGCAGGGTTTTATGACATGGGAAAGTAGCAGAGAGCTACTCTCCGAAATTAAATATCCTTTTGCTCCCTTTTCAGCTATATTTAAATCTGCATGGAGAAGTAGCAAAGGGCTACTTCTCGGATAATACACTTATGAAAACTTTTACCCTTTTTCAGGAATTTAGAGGAGAGAAGAAAAAAACATAAAAAAATAAAAGGTAGCGCAAGGGCAAAACGCTACTCCGTGGGGACGGGCCTACCAAAATAGAGAGTCTCAAGCCGGGCAAAACAAACAAAACACAACACAAAATAAAACCCACACGAAAATAATGGCTAGGCAGATGAGTTCGGAGTGCCTGTTCGCAGGAGCGCCTAACGTGGGGACGACCCACAAGAGTCTCAAGCCGGGAATAAGATCAAGACCTGGTCCTATAGACCGACGTCGATATGGCACCGTGTCACAAAAAGGACCAGGGAAAATCCTCATCGAGGCTAATCCAGAAGGGATTGGAGGGGAAACATCTAATCGTTCATGGTAGAGATTGGTTCTACTAGGATCATTGTCCACTAACAAAATTTTGTCGCTCAGCCACCGCAGATTATGAAATAATGAACAAGAGTTAGGAAAAAAGAAAATCCTAATACCGATGCTAATCCAGAAGGAATTAGAGGTGAAACATCTACTCATCAAAGGTAGAGATGGGTTCTACTAAAATCGTTGTCCATTTACAAAATTGCCGCTAAATCATTTCCGATTAGGAAATAATGAAGAAGAGACAGGAAAAAAGAAAATCCTCATACCGAGGCTAATCCAGAAGGGATTAGAGGTGATACATCTACTCATTAAAGGTAGAGATGGTTCTAGTAAGATCGTTGTCCATTTACAAAATTGTCGCTCAACCATTGCCGCTTAGGGAATAATGAAGAAGGAACAGGAAAAAAGAAAACCTCATACCGAGGCTAATCCGGAAGATATCTATAATAATGAAACAGCTACACATTAAAGCTAGAGGTGGGTTCTACTGAGATCGTTGTCCATTTACAAAATTGTCGCTCAACCACCGCAGATTAGGAAATAGTGAAGAAAGACAGGAAAGGAGAAAATCCTTATACCGAGGCTAATCCAGAAGGGACTAGAGCTGAAACAATTAATTATTAAAGGCAGAGATAATGCAGTACCAGCGTTTCCGAAACCTATAAGGGTTCCTCGGACTCGATCTGTGCGTGGCGAATTAAGGACGCATCCCGGGGTCGCCACAGTCCTTGGTCAGAGCTCAACTTCGTCCCTAGTAGTAAAAGACAAAGACGTCCTCACAGTCCAGCAACCTAACAAACTGGTCTGTTCGTCCGCCTTCGCCTTCCTGCACCAAGACCGGTCGGAGACGTCTCTGGAACCAGCAACCTAACCAACTGACGCAGGACCACTCCTATCGTTGCATCTCCCTCTCACCGCGGACCAAAGCACGTCTGTAGGGATGTGTATAAGTCCCCACCCTCAGATCGGGTCTCCGGAAGCGTACGTTAATCAACACAGACGTTGGCACACCAAAGACTAAAATTTCGAAGGCGTTTTTCAATATGGTATTCCTGCGGTGGCGTTGCCTCCGTAAGGTACCATGTGCAAGGAGTTTTGAAGCATTGTCAAGTAGGGAAGTGTGCAAAAGGTTGGCCTACTAACAAGAGGTATACCGACCGCTAGGCTGAGCAGGTCCTAAGCGACGCATTGGTACCCTGTAGCTACCAGTTAAGCTAGCTGGATGCCTTTTTAAGGCTTCCAGGACTAATCTAGCTCGGGTCGGGACTTAATATACTGCGCATGGTAGACTCCGATCGGGAGACCCTTGGCGCTCTTCAGACGATACGCAACGCGGCCTATGCGCCCCACCGCAGTCGCTTTGATGAATTCTGGAGCCAGCTTAGCAGCGAACCGGTCCACTGCGCTAGTCTGCACGTGATATCGTACAAAAACCAACTGCCCTGGGTAAAACGTTCTCAAGCGGGTTCGGAGATTATAGCCTGCGGAGTATTTTTTGTAAGCCTGAGCCAACTGTGTTTAGATCTGGTCCCGCACAGAGTGCAGTCTTTGATTTACTGGAATTATCTCAGGTGCCCCATCTGTGTCCGAGGACAGATCTCGCAATAATTTGTAAGAGCTCCCATGTGTCACGGGGTTAGCTCCGAACAACGCAAACTACGGGGAGTACTTGGTGGAATCGTGCACTACGTTTCGGATAGCGAACGCTGTCTCACTCAGGTGTTCCTCCCAGTTCCGGTGATCGTCTCCAATATAAGCGCGGATCGCTGCGAGTACTGATTGATTAACGCGTCCGGCGTTAGATTGAGGAGGGTAGTATGGGGAGAGACAGTGGTCGACCCCGTGCTTGTGTAACTACTGCATAAATAGGTTGGAATTGAACTGGCTTCCGTTGTCCGAATGACGGAATTCTGGGACCCCGAACACATGGTATGCTTCTTGCTCTAGGTAGCTTACGACCCTCGCAGGGGCTTCTGGCAATGTTTTCAACAGCACGAATTTGGTGAGGTGTTTGAAGATGATAAAAATGTACCTGTTCCTTTTCTTGCTTCGTTGGTAAGGACCTAAGAATTCACAAAACACGCGCTCCCACGGAAGTTCTGTGCACCGCCTGTCTCCTAAAGGAGGTCTTAGAGAGTTGTTGCAAGTCTTCACGCTTTTACAGACCTCGCACTGATTGATAAATCTCTGTACATCCAGCCCCATAGACGGCGAATAGTAGCGACAAGGCAGCTGTTCGAGGATTTTGGCAATTCCAAAACGCGCGGATGTTGGTGAGCAGTGGTCCTCGTCAATCAGTTTGGTGGTGAACCCTTCAGGCACCCAAAGCTTCCATGACAGTTGACTCCCTCCCACCATGTTGTTGGGAGAAAAAATTATATGTACACTTTGCCGTCTGTGTATCGGAGGTTATTAAAAGCGTTTGGGTTAGAGATTATCCTCTGAAATCGCTCGACATAAGAAGTCTCAAGATATGCCCGTGAGTCTAGAACGACTGAATCAATGGCGGGGAAAAGCGTCCTTCCCCGTAAGATAACTTCTCAACTCCTCAGAAAAACAGCGGTTCAGAGCGTCAGCCACCACGTTTTCCTTGCCTTTCCGATATTCGATGTGGAAGGTGAAGGTTTGGAGCTTAAGACTCTACCGTGCAAGCCTGCCACATAGATCCCTCTGGTCCATGAGCAATTTAAGACTAGCATGATCGGTGATAATCGAAAACTCCAGGCCCTCAATATATGGTCGGAAGCGCTTGATACTCAGGACTGCCGCCAGACACCCTAAGTCGGTGATGCTATAGTTCTTTTGTGCCGCATTCAACTTCTGCGACATAAACGCGATAGTATGTTCGGATCCGTCAGCAGATCGCTGAAATAACACGCTGCCCACTCGCGTCGTGCTTCCATCATATTGTATGAAAAACGGCCGCGAGAAATCAGGATTAGGAAGTTCTGGCGCAGTGATAAGACATCGGTTCAACTGCGTGAACGCTTGTTTTGCTGGCTCGTTCCACAGGAATTTGATGTTCTTTTTCAGCAGGTCTGTGAGAGGAGCAGCTATTGTAGCAAACTGCGCAATGAAATGCCGGTGCCAACCACAGACCCCAGGAAACTTTGGACCTTTTTGACGGTGTTTGGTCTTGGAAAGTCCTGAATGGCAGTCACTTTATCTGGGTCTGCCCTCATGCAGCCAACTACGAATCCAAGGTACCAGACTTCTCGCATGCAGACCTTACTCCTCTCCACGTTGATGGTTAAGCCGGATTTACGCAACAGCTTTGCGACTGTACTAAGCAATTTGAGATATTCATCAAACTTGGAGGAGCTAATGAGGGCAATTGGTGTGGAATGACCTTACACATTAACTTGTACATCGTCTGGGGAGCACTGCACAGTACAAAGGGGAGGACTATGAACTGGTACAACGGCCGTCCTGGAACGGCGAACGCTTCCTTATCATGGGAGGGTCTCGCCAATTGCTGAAATAAACTGAGTCTCTTGTAATCGACTCAGGGCCCATCGATGAGAGGTAGAGGAAATGCGTCCGGCACAGTCACAGAGTTTAACTTGCGAGCGTCAAACATAATCGAACCTTCGCATTTGGTTTCCTCACTAATGTGACGGGAGAAGAACATGCACTCTGACTATCCTCAATAACTCCGAGTGCTAGCATAAGGTCGAGCTCGTCGTACATTGCTTTCTGTATCACTGGGGATACAGCGTATTAGCGTTGTTTGATGAGTTTTGCAGCACCGACATCTATCTCATGCGCAACGTATGGTGTGCCCCCGAGGCTGTGCGTACTGAAATATGGAAAGGATTCAACTACTGTTTGCAAGCGTTGGTTATCTTCATCGGACAGGTCGAGTTTCTGAGAGCACATGGATGCGGGTGTAGGTATTGAAGATACCTCGCCTACCATGACTGGCGCTAGGCCGAAAGCTTTGCTAGCGTTGCTTCAGCGACGGCAGCCTTTATATTTCTGCGCAGGCTGCGGAAACGTCGAGTGCGTCATACGGTCCTGAGCGGATTCACGTTTGTGCCGGCAAAGGAATATGGCTCTTCACTATGGGCATTATCTGAATCGGTGGCGAAATCTTCTGAAATGTTTTCGGAGGATGTACAACTAAAGGATTCTGAGTCCCATGGTTCCTCCATAGGTAAAGTCTGGATGGTTTGGACACCCACATCTCGTGTGGTTATTGGTGGCGTGAACGGCTGTGCGGGTTTAGTCACTTTTAGGAGCGGGTTATTCTCAGGTACGTCATGGACTTGAACTGGCCTGCCTTTCGGCGAGACGCACTCATCACTCCCGCGCACTTGACCTAGCCGAAGTGCTCTGGTTCGGTATTTGTTGCGGATTCGCTTGTGGGACGTCTGGAGATTTTGGCCGGAGTCAAAATATGCGCAGTTCCCACTGATTTCTGACTCCGTCAAAGGTTTTCCGACGATTATGTTAGGCACTTGCTTTTAACAACACCGGCTGAGCCACACCCATAGCAGAATATTCGCCGTGGTCACAGACAGGCGTGATGAGTGTGTCCCTCTGCTGAGCAGTTCCAGCAGATGCGTCTTGGTCTGGGTGGTAGTTGTTAATCCCTCTGTGGCATAGCTTGAAGAGCTGCTACCACATCATGTGTTTCAACTTACGGGTGGTCTGACAGATATTGACTATCCAAACTTATTTCATGATCTGATCGTCGTGGCGGTAACTCTCGATACTGAGGCTTGGTCTGGGACCAACGTTTTTCAAGTTTGCAACACAAGTCTCTCAGGTCGAGAAAATTCGTTGTGTGGTGCAGCAGCAATGCCTCCTGCAAAGCCGGCTTCATATTCCTCGTTAGGATCTCCACGAAGCCCTCTTCGGGAATCGGGCGAGACATTTTTGACACGATCGCATGAACCGCCAAACGATAGTCGCTGAAAGATTCTCGGGGACCTTGTGTTCGAACCTCTACTAGTTTACGTATTTCGTAATCTGGCTCCTGATTCCTGAACTCCCGAAGAAGTGCCGCGCGTAGCTCCGTCCAGGAATGAGAACGGTGGTCTCGTAGGTACAGCCAGTACCAATTCGCGGCTTTTCCAGTGACAAACGAATCGAAACCGGCGCATAGCTCGGAATAAGGCACTTGTTCCAACAGGGCTAGTGACTCCACCCGAAAAATAAATTCAGTTAAGTCTAGACCTGATGTACCATCGAAGCATAGTTTCCGTCTGAGGACAGGATTATTTGTCATATTACTACGGTCTCTCGCAGCACTCTGCCGATGATATGCTGACGGGTTCAGCGGTGAGACTCCTGACCCTAGTGGCCTGGGTGGTCGCGAATCGAAATAACCATGACTTGGTGGGGAGATCTGCTCCTGCACCGCGGTTTGGTCCCGTGTGCAAGGCCTGTAAACGTTCGTGGACCGAACGGAAGCGTGGTCTTCCAGAAGGGCCGTCTGCGGCCGCTGCGCAGTGTGACTGCTGGTGGAATTCTGTTGGGCATTTCTCCCACCTGGAAATGGAAAGTTGGGACCCGGCGGGTTGAAGCGGGGACCCCCTGTACTAAGCTTGCGAGTACTCAGTGTCGAGTAGATTGATCGAGTAGAAGCTATGGAAATAACACCTGTTGAGGACATCCTTCCAAGCTCGCTATCTGTTACGTTAACGGATGGGATTTCCAGGCCACTAGCACCTTCCTCATCTGACTTCCGACCCCGCAATGGAAGCTGGGCAGTGTCGGCCGAATTCAGGAGACCTTCCAATGCCGAAAGCTGCTCTTGAACTTCGCAGTGCACAGTGCAAAGGTCGGACTCTGTGAACAACGTGGATGATCTGACTACGATAGCGAGAGCGATCTCGTAGTGAGGTCATACCTCAAAGCTTCCACTCGGCTGGTGATATAGTCGACCTCCCGCGAGGGATTCTTGTGAGCATGTGATCTGTGCCCTTTCCGGCTAGGATGTACCTGCTCGGCTTCAAAAGCCTTCAGAAGCTGCTCTAGAGCGTCCTCGTGAGATGGATCAAAGCTGCGCACAATATACTCGACCGGCAACTCGTCTGGAGACAGATAGGTGAAATCCATATTCGATCAGTTTGAAAATGACCACTTGTTCTAAAAATTTATGTTAGGAGTTTGTACCAATATCCCGATAATAGGGAGGATGTATACGGCTAGTACGTGAAAACCGTTCGGAGGGTAGGTGTTTTGTATCCAGAAAATATATAAGATGACGAATGCGTGATAAACCAAAGTTCTTTGTAGGCTTAGTGCGTATATATATGTATATAGATTCAAGAGAAAGTCCCGAATATCATTCGAGTGAACTTAATAATCTAACAAATGAATTATATTAAATCGAATGCTTCTCTTTCCTGGATGGAACCACAAAAAAATTGTTTACGAAAGCTTATGGAATTATATAAAAATATTTGCGCAAGTAGCTTGATTCCTGAAGTATTACCAAACAATTCCATATGCGGTAGTTTGTTCCTGGAACTGAATAAAAAAACGATATGGGGAAAGGTCACACCATATGCATGTATTCTAGGCTGATGTAAAATTGCCTTATTATTTAATAATACTGCAATTTCAGCACGTGTTTAACGGAACAGTTGCTGTAGAACCGTTCACAACCAACATGTGATGATGTTATATTTGTAGATTATGTTAGTGTAGCGTTATATTAAAATCAGATCGAGCATAAATAGATTCGCATTTCGATTTAATAAAAACTTCATGTGCAGGTTAGCTTAAGCACTCTAATTCACATCAAAGCACTTATATACTATAAATCTAGAAAATTCTTCAAAATTATGATCTTAATGGTATTAATAATTTTAAGCAAACAAAGGATAACTCGCAGGTATATTCCAGCTAACCCGATTTGGGAAGCATAGGAATAACTGTCTTGAATTTATCCTGTACAAGGCACTATAATTTACTATTAATTTGTTATCAGAAAATTATTAAATATCACAATAAAACTAATTCACTTTATTAAAAGCAACAAAAATACTCATTAATCACAATAATTTCATTAAATTATGTCTTTGTAGAATTTTTACCTTTACCAAAAAGAAAATCTCATGTGAGTTTATGCTTACAATAGGCAGATTATAAGCAAATTTTCACGATTTGCACAAAGTGAGAACTAAAAAAAAAATTTCATCAATTATATATCACGAACTGAACTCCTTGAGGTCGAAAATTTTAAGAGAGCATGCAAAAGCTCGGCCTTCTATAGGGTCTGAATCGCCATTTTTGCGTGTGGAACCAGCAACCATAATGGAAATTGCTCAGAATATACATATTATTTTTCACCAGGTGTGATTTATCTCATTCGATGAAGAATATTAATATCTATCCACCAAATTATGCTATAACATGGCGCAATTAAATTCTTCTCGTCCATGTTGAGAGAATTTGATGTGGAACGTATTTTAATCCATTTCACTTCCACTTACTATCTCTTTCCTCTCATTAGTTGTATGAAAATTCATAAATTCGTAAATATCTTTTCACTGAGATACTTTAGCACCTTTTTAATACCTTCCTCAGATTCCTCGGTAAAAAATACCGCAAAATCATGTGCCATATGTTGGCAATGCATGAAATTTGACAGTTCCGCGATAATTAAAATTTCCGTGCGTTTTTTCGTGGAAATTATGCTATAACATAAAGGTAAGTTATGCAAATTATGTTGTATGTGTGATTCAGTGTTTGTGTGTGCTTATTTTCTAAGAAAACTCGTTTTTTTATTTAATTTATAATCTTAACCTGGCTTCAGGTGAGATTTTCTTTTGTTGATTTTCGCGGAAAATCTATACTGGAAGTTGTTTTTGTGTAAGAAATCTCTTCAATAAATCAGGAACTTCGGTTTTATTAAGTTGTTACAATTTAAAATCGCTTAAAAACTCGATTTTTGAGTAAATAATTTTCCCTTGTTACAAATGTCAAATGCGAAAATTTATGTGTAGTTTTCTTCGAAATTGTTCGCGGGAAAGTGTTTTTCACAATTAGTGTGTTCTCTGATTGTAATTCAATGCTTAGTTTAAATATAAATTGATGCAAATTGAAATTAAGATACTTATTAATTTTTTTCCAATTCCCATAGTGTTGTTGTTGTAATTGCATGTATGTATTTATGTTTAAATTTTGCATGGGAAAATTGGATGGTTTGTAGTTTTCATGCAGATTGTTAGCAGGTTTTAACCTATAAGTAATTCGTTGTTAATTCATTTAAATAATTCATATTTTCTTTACATTTCAGTTGTTGAATGCCTGTACGTAGGTACATCGGCACCTGTATTGCGTGGGAGGAATGTATGCCTTCCCTGCCTTTTTGTTGAGTTATATACTAACTAAAACAATAAAATAATTTGGAATGGAGTTAATTTCATTCATCTGCTCTTGGGTTTTTATTTTTTCGGACAACCGATTTGGAAGGTATACACACGAGTTACCATCAACGTATAGGTATTATTATTTTTTTGGCCAAGCTGCGTTTTCACGTACTTGAAATAATCCATCTTCTATTCCTTATCAGCTTCTAGCTCTGCACCTCTTAAAAGCTTATACGCTGGTTCGTTTCCCATTGTCGTCAACAATTCTATTATAGAGTTTGCCTGAGTTAGTTAATCATATTGTTTTATTGACCTAAAAAGTATAAAACTATAATTTTTGGCTCACCATGCTTTACAATAATATTATTTTAAAACTATGACTTTACCAATAGTTCTTAAAACCCAACAACTGTTAAAATAGTGCCGTGTCCCAATTACAATCAATCAAGAAACCTTATTAAGTAACCCCGATAAAACTTTCTTAGAAGTAAAATAACACTCGAATTTCTTTTAACACAAATATACTTTATTTATTCCGTACTGACCTATCTTAATGATTCACAAACCAACCCGAACCGAACTGTAACTTAATATCGCGATGAGTAATAACTGAGCGGCTAAAAGATATAACAGGCACTCAACAGACCAGTCATTTGGTCTTTTATGAACCTATACTCGGAAGTAAGCGTTCTTTGCTCACAACGCGGATGTAAACAAACGACAACAACCTTGTTGTTTGTTCTACCTGTCTCAGCACCTGAGTCGCTTAGTAGTAAACAATCGCCTTACATAAGAATTACCATGCGAGGTTAATTATTATCGTAATCGTCGATTGCTTCACTAAGCGGTCATTGCAGCCAGTTGTTGGGCTAATCAGCAAAAGAACCGACAGTTGCAGAACAATACCATGCGAGGTTATTGTTTAGCAATTGCTGTGATGCCTTTGGCTGCTGGAAGAATCTGCCGCATATCCGGCCATAACACTAGATCTGGAGAGTGCAACAATCTTAATTAAAAACTGAAAATATCTTTTCCTCGTTCTGTTCAGATTCTCTCAACATTTTTTTTTAACTATTTACTATCTAAATCTTCTTATTTTCTTTTTCTGTTCTTACTTTTTTTTGTACATTATTTCAAGTTTGATTTCTCTTGTAATATTTTTTTCTTCTAATTAATTTTCTACTTATTTCACATTTAATATTTCTTTTTATATTTCATTTCTTTCTAATATTCTTTAATATTATTGTATCTTTTTCCATTGTTATAACAAACAAACAAATTTCCTATATTACATTTCTTAGAATCATTCATACATTTAATTTCTTTTTTTTTCATTTTTACATCTTCTTACATCATTTCCTACGTTTGAACCTTATACTAATTAATCTATTCCTTTCCACTGAACATGAGTAAATCTTATAAACCATATATACATATTTTCATTTCTATATACATTTACATGCTAACCTCTAGCTATAGGTTGCCCTTAAATTACTTTTACGTTATACAAGTGCAAAATATATATATATATATATATACTTAAATAAAGCTATGGCGGTTACTCTAGCTGCACAAGTTGTTTCCCCACAATAGTTGGCAGATTGGTGGTTGGCAAGTTCGCTGTCGTGGACAGGATTGTCTCAATGGTTATGTTTGTATTTTGGGCCTTGGGTTGCTGCTCTGACTTATGAACTGTAGGTAGAATCACTCTGTTAGTGCCGGCTTGGGTATAGTTCCTCTTCCAGCGCTTCAAATGGCATAATACTCCTATGAAGATTACTGATGAAGGCTAAACATGCGGTAGTAGTTGTCTCTGCTAAATATACTGGATGTGGAATGGCACGTCTACTTGCCTCCTCCGTGCTTATGTTGTCTTCAACCCTCTTGATAGCTGCATCCTGCTCTCTCCATGCTTGATTAAAGTTGTCACTAGCCAGCAATCGTATTTCGGCCTTTTTTCCTTCTACTACCCGCTCTCTCTGCTTGTCTGTCTGTGCTGTGATGCTGCTCCAGGCTGTGCGGCATCTTCAGCTTGTATTCGTAGGTCACCGATTGGTAGGTGACAATGTTCTTCGATGAATAATACTCCTGTTTGCTCCAGCTCACCGATGGAAGTTGGTGAATGTTGGCAGTTCAGTTCCAGCTTGATCTTCTCGGACATCACAAATAACCAGTAGTTTCTCGTTACCATTCTCGCTAAGCTGCTCCACTTTGCTGTAACTCTTTCTTACAGGCCTTCGCATTTACGTTGAAGATCCGGAAAAGGTTCAGCACACAGTTTTCTCCAATAGCAGTAATATTTGGGGCTAATTAAGGGCATAAGATTTGCGGGTATTCTGATGCGGTTAACAACCTCTGGCACTTCTGGCACTGTTGGTAACTCAGCAAGACATACTGTCGTTCATGATTGTTGGCTGCCACAAATTCAGCGTCCAGATCATATACATGATACCCAAATTCATCTATAGCTAGGATCGTGTATACCTTATGTAAATCAAATGCAACTCGTTGGGGCTGTGGGATGTCTACGTTACTAGGATTTCTTGGCCTACCTGGAGTGCTTGTACCTTTGCAATTTGAAATTCTGGTATTTTTCATCTAAATCCAGTTTACTAGTGGAATTCTTCGTTATGTCGGTCATCTCTCGTGCATGAATTATCAGCGGGTGTAGCTTTCCTACGCTTAGGGAGATTACTGTGCTTATCACTGTTTCTTGCATTTCGCTGATTTCTCTTAAGTGAAGGCTCATTAGCGTAATTACCTCACTCAATTCTATTCTTAGTTTCAATGAAGATAATTCCCGATATTGACCGTCCTGCTCTTTAACGATGGTTGAAAGTTTATTTTGTAGTTCTTCTCTCTCTTCTGCTGCCTGTAGCCTTGAAGCATTAAACAAATCGAACGTAGATTTGACGACTGTAATTTGGTCCTTCAGTAGATTTAGTGTGGTAGTGGTAGTGTGGTAGATTTAGGCATGGTACATGGTTTCGAACAGTGTCTTGGCCAGAGATACCACTCCATCAAAAATTGAACGCTTCTTTCTTCGGGGAGCCTCATTTTGGGTATGATGCGAGAGTTCCTCATCCTGACGCTTAATTTTTTCCACCCAGGCTCCTATCTCTTTGACTGCTGCCTTACACTTTGCAACGCCCCCAGTATCGGTTACTTCTGCACATAATCCGCGAATCAAACCGCTGCAGTTGCTGACGAATTTTAAGTCTTCAGTGAGTTCTGGTGTTTGGAACTTAGACAGAATAGTCCAATGTTTCGTGTAGAAATTAACCGAGACCCTCGAACAACACTCCCGACTGTGGTATCGGCTCGATTCTATAACCTGCCTGCTCTGCTTGTATCCCAGCTATCAAAGCGAAGCTTAAAATTACTACCGCCTTCATCGCGAAGCTAAACCTTATTTTATAACTATATAAATTTAGGGCAATCCTAGTATTCTTAGACTAAATGAAGTTTGTTTTTCTTTAATATAAACTCCTAATTTACTGTAACATATTTCAATTCTCACTTTTTTTTACAATCTTTACTTCTCTTACACCTACTTTCTTTAACAATTCTCTTTTATCTTTACACAACTTGTATAAAAACTTCTCTTTCCTTTAAATTTCTAAACACTTTTTTTAATCCTTTTATTTTTAACCTCTTATTTATGTTTTCTTTCAACAACTCTTCTTATTTATTTTCCATTATTTCTTTCAAAGTCTCTTATCTCTTTTTTTTAAATCTTTATATCTTGTTTACTATTCCTCTTTCCTTTCTTTTTTTTAAATTATTATTTGCTTTAAATTCTCTATTTCTTCTTTTTCATTCAAATAATATTTGTGTACTCTACTTTCTTCTCTTTTAAATCTCTATTTTTTCTCTTCTGTTTCAATATTTCCTTTGTTTTTGTTTTTAAAAAAAAAAATCTTCGATGATACTTCTCCTTTTTTTTTACATATACTTACTTATTGGCAATCTTTTCGCATCTGCATAATCTTCTTTTTCCTTTTCTCTCAGCCTAAACGCTTTAATGAACCTTGTTCTGCAAGATAAACAAAGAAACTAAGAAAAAGACTAAATAAAATAAAATATTCAAATTGAAAAACTATTCTCTCGTGCTTCATTCCACTTAGGTTATCGTCCTTATATGACGAATAAATTCGAATCTTAAAATTAATCATGAGACCATCTCAAACGATTCGTATGAATCCGCTTCAGCTTTTTTCCTTGAAGTATAGTTACATTCTCAGGACTGTGAACGTAAATCACTAGATATGGGCCTTTAAAAAAGGATACTAATTTCCCTGTCCTAGCTAAGTTTTTAACTAGAACTTTATCACCAATATGTAAGACTTCCGGCCTAGCTAAATTGTCATGGTACTTCTTTGCCACTAGTTTGTTTTAAGTAGGTTCTCCCTAGGTAGTTGAAACGGCCTCTGAAATTTGAACCGCAATACCGAATGGTACTTATCCATATTTTATACTCGTTCAGGCTGACGCTGTATGCTACTGGGGATTTCCGCTACAAATCCAAACAACGTGTCCATGGGCGTATGTCTTATGCCTGTATGCACGGTGTTGTTGTACGCATGCGGTTCGGTTCTCAACAGCTCGTCCCAGCTTCATGGCACCCGATCAACGAAACTCCTCAGATAGTTGGCTAGCGTACAATCCTGCCTCTCCACAGCGTTGGACTGGGGGTGGTAGGCAGTTGTTTGCAGCTTCTTTATCTTCAACATTTTAAAAAGAGCCTTTATGACTTCTCCAGTGATGTTTGCTCCCTGATCCGTTACTAGCTGTTTCGGTAGCGGGTACCGGCTGAGGATTTGCTCAAACAAGGCCTGGGCTACCGTGTTCGCTTCTTGGTCTGGTATCGCCACGAAATCTACAAATCCAGTCAGATCATCCATCACAGACAAGATGTAATTGTTACCCTTGTGACTGACTGGCAAAGGTCCAACTAAGTCAACATAGACTTTCTCAAAAGGTCTTTCCGCGATTTCCGTCACTACTAATGGCATCTTGATGGCTCTAGCGTGCTTATTTTTTTGGCAAATCGTACAAGGTTTAACATACCGAGGTATATCAGCCTTCATTCCCTTCCAACGGGAGAAGCGCTTCACTCTGTTGAACGTTTTGTTCCTTCCGAAGTGTCCTCCAAACCTAGAGTCATGATAATCTCTTAGAATTAACTCAATCTCTTCCGGATTGGTCAATAGTTTTGTTTCTGGTTTTTTCAGTTTTTCTTCGGTGATTATCTCAGTCCCTTCAATACTGTTACCTTCGTTTTCAGAATCTCGCAACGGCATTTGTTTCGGTTGTTCCCTTTCTTTCTGTTCCCTAGTTTGAGCACGAGTTATTGCAAGGCATGCATAGTCCTTGTTATGATATGACTCAGGTTCTTCAATGTGCCTTGGAATTCTGCTTAGGGCATCGGCATTACCATTTTCTTTTCCAGTTTTATATATAATCTCAAATTCATACTCCGATAGTTTATGGTGAAGTCTGAGCATACGTGAAGTAGTGCCCTGCACCTTGAACACTACCCGTAGCGGTTGGTGATCCGTTACTATTTTGAAAGGTTTGCCCAGAAGTTAGCACCTATAGTTCCGTCCTGCCCACACAATGACCAACATCTCACGCTCTGTAGTGGAGTAGTTTCTTTCTTCAATGTTCAAAGTAAGAATAGCGTAACTAATTGGCTTGCCATCTTGCTCCAGAACTGCCCCTAAAGATTCCCCACTTACATCAGTGATTGCCTTAAATTCCTTTGTGAAATCCGGATATATCAAGAGTGGTGGTGTAGTAAGAATTTCCTTGTCACGACTGAAAGCCTTTTCACACTCGAGTCCCCATGTGAACTTAACGCTTTTTTGAATAAACTATTAATGGGTACCAATATTTTTGAAAAATTCGGAACAAATTTCCGATAATAATTGGCTAGCCTTAAAAAAGATTGAACCTGACGAACAGTTTTCGGTTTTTTGGAAATTTTGCACTACTTCTACTAAACGTTTATCAGGCTTTACCCCTTGTTGTGAACAAATATGGCCCAGATACACTACCTCTTTCCTTACAAACTGACATTTTGAAGGCTGCAACTTAAGGTTGTGTTCTCGGAAGCGCTGAAAAATTTCTCGTAGTTTGCTGTTATGTTCGTCCAAACTCTTAGCAAATATCACGACATCGTCGAGATACACGAAGCATTTAATCCCTTGAAGTCCCGTTAGAATTCCGTTCAGTAGCTATTGAAAAAATTGGGGGGGGGGGGGGGGGGGAGGGCTTTTTAAACCAAATGTTAATCGTTTATAATGGAAATGATTAAAATTGGTACTAAACGCCGTTTTTTCTCTGTCTTTTGGGTCGATTAATACTTGGTGGTGCCCGTTAGCTAAATCTGGTGGTGAAGTATCTAGAATGACCCAAACGATCTAAGATGTCCTCAATTCGGGGAGGAAGATAAGAGAAGGGGATGCAGACTTTGTTTAGTTCTCTGAAGTCTACACATAGCCGATACTTTTTTACCGTTATCATATGCTCCTCTCTTAGGAATTAGAAATACGGGGAAATTCAATAGACTATCACTGGGTTCAATGATATCGTCCTCCAGTAATTGTTTGAGTTGTTCCTGACACTCTTCTCGATGGGCTTCTGGCATGCGATATTACTTTTTGTGTATGGGGGCCGTATTAGCCATTAGCGTTAACTTAAAGGTCTTCGTCGGGGTTACTGCTTCCCTTTCTTCGAAGTTAAGGTCTTCTCCCAGCATCAGTGTTTTCTTCATTAGCTTGAGCCGTTGTTGGCGATTATCAATCTTACCCATATCCCGTCCTAGTTGATGTACAGTATACTTAGTCAATTTTACAAGCCTCAGCCTGAAATTCACTAGTTCAACGGGCACCCTTCCTGCATTAATAATGCCTACCCACGCTTTGCCGTTCCTTTGCTTAATTATAGCATTCCCACAATACACTCCTGCCCTAATTTCTTCCGCCATGCACACTAAATCCTCCTCACCTGTGACAGGAATTTCCAATAGGCGCTCTGTTCTTGGGTTCAACTTAATTCTTGTCCCCTGAGTGCTTTTACTCTTTCCTAAGTAATTCTTTTCCTTTCGCTGAGTAAGATGTACCTTTTCGCTCTGAGCCTCTGCGTTAGTTGTAGTTTTAGAGAGGTCGCGCTGGACCTCCATGCGTGGAATTTCCAGCTCCTTTTCCCCTTTTTCTGCCACACTTTCTTGTTCTCTGCTCCCCATCGGTTTAGTCCTATTGATGGGTGCTTCTTGAGAATCTTTTTGATTTGAACGGCCCCTCCTTAACTGTTAGAGCTGACTGTACATCATATTCTTTTGGAAAAGTCATCTTTCTTTCTTTTATTTCACCATCTTGGTAAGATTCTACTTCTGAAAAATACTTTGTGAGGCTATCTGATACCACGCCCGCTTTGGATATAATGTCGCGCAAGGCTGCGACGCGATTCTTCATTCGTTGCTGAATCTTTTTTGGGGAAGAATAAAGTGACTCTTCTTTCTGGATAAACTGGTGATGATTGTACTGGGTGCTTTCCTTCAACTCTATTATCTCGATTTTCTCCTTTCCAGTGATGCATCCAAAAAGATGGTTTTCTTCCTTTATTTTCTCCATGACTTTCACTGATAGTTTTCCATTTATACAATCAATGACTGCTTTGTCCTTCAGGAACTCGATCCCCAGAATACCGTCAGCTGGAATCGAATTAGTGTCATAAATGGTGTTAAACTCGCATAGTTGCTCTACTCCACTTATGCGTAGTGTGGCTTTGCAAGTTCCAATTGAGCTTTCTTGTGCCCCACACAACCCTCCAATCATTATTTTCTTGGGAGTTTGTATAGGCGTGTTTCCTTTAATACGCTTTACCTTAATTATATTATATTTGCACATATATCTACTAAAAATGTTAATTTACACGTTATACCTATATCCGATTCTACTGAGATAATGCAGTTATTTAACAAACTTAACTCTATGACACTGGCTTCTTTCTGTGAAGTCTTCATTGTCTTGAATTCCGTTAATTAAAGGCAGCTGAGGATAATTACCCCAGCTGCCACTCCCCGTTTCCCTTCTTTAGAGCTTCTTGTTCCGCTAGATATTTCTTCAAGCAGTTTGCGGTATAATGATCGCAGGTTTTACAAAATTGGCGATAACGGATTTCTGGGTCAGTTTGCAGCTGTCCTGGAGTACCAATTGAAGTATCCGCGAACCTTATGCTTTGTCTTCGCCAACTAGCTGTATCGTGATCATAGTTTGGCATTTTACACAGTATGAAGGCTGTTTTCTTGATTGGCATTCCCTAGGAATATGCCATCTTTGCCCACACTGGAAGCACTGGATGGGCCTAGGTGGCGTCGCCCTAGCCTGCGATCCAGGATATATTCCTGCTGCTGCTGAAGATGGGCCCTTCTGTACGGCTTCTCTGAATAGTCTGCTGGTGTTATTGTTGAAACAATTAGTCCCCCAGCTATCTCGCATTGTTTCGGGATTCAGTTTTCGCCCACTTCCTCAAACTGCTGATTCTCTACTCTGGAGCCTCGTTGCATCCTTCTCGAAATAACTAGCTTCTTCTTGTACTTCATCTAGAGATTGGAATCTCCTTCCCATCAGATGCACTTGCGTTGCCTTATTCCCTACGCCTGCTTTGAAACTACTTGCGTCAGCTTCCAATTCTGGTATTAGTCCACCTTCCTTATTTGGGTAGTTAGCTGTGACTGCTGTTTAAATTTTGTCCAGAAGCTCTTTTATTCTGTCAGCGAATTCTCGAATGTCCTCTCCAGGTGGTTGTTTACACTCCAGCATTTCCGTACGTAGCTCACTGAACGATTTTTGTGGCGTATATGCAGTTGTAATAACTTGATGCAGAGTTTCAAAATCCTTCGCTGAATCTTCTGCTTCCTTCAGTTGCTGTTCCAAAGACAATATCTTCTTTATTAGACCCTTGTTCTTTCTTTTCTCTTCTTCTAACAATTGTTCTCCTTGGATCTCGCCTCTTTGGTGATGAGTGTTGCCGTTACCAGCAAGTCTAAAGCTACGCCTTTCGCACAGGACTTGGCAGTTGTATTCCACTAATGAATCAATTTTCTCGATTCTTCACTTGATGTTCGTTTTTGTAACTCTGCCGTGAGATGCTCTCCAAGATACTGCCAGTCTTGCTCGTAATTTTCTAACTTCTCCTTACACTCTTTTAGCTCCTGCGCTCTTTCCTCTAATTCCTTCTCTTGAGTTTCGAACCGTAACAGTTGCTCTCTTGTCAATACATTACTTCTACCCACAGACATTGAAGTCTAAACCAGAAGATCATCTAATTCTTCTGTACTTTCCCTCCAATTCAAGCCTAATTACATATATATATTATATATAACACCTAACCAAGAAAACAGTCTCACCCAACAAAACAACTTACACAAAAGTTAATTAATTAAAACCTCAATATCAACAATTTTCCAATTTTTTATTTTACATTAATGCTCCATAGATTAACACCTAAATCACACGTATACATAAATGCGACACTTCAGCAGAGACCAATACCGAAACTCCTGATCTCTGTTCGAAACGTTGACGATTCAGACAAATATAACATATACTCTGTCAATGCTATAACAAATGCGAAGGAACTTCGAACTATCAGGAGTGAAATCCAAGTTTTAAGCGGAATTATACAAAACAACGCTATACCTGATTACAAAAATGTCCACTCCGTAACTTTTACTCTATTTAACACACAGAAAGATTCACCGTTTTTCTGACAGGTACAAATTCAGTCACCAGCACAAAAACTAAATGACTTACTACCTACACTTCTCATTTAATAAAAACATAAAGGCCAACGATGAAAACACAAAACATTTATTTCCCCATATTAAACGAAAAATATTGAAAACGTCGCAAACAAAACAAAAACCAAACATCGATGAATTAACTAATTAACCTATATCTTAAATTACATCACAATCATGAAATCAATATTACTACACTGAAATGGCTTCCCAAAATCGCACTCAACACTTAATCTAACACTTTTTAAATTTATCCTGAAAAGTAAGTGAAGCAGCTTAAAGAAGAAGAACTCCCACAATTAACAAAAAAAAATGGAGTCGCTAAAAAGCATAACTCCCACAATTAAAAAAAAATGGAGCAGCTAAAAAAGCAGAACTCTTAAAATATAAAAAAAATGGAGTAGCTAAAAAAGCTAACTCCCAAAAAATAAAAAAGCGGAGCAGCTAAAAAACCATAACTCCCAATATATATAAGTTTTACAAACACAATACTTTTTTACACCGGCTGCGCCAAATTTTCGTGTCCCAATTACAATCAATCAATAAACCCTATTAAGTAACCCCGATAAAACTTTCTTAGAAGTAAAATAACACTCGAATTTCTTTTAACACAAATACACTTTATTTATTCCGTATTGACCTAACTTAATGATTCACAAACCAACCCGAACCAAACGGTAACTTAATATCGCGATGAGTGATAACTGAGCGGCTAAAATATACTACAGGCACTCAACAGACCAGTCATTTGTTTTTTATGAACCTATACTCGGAAGTAAGCTTTCTTTGCTCACAACGCGGATGTAAACAAACGACAACAACCTTGTCGTTTGATCTACCTATTGCAGCACCTGAGTCGCTTAGTAGTAAACAATCACCTTACATAATAATTACCATGCGAGGTTAATTATTATCGTAATCGTCGATTGCTTCACTAATCCAGAGTTGCAGAACAATACCATGCGAGGTTATTGTTTAGCAATTCCTGATTATTTCGCTGTGATGCCTTTGGCTGCTGCAAGAATCTTACGCATATCTGGCCATAACTATAGAACTGTGAAATATACACGAAAAATTCCGTTATATATAGGTACAACAGCGAAAGTATAAAACAAATGGATTGGATTTTATTGTTTTGTAAGCAAGACATACTATTTAACAGAGGGGACTAGGGTATATAAAAGGCAGACGAAAATACCGTAATTTTTATTGAAAGCAAAAGTTGTGTATATCAGAAAATCTAATGAGGATTTTAAAATCAAAAGCTGTAGTTTTATTAATCCAGGGTAGTGCGCAGAGAAAAGAAGAAAAGCTAAAGGTAACAGACATAAGTTTAGAAGTAAATCAAAGTGCTTGTTTTAATCTATATATATATATATATTTTTTGTTACAGCAACTTCTCAGCAGTACCAGCCTAAAGAGATCATTAAACTAACGGCGTCATGTTAACAGATAAGTTTTTAAATATTTTAGAACTGGTTGTAGAAAAGGGTGAAGAGTTTTTTCATTGTTTTTTAAGATCCGGGTTAAACCAAATGTTTTAAAATAATGTTGCTTTAACAACAAAAGATATTTTAAAAGTGCATAAAATTATTTTTAGGTATGCATTTTCCAATATGGACTGCTTCAAAAACCTTTCAGCTCAAGAAGCTCTTTCTAACTTAGAAAATGTAAGCATTTGATCCCGTCGAAATAAACCACACAGTTCCGATGTAGTGGATATTAGTCAGTTTGGTGTCAACACCAACATATTAGGGCATTCGAGTGAAAATAAACATTTTGGGGAAATTTAAAATGGATAGGGAAGGATGTCTTTTAGACTGAAAGATTCCTCACATCAAGACACTGATAATTTATTTGAATGGATGTAAAGAGCATTTTCTGGAATGATTAAAGAATTAGTTCGAATCAGCAATGATGGAATTCTAGTAGCATTGTCATTTTCATTGCCAAATAATCCAGAAGTTAAGCCGATATGGGTTAGCAAGAGACCGGTGAATAAGGTTAGAGGTAAATTGATCGGAAGTCTGATCTCTGATGTTAATCAGTCAAAGTCAGTTTTTTTTCGGATGAAGTATTGCAGGTCGAAGCCAATACAGTGAATTTTCCATATGGCGGAGGAAAATTTAGTAACAGTGGGAATAAAACCGTTTACTTGAAAAAAAAAACGTCTGAAAAATGTTAGTAAAAGCGGCTTTTTGTGTCTTCCAAAATGCTTGTGCTTTTCAGCAGAAATATTAAATATTAACCCTACCAAAAAAATTTTTCCCAAAGGTTTGAAAACAAACTTCTTAGCTTGTAAAAAGTGTTGTGTAAGAATGCTTTAGTTTAAGTAACGGAAAATAGAGGATGCTTATTATCAGATCCTTTAGGGGTACCGTGTGTTACAATATCATTAAAAAAATATATTGAATAAAGAAACTATTTGCAAAACTTTAAAAGTTAGTAAAGACTGTGGTAAGTTTGTCGATTATTCAAGGCGACAGGAAATAGTTATTCATATTTGCGGTGAGTTTTTGTGCAGAAATTGTTTTAAATACGTTCCAGAAGACAACTTCTGTTTTATAAAAGTTTACAAAAAAATTAAAATACAATTTTTTCTTCATATTTTTTGATTATGAAAGCACTCAAGACAAACGAAATCAGGACAAACCTGATTCATTTGTACACAATGTAGACATAATAATAGCACAGCAGAATTCTAATGAATGTTATATTTCGGATACTAGAGATAATGGTGACTGTATTAAATGCGGCAAACGCGAACATATTTTTAAATACCAGAATAGATTTGAAAATATAGTAGAAAAATTTGTAGATTACCGCTTTTTGCGCAGACCTTTTGCAGCATAAATAATATGTGAATTGCGCACAATTTACAATCTGACGACGGACACTTTGTTATATCAGAACTGATGAAAAGAAAAGAAAATGTTATACCAGTCATGAATGGGTAAAAAATTATGCAAATTACTTCTGGGCGGTTAACTTTTATCATAGATGGCACAAGAACTAGATGTCGCATGGCATACTAGAGCAGAGTATACAAATTGTGAAATGGGTAGTGCATTGTGGAATGGCGCACAACGCGGTTCAGAGTATGCCGAGAGCAAATATTTTTTTAACAGCAGTTTTGTATTCGTTTGATCAATCTCCTCAACACTTCAGATACGAAAAAATATGAATCACTCGACGCACACATCATTTCAAGTGTATTGGTCCATTCCAGAATGGACCACCCAGCCATATTAATTTTGTATACTTTTTTGGTACTGCATGCGACATCTAGTTCTTGCTCCATCTATGCTTTTATTGATTCATTAAATTTTCTGTCGTTTGCATTATCAAAACTACCCAAAGCTTTTAATATTCCAAACATCAAAAAAGGATATTACTCCCATTTTTTAATACCTTAGACAACTGGGACTATGTAGGACAAATTCCATCTCCAGAAATGTATGCCATTGACGTAATGAAGACAGCTGAAAGGGAAACCTTCTGCACGAAGGACGACAACCAAATAAAATCCAAAGTAATTCTTAATAATCAGGTTGGTTTAATAAGTTATTGTCGAAACGACGTCACAATTTTACCAGAGAGCTCCTTAACATTTATGAAGGACTTTTTAAAAATAAGAAGCTCTTACAATTGCATCAAAAGTAGTGCTAGTATATAGAACAAAATTTTTAAAAGAAAAATTATTAGGTGTTTTGTCTAAAAACGGGTATATTTGAAAATCGAATCAGTGGTTTATTGGCCTAAAATGGCTTACATTAGAAAACAGCAAAGCTGTGGGGAAAATTAAATACGTAGAAAATTATGATGAATTAAAACTGCCAAAATACAGATTCAAAGTTGATGGGTGTACCCAGGATACTAATACTGTTTATGAATTTTTTGGATGTTTCTTCCACAGCTGTATACTATGCTTCAAAAACTGAGCTTCAAACACGTCTCTATTGCAGAATTTTGATCACCGATATGAAGGTACGTGTAAAAGGATCGAATTAATCAAACTTGCAGGGTTTAAACTAATAACTATCTATCTATCTATCTATAACGATTTAAAAAGTCATGTACTTTCCCTTAAATTAAATATCTGGACTTAACAAGTCTCTATCCCTACGAAAATAAATATGCACTTTATCCTGCTGGGCATCCAAAAATATTAAAACACAGCGATGTGCCTTCCCCGGATAATTTGATAAAAATGCATGGTGTTCAGTCCTCACACATATATTATAGATATGTGGTCATCCCACGATGAATATTCTACCAACGTGTCAATTCCCCCGATGCTTTTCCTTGTTGATGAGTATATTTCCTAAATATAAAATAAAAGTAACACAAAGAACCAAGTTCTGAATCCATACACAAAAACACTTATCTGATAATTTTCACATTTCCATCGGAAATGCTCTCCTAAATCAGCTCAAACTAAATCAGGAAACACCCACGAGAAACCTGGGGAGCTGCAGTTCACCTAAAACTAATGGCAATTAATTAATAAAATAAATAATTCAATACAAAAATGCACAAAAGCATACGGACCTTCTAATATTTACAATTGCCGATGACATCAAGTGACATTACGTCAACCAGCTGTCTGTGGTACATTCACACATCGCATCAATCGTTGCTAGGGCAAAACCAAGAGGCGAGAAGACATAACTGGTTACAGCGGCTATATACAGCGGCCGACGAAATTTAGTAGATGGCACCATTCTTTGGAAGAGTTGATCTGTATCAGATCTAATCTGAGTGCTGTGCTTCCTACCTTTTCCACAGAAGATAATTCTGTTCAGGGATAACCTGAACTTCCTGTCATACAGAACATAATTCTGATCAGGGATCACCTGAGCTTCCTATCATACAGAAGATTATTCTGACCAGGGATAACCTGAGCATCCTCTCATACACAAGATAACTCTGATCAGGGAAAACCAGAGCTTGCTATCATACCGAAGATGATACTGATCAGGGATAACCTGAGCATCCTATCATACAGAAGATAATCCTCATCAGGGATAACCTGAGCTTATTATCCTTTTATACAGAAGATAATTCTGATCAGGGATAATCTGAGTGTCTGATTTTTCTAACAAATCATTTTACTCCCCTGGTGCCCTCACGCACCATCACAGAAGATAATTCTGGTCAGGGATAACCTGAGTGTCTGGTTTTTGTAACAAATAATTTTATTCCCCTGGCGCCCTCACGCACCATCACAGAGGATAATTCTGGTCAGGGATAACCTGAGTGTCTGATTTTTATATTTGAAAAACTGAGTTGTCCTTTTGTACCGGCTTTCCTCCCACGAACGAGACTAGATCTCACATTGGTACTTTAAAGCCGGATAACTCAGTCTGTTAATTATAAAATTAGATTCACTGCTTAACACTCTCACTCATTTCAAATCCTTTCCATACAAAATGCCAAAAGATGGAGAACCCATCTCATCTGATGATGCTGACCAAACTATCGACTCTATGTCATAGGTGGTTAAGTCCCAACTCAAGGTCAAAGAGCTAATGATAGACCTAAAGAAAAGGCATCAAAGAGAAGGAAAAAAGAAAACTGTCAAATGAACAGAAAAACGCCTACAAATGCTCAGCGAGTATTGGAAAGAATTCCAAACTCGACATAGGTCTATACAAAGGAGAGTAACAAAACAAGATCTCTAGCTAGATTATTTCACGAAAGAGATATATAGCGAAGTTCAAGAATACTACATTGACGAAGCAGCAAGCATGGAAGAATACATAGACAGATTAACACCAACGTCATATGTCAGTAATCCTCCCTATACAAAGTCTACATTTGCCAGCACAATGTTATGCAATAGCGAAAGATTGCCTAGAATCAAGCTGCCGACATTCAATGGAGAATATTGTACGTGGATCTATTTTCATCATTTGTTTAACTCAGTAATTCATAACAACAATAATTTGAGAGACGTTGACAAATTATATTTTTTAAAAACGAATTTAATAGCAGAAGCTGAAAGATTGCTCAGGCATTACGAAGTGTGCAAATTATAAACCAGCTTGAAACTCCTAAAGGAACGCTACTCGAACAAGCGAATCCTAGTCAATGTGTAATAAACGTCACATCACCATCTGGAAGCACAATTACATTTCGAGCATTAATAGACTCTGGATCTCAAGTGTCTGTTATGACCGAAAAGGCCTTTAAACTCTTACAGCTTAAAGGGTCTCAAACTACTTAAGAATTAATAGGACTTGGCACAACTCCCACCAATACAGCCGTTCAGCAAACCACAGTCACAATTAATTCTCTACACAACAATTTTAAAATAGCGAGCAACATGCTCATGATAAGAAAAACCACAGACTTGCTGCCCATCAATACAACTAAAGTGTCATGCTGGAGAAACATTAAAAATCTCCCATTAGCAGATCCCACCTTCTCGATTCCAGGAGAAGTTGACATTCTCCTTGAAGCAGAGGTTTACGACGCCATTATTAAAAATAGGATTAGAAGAGGATCTAGCAATACACCCACAGCCCAAAACACTGAACTGGGCTGGATTCTGGTCGGAGGAGTACCAGAAATAAAGAGCACGACTAGGACTTTGCTATCTACCTATAATACAACAAACGCCAAGTTGAACAAAAAATTAAAAAGAGCGGATTGACTAATTCGGAGAGTATGGGAGATGAGAATCTTCGTTTTGCCCAGTTAAAACTAGCTAACTTTACATTCGAGATTCTCTAACATACTTGAGGAGTTAAAGAAATCGTGAGAAGTATCGAAATATTGAAAGACTGGAGGAGGGTCGTAGAGCATTGCGGTTTTTTCTACGGACTTAGGCTCTAGAGTACAAAAATATAGGTTAACTATTTCTGAGGGAGAGGCTTTTGGGGATGGGGGTATTACAACCCCCATGGGGGGTTGTCCAAAATACGTCACGTTTGGGATCAAATTAAAGAGGGAAAGACGGGTAATCGATTGGCGTAGTTTATTTTTTGATCATTTTAAATTCATAACTGACTTTTTACCGCCAAAAGAACAATTTTTTGCACGTCATTCATATACACCCCAGTTCCTCTATTTTGCATATACTTCATTCGTTTTTTATTTCACAGCCATTAGTACTCTGTTGTGAACATTTTTCTCATAGAAGGTGAATTTCCACGACTTACCAGTTCTTCATAATGATGAGTTGAGTTTTGTACCAGAAAACGGCCATTTTTTCATCTTAAGAAGGACTGGTTCAGTACTTTTGCAGTTATCTCCAATACTATTCACCAGAGTCAAAAACTTATTAGATGTCTAGTTAGGGGACAAAATCTAGAGCGATTTCATTTATAGCATCTCTTCTGTACTGGAAGACGACCAAATTGACCATATTCGCGTGAATTACAATTTTTATCGGGTACCTTGAGACACCAAAATACTTATTTTTCTGTAAGTATTGCAAGGATTTCCATAATTTGTTTTTGCAAACATAGCCAGGATATGCAGTGAATCTACAAATCAATTTGATTATAGGTACATTGGTACCTTCACAAAGGACAATAAAAGCAATCAATAGTGTCAGTTGAGAAATATTTTTCTTACTTCTCCACAACTAACACAACCGAGAGTTTTGCCGATCTGAATAGAGGGTTTGGTAAAACTCAATAAAAATTCCACGAGTTACAGAATTCCGAGTGGCGAGTTAAGTGGCAAAAGAACGCTCATCTCCACAACTCCACAACTCTCCGATTTAGTGAATCCGGCCCGTGGTGCCCTCACGCACCATCACAGAAGATAATCTGAGTGTCTGATTTGACTAACAAATCATTTTAATACCCTGGTGCCCTCACGCACCAACAGAGGCATTTTTGCCAATTAATACCAATATTTGAAATATATTTTGGTGACAGTTTCTTAATTCTTCCTCTTCTTTTTTTCCACAATTAAAGCAAGTAGGAAGGCGTAGCATTTTTTTTTTTAATTTGTTTATTTTTTTTAGTCCTTGAATTGTAATAGTTTGTAGGTTAATTTTATATTGATTTTTTTTAATTGCATTGTGATACTAGGTTAAGCAAGATAAATTGAATTTTTGAAAAACTGAGTTGTCCTTTTATACCGGCTTTCTCCCACGAACGAGACTAGATCTCACATTGGTCCTTCAAAGCCGTATAAATCAGTCAGTAAAATATAAAATTAGATTCACTGCTTAACGCTGTCACAGAGCTCAAAGCCTTTCCATACAAAATTCCAAAAGAAGGAGAAACCATCTCATCTGATGATGGTGACGAAACCATCGACACTATGTCAGAGGTGGTTAAGTCCCAACTCGAGGACAAAGAGCTAATGATAGACCTATACAAAAGGCATCAAACAGAAGGAAAAAAGAAAACTGTCAAATCGACAGAAAAAAGCTTACAAACGTTCACCGAGTATTGTAAAGAATTTCAAACTCGACATAGGTCTATACAGAGGAGAGTAAAAAAACAAGATCTCCAACTAAATTATTTCACGAAAGAGATATTTAGCGAGGTTCAAGAATACTACATTGACAAAGCAGCAAACATGGAAGAAGACGTAGACAGATTAACACCAACGTCATCTGTCAGCAATCCTCCCCACACACAGTCAACATTTGCTAGCACAATATCATGCAATAACGAAAGACTTCCTAGAATCAAGCTGCCGACACTCCATGGAGAATATTCTATGTGGATCTCTTTTCATGATTTGTTTAACTCAGTAATTCATAACAACAATAATTTGAGTGACGTTGACAAATTATATTTTTTAAAAGCGCATTTAATAGGAGAAGCTGAAAGACTGCTCAGGCATTACGAAGTATGCGATGCAAATTATCAACCAGCTTGGAAAATCCTAAAGGAACCATAATCCATGACAGTGCCGACAATATTTAAAGGCAATTACATAATATAACCGAGGCGATATTAGCACTACAAAATTTAGAAAAGTTACACCCAGACACTCATCAACTATGCGAAGAGATCTTACATAATAGCACTGAATTACCAGAACTAAAGACACTCACAAAATTCCTAGAGTCTCGCTTCAGAACTCTAGTAATTATAAGAAACAAAAATATGTCGTCAAGTACGACACAGAGAAAACCATTCTCACCTAAACCAACATATGGATTCTTGAATAGAAGCAAAAGTTCAACACCAGTTCACCCACCTATTAAAACAATTAAAAACTTCTGCTGTCATTGCAAAGGCAAACACATAGTGTTTCATTGCCCAATTTTTAAGAATTTAACCACATGACAAGACAAGAAGTTGCCACAAATAAGGATTTATGCGAAAACTGCTTATCACCCAACCATTCATCCTTAAATTGCACAAGGAATAAAAGGTGTTACCACTCTAACAATAGTTACAATACTCTGCTTCATTATGAGCAAGACAATTTAGTGACAAGTTCAACAAATGAATCCACCCAATATTCCAACATGGAAATTGAACCACGCACACCCTTAGCTTGTAGAAATGACGAACAACAAGTTCAAAATTTTCTTACCGCCAATATGTAAAGAGCTATCCTCCCCACAGCTCTAATAAACATCACCTTACCACCTGGAAGCACAATTACACTACGAGCATTAATAGACTCTGGATCTCAAATGTCTATTATGACCGAAAAGGCCTTTAAACTATTATGGCTTAAAGGATCTCAAAGTACCCAAGAATTAATAGGATTTGGCACAACTCCCACCAATACAGCCGTTCAGCAAACCACAGTCACAATCAATTCTCTACATAACAATTTTAAAATATCAAGCAACATGCTCATGATAAGAAAAGTCACAGACTTGCTGTCCATCACTACAATTAAAGTGTCAAGCTGGCGAAACATTAAAAATCTTCCATTAGCAGATCCGACCTTCTCGATTCCAGGAGAAGTTGACATTCTTCTTGGAGCAGAAGTTTACGACGCCAGTATTAAAAATGGAATTAGAAGAGGATCTAGCAATACACCTACAGCCAAAAATACTGAACTGGGCTGGATTCTGGTCGGAAGAGTACCAGAAATAAAGAGCACGACTACGACTGTGCTATCTACCTACACTACAACAAACCCCAAGGTGAACAAAAGATCAAAAAGAGTTTGTAAAGACACTACCACGCCAACGTTTTCACCGAAAGATCAGCTCTGCAAAAGATCAAGACAACGCTTACCGCCCGAAAAATATGAATGTGCATTTATCAAGACGCATAATATACCTTAACACCACAATTCTCAGAGAGTAATCTCTAGAAATACACTAAGTGAAACAGAGAAACACTACACCTTAACCACTCTCCAGACCATTAACACAAAATGGAAAAAGAAGACATGATTATTGCCATCCCGTTCAACGTTCACACAAACTGAACACAATCATAGAGAGATTAAAACTGTGACCACCAGATGGCGTCAATATAGTCAAAAATGTACTTTTCACCATGTACCAGGTATACTAAAGAATGATATTTCCCCAATGACACAACCTGGAGTAAATTATGTCAGACCTCTTATTCCTCTGCCAGACGATACAAAAAAAATATTTTCACCCGTCCTATCCCTAATATCTGTCCCCTCCCGTGCATAAATATCTCCTGACCATCAATTATCCCCACAAAAATCTATTGCTCCTATATTGCAGTCCTAAAATTCCACAACACCCGTTATATTCAAATATAAACCATTCCAAAATCCGCCAAAAGTCACTTAAAGTTTGAAAGTTGACAAGTGCGCGCAGTGGTTTTTTCTATTTGAGTTCGTTTATATTTTTTATTTTTTCATTTTTTTCATTTTTTATTTTCTTCTACCATGGATGAGTTATTGTAGCTTTTCAACTCAGAATCCTTGGATTCTGGTCTATCTCCAACTCCACCAGAATTATTGGCTCCCTTCAAGACAATCAGGCCTATTAGTCCACTACCACCGACACCAAAATAGGTACGAAGACCTTGATCAGCAATCGTACGACCACCTCCAAACGAGATTCTACATGTAAAGAAGTTGTTCAGGCCTTTTGAATCTAGGCCAGTCACGTCTGACATAAAAAGACTTCAAAGGCCACCCAAAAGAAGCCACTACCTCAAATTCAAGCCAAGGCCCAGAGAACACCATCCAGGAATTCGTGTCCAAACGCAGCCTAGGCTACCTGCAGAACCAAACTTCACTCTATTGAGTATGCCAGAGCTGTATACAAGAAATAATAACAGACCCAGAACTACTCAAAGGCAGAAGGAATACTGTCCATAGGTTCACGTTTCAACAACGTCACAATCTGCAAAGAGGAAACATGCAACAACTGCAGCACTACCAAGTCTGCCAGAAGACATGGAGTCATTAATATTAAATCGATGATAACTCAATTCCCCAACTTTCAATAAGGTCAGAAAGATCTTTAAAACTAGTTACAACAGTTGTCTGCATTTTGCCCTCTCTTTGCGCAAAATTTCCCCCAAAAAGAATTAATTGATTCATGTCTTTGCGCGGATTATGTTTCGATTTTCGGTTTATCTAAAATAAAATTTTCATATTTTCCATACTGCTGAATATCTTAAGTTTTACATCGGCTAGGCTTGCCACTAGCTTCTTGTTTTAGCTTACAAAACGTGTTAACATATTCGGAGAATATACATCCCTCCTGTTTCACAAGCATACTGAGGGTAGCTATATTGCCAAACTTTAAAAATATCTCTTTTTTCATATCCTCGCTTGACTGCTAGTGCAACTTCAGGTAATACCCACGTACATAATAACATTCGTTCAATATCAGTGTGTCGACTTTGATGAAGAATATTAAATTTGCTAGACGTTCTGCAAAGAGGAAAATATAGTTTTCTATTTATTTTAAGAGGAAGAACAGGAATAGTAATATTTTGTTGGGGGCAAAGTTCTACATTTAACAAATCCATGTGTGAGATCTAGTCTCGTTCATGGGAGGAAAGCCGGTATAAAAGGACAACTCAGTTTTTCAAATATAAAAATTTTTTATCAAAAATTCAAAAATTCAATTTATCTTGCTTAACCTCGTATCACAATTCAGTATAAAAAATTCAAATAAAATTAACCTGCAAACTATTACAATTAAAAAAAAAAATTAAGGCCGAAACACAATGCTAGCTTTGCCAACCTCGACCTCAGTATAACTTTAAGAGCCTCGACCTGATGAGCCTTGCAAACTTTTTTTTTTTAATTGGGCTATTGGCTTGAAAATTGAAATTATTTTGGAATAATTTACTACAGCAGGAATAAATTTTAACGATAAATATGTTTTTAAAATTTTTTTTCAAAAAGTTCCAGTACACTTTTTCCTGTAAACAATGCTGGCATCAATTGATTACAAAAATAAGCTGTCAAAGCTGACAAAGTTCCAGCAGAGTAGAAAGTAGATCTACTCGAGATCAACCTCAACCTGGCCGGCCTCACTAACTTTCCCATTGGGAGCTTGATAACCTGATCTGATATATTCTACAGAACTGTCAAAGTTGGTGAGGTCGGCCAGGTTAGAAAAGCCAGCACTGTAAATCACGCTTTAAAAATTCAAATTAAAAAAAAAATGATACGCCTTCTTGCTTGCTTTATTTCTGGAAAAAAAGAAGGAGAAGAATTAAGCAACTTTCACCAAATATATTTCAAATATTGGTATTAATTGACAAAAATGCCTCTGTTGGTGCGTGAGGGCACCAGAGTAGTAAAATGATTTGTTAGACAAATCTGACACTCAGATATCTTCTGTGATGGGGCGTGAGGGCACCAGGGGAGTAAAACGATTTGTAGCAAAATCAGACACTCGGGTTATCCCTGATCAGAATTATGTTCTGTGTAAAAGGATAGGAAGCTCAGGTTATCCCTGATCAGAATTATCTTCTGTATGATAGGAAACTCAGGTTATCCCTGATCAGAATTATCTTCTGTATGATAGGAAGCTCAGGTCATCCCTGATCAAAATTATCTTCTTTATGATAGGAAGCTTAGGTTATCCCTGACCAGAATTATATTTTGTGGAAAAGGTAGGAAGCACGATTCTTTTATCACTCTGATTAGCTTTCTACTGAATTTCGTCGGTTTTATATAGTCACTGTAATCAGTTGTGTCTTCTCGCTTCTTGGTGTTGCCCTAGCAACGATTGGTGCGATGTCTGAATGTACCACAGACAGCTGGTTGACCTAATCAGTTGATGTCATCGACAATTGTAAATATAAGAAGGTACGTATGCTTTTGTGCATTGTTGTATAGATTTATTTATTCTCTTAATAAATTTGGATTGCTTTTAGGTGAACTGCAGCTCCCCAGGGTTCTAGTAGATGTTTCCTGATTTAGTTTGAGCTGATTTAGGAGAGCATTTCTGATGGAAATGTTAAAATTATCAGATAAGTATTTTTGTTTATGGTTTCAGAACTTGGTTCTTTGTGTTCCTTCTATTTTATATCGTAGGAAATATACTCATCAACATGGAAAAGCGTCGGGGGAATTGACACGTTGGTAGAATATTCATCGTGGGATGACCACATATCTATAATATATGTGCGAGGACTGTAGATCCTCCCGCCACAAAAAAAATTTTGTTTTTGTTTTGTGAATAAACTTACGTTTTGTTGTGCAATTTATCCCTTTTCCTCTTCAAATTCATAGTGAGATCTCCAGGGAGAGACCGTTTGCAGAACGTCTTTGCTTCTCTGATGACGTTCCAAGGAGTATTTGTTGTTTCCAGCAACTTGATGACAATTGGAGTGGCAATAATTCTTCCAATTAGATCTTTAGGTTTTTTAATATTCGATGCGGAATTTTGGAACTGCCGTGGAGGAGTAACAGCGGGTTTGGACATTGTGCTGCTAGTGTAGCTGGGGAGTCCATCAATTGACCCAGTGGATTAAATTCTGGTCCTTTTTTGGTAATGGATACGTAATAAACAATGATAAGTTATGGGTTAACTGGCGACATTTGCAGCAAGATCTAGATGTAGTTGGTCACGTAAATATTCCTATAGGGGCATATACGACATCTTATGCTCGTATGAAATTATATGAGGTACTTGAAAAAATTCTAAATCGTGTTTTGTACTGCGACACTGATAGCGTAATTATCACCGAAAAAACGAATGAAAACATGTTTGATACATCTGAATTTTTGGGTGGAGTCACAAATGAACTGGAATGTTATGGAACAAACGCGTACATATCTGAGTTTGTAATCATTGGAGCTAAATGTTATATTTTGAAAATCAAAACAACTAGTGGTTTTGAGTACGTCACCAAATGTAAAGGGGTTTCGGTAATCTTTAAAAATTCTCAAATGATAAATTTTGATAAAATGAAGAAAATTGGTTTTGAAGAACCCGAACCTGTAAAAATAGAAACTAAATGTAAAATTAAACGGAAACTACCTGATGTGCTTTTATCTGAACCGGCAACAAAGATAATTAGATTTACATTTGTTAAAACAATAATTAACCATTTATTTCTTATCCTTAAGGCTTGAAGAGCATCAGATTATAATATTTATAAGATTTGAATAATTTATTGTAATTAGGCAAATAAAATATTTTAGTAAATGCAAATGTTAAAAGAATCATAAATATGACAGTATTATCTAGGTCATAAGAATATGATTATAAAGAAGTTTTTTAATTCTTCCTTTTTTTTCCACAATTAAAGCAAGCAAGAAGGCGTAGCATTTTTTTTTAATTTGAATTTTTAATTTGTTTATTTTGATTTAGTTTTTGAATTGTAATAGTTTGTAGGTTAATTTTATATTGAATTTTTTGAACTGAATTGTGATACTAGGTTAAGCAAGATAAATTGATTTTTTGAATTTTTGAATAAAAGTTTTTATATTTGAAAAACTGAGTTGTCCTTTTATACCGGCTTTTCTCCCACGAACGAGACTAGATCTCACATTGGTCCTTCAAAGCCGTATAACTCAGTCAGTAAAAAATAAAATTAGATTCACTGCTTAACGCTGTCACAAATTTCAAAGCCTTTCCATACAAAATGCCAAAAGATGGAGAATCCATCTCATCTGATGATGGTGACGAAACCATCGACACTATGTCAGAGGTGGTTAAGTCCCAACTCGAGGTCAAAGAGCTAATGATAGACCTACACAAAAGTCATCAAAGAGAAGGAAAAAATAAAACTGTCAAATCGACAGAAAAAAGCTTACAAACGTTCACCGAGTATTGGAAAGAATTTCAAACTCGACATAGGTCTATACAAAAGAGAATAAAAAAAAAGACCTCCAGCTAAATTATTTCACGAAAGAGATATTTAACGAGGTTCAAGAATACTACATTGACAAAGCAGCAAACATGGAAGAAGACATAGACAGATTAACACCAACGTCATCTGTCAGTAATCCTCCGCACACACAGTCAACATTTGCTAGCACAATATCATGCAATAACGAAAGACTTCCTAGAATCAAGCTGCCGACACTCAATGGAGAATATTCTACGCGGATCTCTTTTCATGATTTGTTTAACTCAGTAATTCATAACAACAATAATTTGAGAGACGTTGGCAAATTATATTTTTTAAAAACGAATTTAATAGGAGAAGCTGAAAGACTGCTCAGGCATTACGAAGTTTGCGATATAAATTATCAACCAGCTTGGAAACTCCTAAAGGAACCATAAACCATGACAGTGCCTACAATACTTAAAGGCAATTAGAGAACATAACAGAGGCGATATTAGCACTACAAAATTTAGAAATAGTAACTGACAAATGCGATCCAATAATTATATACTTGACTGTACAAAAGTTACACCCAGACACTCATCAACTATGCGAAGAGCGCTTACATAATAGCACTGAATTACTAGAACTAAAGCCACTCACAAAATTCCTAGAGTCTCACTTCAGAACTCTAGAAATTATAAGAAACAAAAATATGTCGTCAAATACGACACAGAGAGAACCATTCTCACCTAAACCAACATATGGATTCTTGAATAGAAGCAAAAGTTCAACACCAGTTCACCCACCAATTAAAACAATTAAAAACTTCTGCTCTCATTGCAAAGGCAATCACATAGTGTTGCATTGCCCAAATTTTAAGAATTTAACCACCCGACAAGACAAGAAGTTGTCACAAATAAGGATTTATGCGAAAACTGCTTATCTCCCAACCATTCATCCTTAAATTGCACAAGGAATAAAAGGTGTTACCACTGTAACAAAAGTTACAATACTCTACTCCATTATGAGCAAGATAATTTAGTGACAAGTTCAACAAATGAATCCACCCAAAATTCCAACATGGAAATTGAACCAAGCACACTCTTAGCTTGTAGAAATGAGTTGAGTGTGATAGTTCCTATCGAGTAGACGAGTACTGAATTCGCTCCCGCTTAGTTCAAGGTTTTGTGCTGTTTATTCACGGCGTTGTTTTTATTCTGTATCTTACGGCGGACAGTGTCGAGAAATCTCAAGGATCTTTAATTCTCTCGGTTGCTTTTGTGATAAATCTTATCCTATAGTGCATATTCATTACATGTATATATACGATTCATTTAAAATCCGGCAGCCTACTGTTTCGTGAAATCTTATGTTCTTATCTTGTCTGTGACTACATTTGATTTTGGCTATAAATCTCGAACTATTGTGCATAGTTATTTACTCAATCTTGTTCTATCGTTCAATTTTATTACGCAAGCCGATACTTGCATCTTTCGAGAATGAGTACTAAAGGTCGCAGCAACACGGAGGTGAGCACATCGTCATCGACGGCTAGAGTGGCTACACGCAGTAATGTCAATAAAAAATCCTCTACAACCACCGCTACTTCTGGCCTGATGGAGACAGTCGCTACTGCATCATTGAGTGCTGCAATCTCCCCCCCCCCCGGTGTTAAACAATACAACTGGATCAAGTGCAGATGACAATCTAATATGCAAATTCAATAGTTTGCTGCAGCTATTTAAATACCGATTGCAAGCGTCAATTGCCGACGTCGAAAATCGCCTGCTATGCAAAATTGATGACGTAGTGGGCGGCCTGCCTGTCCGTTTGAATGCCTGCGAGAACAGATTATCTGATTTGGAGGTAAATTATAAAAAACTCGTTACTGATAATGACGAATTACGACGTATCAGCCGACTAAGCGAGGCAGTCATCAGGGGTATTCCTGAGATGCCTAACGAGAGTCCGATTAACCTGTTGAAGGAATTGTCATGCATACTACATCATGAACTTTCATCTTACTCTGTGGCTTTTCGCTTGAAGAAAAACAACCAAAACAAATCCATAACGGCTGACCGACAATTAATTGTTCGCTTCTCTTGTGTTAACGAAAAAAATTCATTTTTCTCTGCATTGCGGACACATAGGCAGATTAAACTACGGGAACTCAATGGATTCTCCTCCGATAATTTTGTTTACGTTAATGAGAGTCTCACATCTCATAATCACCAGCTGCTTCGTGAGGCCCTCAAATTGTTTAAACTAAAGAAGCTATCATCTGTTTACACGGTTAATGGTCTCGTATATGTTAAAAAAATAGAAATGAGGCCTCCCTAAGAATCTTAAACGCAGATGAGCTTACCGCCCTTGCTTCAACAACCAAATGAATTAAATGTGGATGCGGATGAACGACATTAAACCTACTGATGAAATAATATCCATGCTCGCTATACATTTTAATTTTTTATTTTTAAGTCATCGCTATAAGTTAGTTCTTGTTGCCTACTTTTTTCTATTCCTCATTATTTCTTTTAAGTTTTTGAATTATATTACCTTTGCAGATGTTGATCTTTTGATTGTGATGTTTATTTTTCATGTTTCGTACTCTTAATGCATCAATTATGGCCGTGACTGTGAAGCTGGTGGTCGACTCTTGTGCGTAATACTGCTCGATTATGGTTGATAATTCCTTTAGCGAGAACAGGGTAAGAACTTTGGTTAATATACTGGACGGAAACATGGTGGGTCTCAACGTCTGTTACTTGAATGGTAGCAGTATCAGGTCGAAGATAGATGAGGTGAGAGAGATGTTTTCGGGGACGGACCTGCATGCGATTCTCATCAGTGAGTCTTCGCTTACTCCAAGCACTCCTTCAGTTCTTGTCTCAATACCTGGTTTTAAACTCTTACGTTGTGACAGGGAGGGAAGGGTCAGAGGCGGTGCTGCAATTTACATTCAGGAATGTTTTAAATCTAAAATATTGCGCCACTCCCGCGATAGTGCACTAGAATTCATCTGCGTAGAGGTTGATACGGGGCTCGATAAATGCGTTCTTTGCTCTGTCTACTGCCCGCCAAGATTATTTGATCCCGACAGTGTAGGCATCTTCGATGATTCTCTTTCTGCTTTATCGCATAGATACTCTCACATAATTGTTGCTGGCGACTTCAATGTCAATATCCTTCGTAATGATAATCTGTCAGATTCATTTCTATCTTTCATGCAATCTTTACATCTCAGAGTAGTTAATTCTTCCCCTACATATTTCAATACTGAATCCCCTTCTCAGTTAGATCCCCTACTCACCACTGACCCTTCCCGTATAATACGCCATTCGCAACTTTCCCCTCCTGCCAAAATCGACCACGACATCTTATTCCTTAAATATAATGTACCCATTCTAGATAAATCTACTCCGTCTCGCCTAGTAAAATTTCGTAACTTCAAATCTATTAATACTACTTGTTTATTCGAGGAGTGCAGAAATATAGACTGGAATTTAGTATTGGGACGAAACGCTGCTTCCCTATCGCACTCTCTTGATTTAAATGTACATGCTTTCAAAGAAGTGCTCTCATACTTGCTTAATAAATATGTCCCCTTTCAATTTAAAATCATAAAAATAAAAGGTTTCCCCTTGTTTTCTCCAGAGATACAGAAATTAATCTCTGAGCGTGACTTCCTATACCGTCAGTATAGATGGCTTAAATCTCGTAATAGTCTATCTGTATTAAAAAAAAATTCGAAATCTTCCCAATAAAAAAGTGAGAGATGCAATGTCCTTACATTATTCGTCAAATTTAGGCTGTGATATCCCACCTAGGAAGCTTTGGAGAGTCTTGCGTGGCTTGGAAGTCAGTGGTGGTGATGCCTCTGCATCTGACCTCGACGCTGATGAGCTCAACAAGTTTTTTACCTCTAGAAATGGAAACGAAATCAGTGCTGGCTCTTCATTGGCCTTCCCGGATACGCCTATTGTTCACTCTGGTTCAGAATACTGTTTTCGCTGCAGTAATGAGACTAAGGCCGCCTCTGCTATCGTATCTATTCAATCCGAAGCTATTGGACCTGATGGTATCCCTCCGCGTTTTGTGAAGCTTATCTTACCCTTCATTATTGGCCATATCACCAAGATATTCAATAGCTGCTTAACGTTCGGTGATTTTCCCTCACTTTGGAAGGAAGCGCTTGTAGTTCCAATTGCTAAAAGCACTTCTCCAAAGGAAGTCAAGGACTTTAGGCCAATAAGCCTACTATGTTTTCTTGCGAAGACCCTTGAAAAACTAATGGCAAATCAAATATCTCAACACTTAGATCATATAAACTCCTTATCCCGATGGCAGTCAGGCTTTCGCTCTGGACATAGTTGTGATACAGCTCTTCTAAAAATCACTACGGACATTAGAAAGGCTTTGGACGATGATCGCATTGTGCTCTTGGTACTTCTCGATTTCACGAAAGCCTTCGATAGTATTGATCATATGATGCTTCTTGGCAAACTAAGGAGCTTCTTTGCTTTTGACTCGCCTGCGCTGAAGTTAATTAGTAGCTTTTTGGAGAATCGATCGCAGCGGGTTAGAGTGAATGAAGTTACTTCCACCAGGCTTCGATTGACTGCCGGTGTACCACAAGGATCAATATTAGGACCTCTTCTTTTCAGTTTGTTTATTAATGATTTGCCTACTGTCATCAAAAATAGCTCCGTCCATTTGTACGCTGATGATGTGCAAATATACCTTGATCGTCCCATTGGTCTCTTGGAGGACTGTGTTAGCAGAATCAACGAAGATCTTCATAACATCTTAGACTGGTCCATTGCAAATAATCTGACACTTAACCCCCAAAAGTCTCAAGCGCTAGCGGTAGGTAGAGGAAGTTGTGATCCTTCCAATTTTCCCCCGATAGAGCTCAATCTCTCAACCATACGGTATGTACAGAAAGTGAAAAACTTAGGCATTACACTCAATTCTCAAATTGGTTGTTGTGATCATATTAAAATGATCCTGAGGAAGGTTTATGGTGCGCTTCGTCGACTCTGGCTGTATGCTGATCTGCTTCCCCCCAACCTTCGTATGAGGCTGGTCAGGACCCTAGTATTGCCATATCTAATGCATGGTTCAATCATCTTCCCCAAACTCGATTCACGCTGTAAGCGTAAGCTTGAATTAGCCTATAACGATTGTATTAGGTTCGCGTTTAGGATACGTAGATATGATCACATCTCTCCTTTTCGACATATAATTTTGAATTGCTCTCTGGAAACGCACTTGCAACGGAAGGCATTACTTTTCCTGCATAACATAATGAACACATGTAGACCGGCTTATCTGTTTGAATTTTTAAACTTCTTGCGCAGTGACAGACGTTGCGATTTGCTATTGCCTCGCTTTAAATATTCTGTTTTGCATGCTTCTTACTTTGTTCAAACTATTCGCATTTGGAACACTCTTCCGGCTTCCATCCAGCGCGAGAGTTCGGCCTCTAGCTTTAAACGGTTACTCTGGCAGCACACGGCATATGGATGATAATTTCCTAATCAATTGCAATAAAAAATTGACAGCACCTGCAGTGGGATCTTTTTTTTTTTTGTCTTGTGCTATTTTCTTTCGTTGGCTACCGAATTTATGTAATTTAGTTATCCTTATTTTTTTTTCTCTTTCTCCTCTATTTTCCTACTCTTGTTTGTTATTTTCTCTTATCTCTATTTTTTTAGTTGTAGTCTTAGAATAAGGAATTTTCTTTTTTTTCTTGACGATAGAAACTATCATCTCTTTGATTGAATTTAATCTTATTATAATTTAGTAGTACTAATAAAAGGCTTTTTTCTTATTGTACTTATGGAAATAAATGCTTACTTACTTACTTACTTACTTAAATGACGAACAACAAGTTCAACATTTTCTTACCGCCAATATGTAAGAGCTTTCCTCTCTCCAGCTCTAATAAAGGTCACCTCACCATCTGGAAGCACAACTACACTTCGAGCTTAAAGGATCTCAAACTAGCCAAGAATTAATAGGACTTGGCACAACTCCCACCAATACAGCTGTTCAGCAAACCACAGTCACAATCAATTCTCTATATAACAATTTTAAAATAGCAAGCAACATGCTCATGATAAGAAAAATCACAGAATTGCTGCCCATTACTATAATTAAAGTGTCAAGCTGGCGAAACATTAAAAATCTTCCATTAGCAGATCCGACCTTCTCGATTCCAGGAGAAGTTGACATTCTCCTTGGAGCAGAAGTTTACGACGCCATTATTAAAAATGGAATTAGAAGAGGATCTAGCAATACACCTACAGCCAAAAATACTGAACTGGGCTGGATTCTGGTCGGAGGAGTACCAGAAATAAAGAGCACGACTACGACTGTGCTATCTACCTACACTACAACAAACCCCAAGGTGAACAAAAGATCAAAAAGAGTTTGTAAATATACTACTACGCCAACGTTTTCACCGAAAGATCAGCTCTGCAAAAGATCAAGACAACGCTTACCGCCCGATAAATATGAATGTGCATTTATCAAGACGCATAATATACCTGAACACCACAATTCTCAGAGAAAAATCTCGAGAAAAACACCAAGTGAACCAGAGAAACACTACAGCTTAACCACTCTCCAGACCATTAACACAAAATGGAAAAAGAAGACATGATTATTGCCATCCCGTTCAACGTTCACACAAACTGAACACAATCATAGAGAGATTAAAACTGTGACCACCAGATGGCGTCAATATAGTCAAAAATGTACTTTTCACCATGTACCAGGTATACTAAAGAATGGTATTTCCCCAATGACACAACCTGGAGTAAATTATGTCAGACCTCTTATTCCTCTGCCAGACGATACAAAAAAAATATTTTCACCCGTCCTATCCCTAATATCTGTCCCCTTCCCGTGCATAAATATCTCCTGACCATCAATTATCCCCACCAAAATCTATTGCTCCTATATTGCAGTCCTAAAATTCCACAACACCCGTTATATTCAAATATAAACCATTCCAAAATCCGCCAAAAGTCACTTAAAGTTTGAAAGTTGACAAGTGCGCGCAGTGGTTTTTTCTATTTGAGTTCGTTCATATTTTTTATTTTTTCATTTTTTTCATTTTTTATTTTCTTCTACCATGGATGAGTTATTGTAGCTTTTCAACTCAGAATCCTTGGATTCTGGTCTATCTCCAACTCCACCAGAATTATTGGCTCCCTTCAAAACAATCAGGCCTATTAGTCCACTACCACCGACACCAAAATAGGGACGAAGACCTTGATCAGCAATCGTACGACCACCTCCAAACGAGATTCTACCTGTAAAGAAGTTGTTCAGGCCTTTCGAATCTAGACCAGTCACGTCTGACATAAAAAGACTTCAAAGGCCACCCAAAAGAAGCCACTACCTCAAATTCAAGCCAAGGCCCAGAGGACACCATCCAGGAATTCGTGTCCAAACGCAGCCTAGGCTGCCTGCAGAACCAAACTTCACTCTATTGAGTATGCCAGAGCTGTATACAAGAAATAATAACAGACCCAGAACTACTCAAAGGCAGAAGGAATATTGTCCATAGGTTCACGTTTCAACAACGTCACAATCTGCAAAGAGGAAACATGCAACAACTGCAGCACTACCAAGTCTGCCAGAAGACATGGAGTCATTAATATTAAATCGATGATAACTCAATTCCCGAACTTTCAATAAAGTCAGAAAGATCTTTAAAACTAGTTACAACAGTTGTCTGGCTTTTGCCCTCTCTTTGGGCAAAATTTCACCCAAAAAGAATTAATTGATTCATGTCTTTGCGCGGATTATTTTTCGATTTTCGGTTTATCTAAAATAAAATTTTCATATTTTCCATACTGCTGAATATCTTAAGTTTTACATCGGCTAGGCCTGCCACTAGCTTCTTGTTTTAGCTTTCGAATCGTGTTAACATATTCGGAGAATAGACATCCCTCCTGTTTCACAAGCATACTGAGGGTGGCTATATTGCCAAACTTTAAAAATATCTCCTATTTCATATCCTCGCTTGACTGCTAGTGCAACTATAGGTAATACCCACGTACATAATAACATTCGTTCAGTATCAGTGTGTCGACTTTAATGAAGAATATTAAATTTGAGGAAAATATAATTTTCTATTTATTTTAAGAGGTAGAACAGGAATAGTAATATTTTGTTGGGGGGGAAAAGTTCTACATTTAACAAATCCATGTGTCAGATCTAGTCTCGTTCATTTGAGGAAATCCGGTATAAAAGGAGAACTCAGTTTTTCAAATATAAAATTTTTTTATCAAAAATTCAAAAATTCAATTTATCTTGCTTAACCTCGTATCACAATTCAGTATAAAAAATTCAAATAAAATTAACCTGCAAACTATTACAATTGAAAAAAAAAAAAACAAATTAAGGCCGAAACACAGTGGTAGCTTTTCCAACCTCCACCTCAGTATAACTTTAAGAACCTCGACCTGATGAGCCTTGCAAACTTTTGCAGCTCACAATACGAGCTTTGGCAACTTCTGTATAATAGCATTTAATTGGGCTATTGGCTTGAAAATTTAAATTATTTTGTAATAATTTACTGCAGCAGGAATAAATTTTCACGATAAATAAGTTTTAAAATTTTTTTTTCAACAAATTTCCGGTACACTTTTTCCTGTAAACAATGCTGGCATCAATTGATTACAAAAATTAGCCGTCAAAGTTGACAAATTCCAGCAGAGTAGAAAGTAGACCTACTTGAGTTCAACCTCAACCTGGCCGGCCTCACCAACTTTCCCATTGGGAGCTTGATAACCTGATCTCATATATTCTACAGAACTGTCAAAGTTGGTGAGCTCGGCCAGGTTGGAAAAGCCAGCACTGTGTTTCACGCTTTAAAAATTCAAATTAAAAAAAAATGATACGCCTTCTTGCTTGCTTTAATTCTGGAAAAAAAGAAGGAGAAGAATTAAGCAACTTTCACCAAATATATTTCAAATATTGGTATTAATTGACAAAAATGCTTCTGTTGGGGCGTGAAGGCACCAGAGTAGTAAAATGATTTGTTAGAAAAATCAGACACTTAGGTTATCCCTGACCACAATTATATTCTGTGATAGTGCGTGAGGGTACCAGGGTAGTAAAATTATTTGTTAGAAAAATCAAACACTCAGGTTATCCCTGACCAGAATCATCTACTGTGATGGTGCGTGAGGGCACCAGGGGAGTAAAATAATTTGTTAGAAAAATCACACACGCAGGATATCCCTGACCAGAATTATCTTCTGTGATGGTGTGTGAGGGCACCAGGGGAGTAAAATGATTTGTTAGCAAAATCAGACACTCGGGTTATCCCTGATCACAATTATGTTCTGTGTAAAAGGATAGGAAGCTCAGGTTATCCCTGATCAGAATTATCTTCTATATGATAGGAAACTCAGGTTATCCCTGATCAGAATTATCTTCTGTATGATAGGAAGCTCAGGTTATCCCTGGTCAGAATTATTTTCTTTATGATAGGAACCTCAGGTTATCCCTGACCAGAATTATCTTCTGTGGAAAAGGTAGGAGGCACGATTCTTTTATCACTCTGATTAGCTCTCTACTGAGTTTCGTCAGTTTTATATAGCCACTGTAATCAGTTGTGTCTTCTCGCTTCTTGGTGTTGCCCTAGCAACGATTGATGCGATGTCTGAATGTACCACAGACAGCTGGTTGACGTAATCAGTTGATGTCATCTACAATTGTAAATATGGATTCAGGATCTCAAATTAATATTATATCTGAAAAAGTCGTAAGGAGGTTGAAGCTAAGATTTGAATTAGATAAAATTAACATTTGTGGTGTCGGAAGTGGACAAGAACTAGCTCAACATAAGGTCAGTTTAAGTGTAAGGTCAAAAATAAACGAGTTCTCTACAAAATTAGAAGTACTCTCACTACCAAAAATATTATCTCCACAGCCAACACAATCGTTCAACATATCAAAGTGGCGTATTCCGAAGAACATCAAGTTAGCTGACACACACTTCAACATTTTGGACACAATTGATCTGCTTCTAGGTGCAGAATATTACTACCAATTGCTTTCCATCGGACAAATAAGATTCACTGATAGTTTGCCAGCATACAGTTTTTGGATGGATGGTCACAGGGAAAATCAAAAATCTGCGTAATTCTACGTTGACATGGGGGATATGTACGGCATTTAGAAATTAAAAGAAGTGACCCCGGGCAAAATTCGTCTTTCCAAGGAGGAAAATCAGTGTGAAACTCATTTCAAGCAGACAGTTTGTAGAGACGACAACGGTACATTCGTTGTTAGCTTACGGTTTCGAGAAGACCCAGTGAAGCTCGGAAATTCAAGATCCATGGCACTAAATAGATTTCTGGCACTAGAACTGGCGGTTGGAGAGGGATCCCAACTTGAAAGACTGTTATGTGGACGATTGTGTTACAGGATCCGATAGCTCTTAACAGCAATAATAATGCGAAGAGAACTCACTGCAACTCTTCAAAAAGCAGGGCTTAAACTAAGGAAATGGTGTGCCAATCATGGTAGATTATTACAGGGTATTTCACCCGAAGGTCAAGAAATAAATCTTGACTTTGGCAATAGCCCGGAAGGGAAGATAAAAACACTAGGATTAACATGGTTACCAAAATCGGGTCAGTTTAGAGTAAAGGAAGTTTCAAGTCATGTATGCAAAGTAACCAAAAGAGTAGTCATGTCCGATATCGCTAAACTGTTTGATCTCTTGGGGATATTAGCACCAATAGTTGTCACAGCAAGAATATTTTCAAAACAACTTTGGAAACTTAAAATTGATTGAGATGCTTGCTTGCCAGTGGGCCTTCATACTCAATGGCTCAATTTTAGAACTACTCTGTCCTGCTTAAATAGAATAACTTTTCCATGGCATGTATTCGCGAATGATATCATGAAAATCAAGCAAATACATATATTTGCAGAGGCTTCCGAAAAGGCCTTTGGAGCCGCCATCTATGTTCGATGTATCAGCAGGGAACGAAGAGTTATAGTGAGGGCTTTTATGTGCCAAATCTCGAGTAGCGCCACTGCAAAAACAAACGCTGCCTCGGATGGAACTTTGTGAAGCCCTGTTAGCAGCTGAACTACCAGCCCGATTACAAGGGGAACTTAAGCAGTCAGAAGTACCAATTTGGTTTTTGGTCAGACTCCACAATAGTGTTAGCCTGGATAAATTCAGCATATCCGTTCCAAAATAAAGCCCAGTGCCAAGTAGAACAAAGGCGTAAGGTATAACTTGCAACACACCCTGCTGAAGATGAATCAAGTTTCGTATATAATATTAACCATGAAGGATCATTTAGAAAACTGCAACGAATAGTGGCGTATACGTTAAGATTTGTGAAGAGTGTCAAAGGGTAGCCTCATTCTTCGCCAGGACACCTCTTCGTTTCATGTCGAGAATTGGATATGTGAGAATCAAGGCAAACCACGAAGACAAATTCGAGGAAGAAATCCAAAAATTGCAAAGGTACAGCGAAGTTCACAAAATAAGTAATCTCAGCAGTTTGACATCATTCTCGGATGAGAAATGCATCGGCATTGGACGACGATTGGAGAATTCGTCTCTGTCCTATGATGCAAAACATCCCATGCTGATCCCATATTCAGATCCAATCACGAAATTAATAATGTTGACAATTCACAGGGAAAATTTACACTCTGGGGCGCAAGCATTTCTTGCCGATACTAGACAAAGTTTGTGGCCACTAAAAGGAAAAGCAATTGCTAGATCTATTGTTCAGCTCTGTGTAACATGCGCACGGGCTAGTCCAAAAATTCAACCTGCTCGGCCGTATGTGAACCCCGGTGTGGACTTTTGTAGGCCCATTTGGATTCATCACAAAATCAGAGAAAAACGACCACATATTCTGTTGTTTTTCAACAAAGGCTGCACACCTAGCAGTGGTAAGCGACTTATCAACAGATTGTTTCATTGGAGCTCTAAGACGATTCATGGGTCGCAGAGGAGATTGCCGAAATCTATATTGCGACAATGCCGGCAATTTCCTTGTAGCTCGAAATCAGCTGAAGGAATTAAATAAAAACATATACTCAAATGATGCAAAATAAACCATAGAAGGAACTTGCAGTAAAAGAGGTGTTGTCTTTCATTTTATCCCTCCTAGAGCAACGCATTTTGGTGGCCTGTGGGAAGCCGCAGTCAAGTCCGCTAAGCGTTTACTCTTTAAAGCCGTCTCTGCTGTCTCTTTAACTTGATGAGTGAAATAGAGGCAATATTAAATTCTAGACCACTAACTCAGATGTGTTGTGACCCCAACGATCTTACTGCACTTACGCCTGGTCATTTTCTCATAGGGGAACCGTTAACAGCAACCATAGAGGCGAACTCCGAAAAAACACTAATCAGTCTGCTTACTAGATGGAGACTTGTATCCCACATGAAACACGAGTTTTGGAATCGATGGTCTCGCGAATACCTTTGCGAGCTCCAACATCGATTCAAGTGGTAGGAACGCTGCAAAAATGTTAATCCTGGTACGATAATAGTGATGCAAGAAGATAATCTTCCGGTTATGAGATGGCCCTTTCGACAAATTGAAGCAACCTACAAGGGAAGCGACGGCCTAATCAGAGTTGCTAATATAAAAACAGCAGCGGGAACGTTACGACGGCCCATCCACAAATTGGGGCCTTTACCGTCTGATGAAGATGACATTCATTGTACACATGCAGAAGACAGTGATATATTCTCAGAGAACAATAAACCGTCGACGTCAAGTGAGCCTCCAAAAACTTTAACAAGAGAGAAAACGCTTCACCACGAAGACAACCAGAATGAACTCCCAACGAAAAAAATTTGCCGGTCTTATGGTACCACCGTCGTAACTCTACTGCTAACCTCTTTGCTTTTACCAACTTCATACGGATCGACCATTGATGTTAAGCTTTTTGATTTCAAACTTGGAATATATTTTGAGAACATCGGATATACTAGCTTCATAACGACGGAATGGAAATTAATACTTTACTAAGACTTACACCCATATTGGACAGAATTTGAGCCAACTGAGCAGCTAATTTTGCGGCGCATAGCTCAAGTCGCGGTAGTGTTGTAGTTTTTATGGGTGCCACTTTGGACTGGGCACATAATACTCGTACTAGGACTATCCCAGCTTGCGATATTGATCTGACATAAATTGCAGCTCCATAGGCTCGTTCAGATGCGTCGGAATATGCATGAATTTGTATTGAGTTTGGCTGTTCAGTTCTGGTAACGTGTCTTGGAATGTTGATTTCGCTCAGTTGATTTAGACCTTCTTGAAACTTAAGCCATTTTGTGTGCATTTCAGTGGGTATGGCTGCATCCCAGTCCCGCTTTAGCGATCATAGTTTCTGTATGAAAATCTTTGCCGTTACAGTCACGGGATTCACGAAGCCTAGAGGATCGAATATGTGTACGTGGTAATCCGTTTGGTATCTTGCCAGGCTCTTTTTGTTGCAAATGCCTCTGTTTTTGGTAGCCTGGTCAGGCCAGGCTTCTTGTTGTGTTCCGCCGATTTTTCATTAAAGTTGAGCTCTAGCGCAATGGCATCTTTTGGAATATTTTAAAGTAATTGTGGGCGATTTGAACACCACCTCCGCAGATGAAACCCGCTGACTGAAGTAAATTCTTTAATTACCGTTGCATTTCCTTGGACTCAGATAAGCTGTTAGATACATTCATTACATCGTCGACGTAAAAGTCCCTTTTCAAAACTTTTGCGGCCATTAGGAACCGTTCTCTCTCCGTGTCTGCCAAAGACTTCAGATATTTTGTTGCCAAAAATGGAGCTGAAGTTAATCCGTATGTAACTTTGCAAAGTCTGAAGGTTTTCAAAGGTTTGCCTGGATTGTCGCTCCAAAGGATCAGCTGGTAGTTTTGATCGCTTTCATCAAGTAGAACTTGCTGATATATCTTTTCGATGTCAGCCGTGAATACGAATTTTGATAGCCTAAATGGGATAAGAATCGAAAACAATTCATATTGGTTAGTGGGACACTAGTGCAGGATATCGTTTAACGGTATATTAGATTAAGTTTGCCAATGAATCAAACACCAGTCTGAGCTTGGTGGTGTTACTGTCAGGCTTTACCACATATTGGTGTGGTATAGTAATAATGCTGCTTTGTGATCTCCTTCATATGCCCGAGTCTGAAATATTCAATCGTAAATTCATCGTATTACGAACTTATCGTAGGGTGTCTACTGAATTTTCTTTCCAATTAAATCTTTTGAAAGCGATGTCCCTGGATTCTCCTAGTTTCGTTGAATCATTTCAAAATGATAATTTCACGATAAATTTTCCTTCTGAGGTTCTTTTACAATCTGATTGAAATGATTTACGCATTTTCGTTCTGTGGCAGTTAAGTGTGAGCATTCATCCGAAGAATCAATTTCTTTTAGCTTCCAAACTTCTCCAAGATATTTTCTGTTCTTTCACTTCGACTGCAAGTTCCACATGTCGTTAGAGCAGGTTTCTTTTCTGGAATCTCTACGGAAAAAATCCATCCAAATCTTCAACATGAATCAGCAGGTAGATTGAAGAGTATTCATGACGTCACAAAGGAAAGCATCCACGGTGTGAACAACTTGGGGATTGCTACAGTATCTTGAAGTCCATTACTGGTGCATCTAATCATCATGAAGTTTGATAAAGATACTGATTCATTTTACGAGCAATCTCTTGGAATCGCCAAGAGAGCTACCCACCATCAACCAGCTATTGAAATTCTTGGAGATACGATTTCAAACATTGGAAGCATTGGGAAGAAGCAAACATACATCTGGGCATGGCTGTCGTGTAATACAGAAATCGTTCACGAAGAATTCAAGAAGAGCAGCCTTAACTTGGACAAGGATCAGCATTTGCGTCATATGCAAGAAAAACCGCCCTCTGTACTCATGTAAAGAGTTCTTATTGCAACAAATCGTTGCACCATTTTGAAAAAAAAACAATTTGTGTAATAATTTCATGAAGGAAGGCCATTCAGTCACACGCTACACTTCGAAAGACAACTGTGCTAAATACTCCAAAAGACATAATTAACTGCTACACGTGGATACGGCAACGAGCTATGTCAAGGCAGACAAATATGGTCAAGTACAAACCGCAATCCAGCGAGCAACAAAGAAGTGATGCGATCTCCTGTGCAGAGTGATACCACTGCACTTCACACAGCAACCAGCAACATAGTGGCTGAGGAGACAATCCTAGTTGCCCGCATTAATCAACTTGACTCCACCTAAGTACTGATAGGAACAGCTTTAATAGAGTTGGTCAACCAAGAAGGAGCTGTAGTACAGTGTCGAGCTATACTTGATTCCGGGTCGCAACTTAACTTTATGACGGAAAACCTAGCAAACAAACTGGGTTGTCGTGTCCCACTAGCAATCAACCAAAGAAATTATCGAATTAATTAAACAGACACTTCTCTATTTGTACAATTTATTTTTAGAACACCGCGACTTTCCCTATCTTACATTAAGTAGACTACCTGGCGCTTAGGTAATCTCAACCGACACACGAAACTTGATGCGCCCCAAAAGCAGCTAGAACTTGACTGAACGATAAAAGGCACTCGCCAGACCAGTCATAGGTCTTTTATTGGCCCAATATTCGGAAGTAAGCTTGTAATCGCAACGCGGATGTAAACAAACGACAACAACTTTCTCGTTTGTTCTACCGGTTGCAGCACCTGAGTTGCTTAGTTGTAAACAATCGCCTTACATAATAACTACCATGCGAAGTAAATTATTATCGTAATCGTCGATTGCTCCACTAAGCGCTCATTGCAGCCAGTTGTTGGGTTAATCAGCAAAACAACCGACAGTTGCAGAACAATAGCATGCGAAGTTATTGTTTAGGAATTTCTGATTATTTTGCTGTAATGCCTTTGGCTGTTGGAAGAATCTTCCGTATATTGGGCCATCACATCCCCCCCCCAGGAAAAACTAGTTTCCGCAGGGAACTAAGTCGAGAGAGTGCAACAGTCTTAACTAAAAATTGAAAATATCTTAAGCCGTGGTTCAGTTCAGATTCCTGTACATTTTTCATTACATACTTATTATCTAAATATTTTTATTTTCCTTTTGTTTTTCCTTTTTTGTCATTTTACGTCATTTTACGTCATTTCACATCTTTTCATTAACATTTACATCATTTTTCATATCTTTTCCTTTTCTTCCATTTAATTTTTCTATTCATTTCACATTTTCTTTTTCTTTTTATTTTTCATTTCTTTCTAATATTCTTTAAACATTATTGTATCTTTTTCCATTGTTAGATATATAAAACAAAAAAAAAATTCCTATATTACATTTCTTAGACTTATTTATATATAAAACAAAAAAAATTTCCTATATTACATTTCTTAGACTTATTCATACATTTAATTTCTCTTTTCTACTTTTTTTTTTTTGAACATTCAATTTCTCTCATAGTTTCTTCTCATATTTCATTCCTTACAATTTTTTTTTTATTGCTTTCTGTATTCTATTTTTATTTACTTATATATTTTTTTTTATTTTGCCGAATTTATATTCTTTCTTAGGCTCTCATTGAATTTTATAAAAAAAATTTTCTTTTAATGCCTCTCTTACATCAATTTTCTTATACATTTTCGCTCCTATTCACTAACATGCTTTACCTACTTATTTACAGTTTTAATTTACAAATTTTATTTTATTCATGTACATAAATACCATTATTTTAAGAAAACGCTAACTGCATAATACTACGTTGAAAAAAGAACTTAATAGTAAGCTCTACCTTAACTTATTATCAAAAAGAAATAAAAATTACTTATACATACATAATACGAAAGCTAATCCTACAGTTATTCCAGCTGCACCAGCTGTTTCCCTACGATCGTGGGTAAGTTTACAGTCGACATGGAGGCTATTGTTGGCACAATCACCTGTATATCCTCCGAATCTTCACTGGGTTGTTTCTCCTTCGGGGTCTGCACTGTTTTCTTCGGGGTCTGGACTGCTTTCTTCGGGGTCTGGACTGCTGGGATTTGTCTCCGGGTGAGAGGTATTATCGACAATTGCTTGGCTCGTGCCGCTACTTGCATCCTCTTCCAGCGTTTAAGGTAGATCAGTACTCCTACTGCTAGTGCTAGGCTGGCAATACTTATTAAACCAGTCACCGATGTAGCGGCAATGTACATTACGTGAGGATGATGTTGCTGCCTGTAGATTTCCTCTTCTTTGACAGCGCCCTGCATCTTTTGAATTTCTCTCTCATGGTCCCTCCAGGCCTGGTTGAAGTCATCTGCAGCTAAAAGCTGTACCTGTTGCTGGTTCCCGATTGTTACTTCTGCCCTCCGAGATATTGGTTCCGCCTTGAAGCTGTCCCAAGATGGTAGTTCTGAATGGGTTGGCTGCCACGGATTTATGTTACGTCAGGCGTCGTCATTAGATGTAATTAGAAGATCCCCCATTTGTAGAGACAGTGCTCCTCTAACGTTTATACCCCAGTAGATGACAACTCGCCGATGGATGTAGGAGAATCACGACAATTTGCTTCCAATTTGGTGGTTTCAGACATCATGAACATCCAATGATTTCTGGTCATCATCCGGACTAGGCTGTTCCATTTCGGAATAGTTCCTTTGCAAGCCTTGGCATTGACGTTGAAGGTGCGGAAAAGATTCAGCACACAGCTGTCGCCAATGGCTGTAACAGTTGGTCCTAATTGTGGACATAGAAGGCTTCAATTATCCTCGAGGGTTGTCAACCGCTTGCAGTTTCCAAATTGATTCTCGTTTAACAAGATGTACTGATGTTCGTGATTATTAGCTGCCACAAACTCAGAACCCAGATCATAAATACGACAATCTTCATCATTTACTGCTGTAGGAATAGTATATACCTTATAAATATCAAAGGCTATTCTTTGTGGCTGGGGAATATCTATTCGAACTTGAATAATCTGTCGCCTCTGAATTGATGTCACCTTGGCTATCTGAGCGAGTAATTGAAAATTCAGGAATTCTTCAGCCATCTTCTGTCATCTATCGAGCGTGGATTATTAAAGGGTGTAGCTTTCCCACGCTCAATGAGACCAGAATGCTTGCATACGTTTCTTGTACCTCGCTTATCTTCCGTAACTGTAGAGTCAATAGTGTCAGCATCTCATTTAACTCCACCCTTTGCTGCAGCAATGCTATTTCCCCACTTGATTATTTTGTGCAGTAATAATGGCTGTCATCTTTTGTCTCAGTTCTTCGCGTTCTGCTGCGGCTCTGACCCGTGATGCATTTCTAAGTTCGAAGGTGGACTTAATAACCGTAGCCTGTTCTTGGAGTAACGTGAAGGTATGATTCTCCTTTCTGTTGAGCTCATCCAGTTCCGCGTAGATGTTATTGGAGTCTGTATGGTCCATCGTTCCAAAAAGAGTTTTCGATAGTGAGCCTATTCCGTCGAAAAATGTTCGCCTTACTCGCTGCGATGGTTCTGAATGGGTGTGATGCGACAATTCCTCATTTCGACGCTCGATCTTTGATGTCCAGATTTTAATCTCTTCAACATTTAGTTTTCATGTCCGTAAGGATGTTCTCGCAGAGCTGTGCAACCAGGCTGCTACAATTATCTGCAAAACTCAATTCCTCCGAGAAGTCCGGTACCTGAAGCTGTGATAGTATGGTCCAGTGCTTTGTGTAGAAGTTGGCTTTCCCCAGGTTTTCAAACAGCACTCCAGATAATGCGACTGGCCGAATGCTGTAGCCTAAATTCTCCGCGTATATAATTAATATTGATGTTAGTACGGCTGCTACAATTAATCCTATTTGGTTAGTTAACATACTTCAAGTTTTTTTTTTTTTTTTTTTTTTTTTAAAGACTTATTTTCGTCTCAACTTCTTTATTGCCTTAAACTACTTACTTGGACAAATATCTTTAATTTATTCTTTCGTATACTATGAACAAATAATAATTGCTATATTTCTATATTCTAATTCCCCTATGGTCTTAACTATGGCTGAAAACGAAAAGCAATAATATATGTTTTATACCTGTTACTCCTCTTCTCTCGTTCCGTCTCTTAGATTCCTCAACCTTGAAAAACAGGCTCCTTACTATCGGTCCTCAAGCCCTGACCTTCCATTACTGAATGGTAGTTTGGATTTTAGACTGTCTGCAATATTAAAAGAGGTGAGTTATTTTTACAATATTGGTATGGACGCATTATTCTTCGAACTTCCTCAAACGGTTTGTATGTACCCGCTTGAGTCTGTTCCCTTGAAGTATTGTCACGTTTTCAGGAGTATGAACATATATTACTTCATAGGGCCCCTTAAAAATGGACGACAACTTTTCCGCACGAGCTGCATCTCTAACCAATACCTTTTCGCCGACATGAATTACCACAGCCCTTGCCGATTTATCATAATGATTCTTGGCTTTAGACTTACTCTGAGCAAATTTTCTCTCGCCAACTTGAACGCTTTTTGCAATTTGAACCGTAATTCGGCGTGATATCTATCAGCGTTGTATATTGGTTCAGGCTTGCGTTATAGGCTGCTCGGAACTTCTGATATGAACCCAAACAATGTTTCCATTGGCGTAAGTTTGGTCTCCGAAAGTACAGTGTTATTGTACGCATGTGCTGCTGTGCGTAGATATCCATCCCAATTTCTCGGGTACTCATCACTGAAGCTCCTTAAATAATTGGCTAAGGTGGAATGCTGTCGCTCCACTGCATTTGATTGTGGGTGATAGGCATTAGTCTGCAACTTTTTAATCTTTAGCATTTTGCACAGAGATTTTATGACCTGCCCAGTAAAGTTGGTTCCGTGATCAGTCAATAATTGCTTCGGCAACGTATATCGGCTAAGTATTTGCTCAAATAAAGCCCCTGCTACCGTATTCGATTCCTGATCAGGTATCGCTACGAAATCAACAAACCTAGTTAAGTCATCCATCATTGACAAAATTTATTTGTTACCAGAGTGGCTTACAGGCAATGGTCCTACCAAGTCGACATAAATCTTATCAAAGGGCTTTTCGGAGACTTCCGTTACGACAGGTGGCATTTTAATAGCCTTACTTTGTTTATTCTTCTGTAATTTCGAGCATCGCCTGATATAGGTGGCAATATCAGCCTTCATCCCCTTCCACCGGTAGAAGCGTTTTATACTTTCCAAGGACTTATTCCTTCCGAAATGCCCCCGAATCGAGAGTCATGACAATCTTTTAATATTACCTTTATCTCTTCGCGATCAGTAACGTATTGTGGTGTCTGAGTACCATGCAGTCATCTCGACGTAATTGGAGTTTCATCAACGTCCTACCAGTCCTCCTCAGACTCTGGCAGATCACCCCTTGCATCGAGTTTTTTCTTCTGAGCTTGTAAGCGAGTGACTACTAAACAAGGGTATTTTGTACCACCATCCGTTTCTATTTCCGCTTCATCTCGGGGTATTCTGCTCAGGGCGTCCGCATTACCATTCTCCTTTCCTTTTTGGTAAACAGTTTCAAAATCGTATTCCGAAAGTTTATAATAAAACTTTACCATGCGTGATGTTGCATCCCTTACCTTGAATACACCTCTGAGTGGCTGGTGGTCCGTTTTAATTTTAAAATGTCTACCCAAGATATAGCATTTGTTATTGCCTACAGCCCACACTATAGCCAACATTTCGCGTTCTGTGGTCGAGTAATTTCTTTCCGCTTGATTTACCGTGCGACTGGCGTAGCTAATAGGTTTACCTTCCTGTTCTAATACAGCTCCTAGAGATTCCCCACTGGCATCCGTAATTAATGTAAATTCCTTCATAAAGTCCGGATAAACTAGCAATGGAGGTGCAGTGAGAGCCTTTTTAATCAGGGCGAATGACTCATCACACTTGGGTCCCTAATTAAACTTTATTTTTTTTTCTCAATATACTATTAATTGGAGCCATGATTTCCGAGACGCTAGGAACGAATTTCCGGTAATAATTAGCTAACCCTGGGAAAGATTGAACCTGTCTCACCGTCTTTGGTCGTGCAAAGCTCTGTACAACTTCCACCAAACGTTGATCTGGCTTTACTCTTTGCTCCGAGCATACATGGCCCAGATACACCACTTCTTTTTTTCAGAAACTGGCATTTAGAGGGTTGCAGCTTTCAATTATGACCACGAAAACATTGAAATACTTGTCTCAACTTATTGTTGTGTTCGTCTAAGTTTTTTGCAAATATAACGACATCGTCGAGATACACGAAACATTTTATTCCCTGTAACCCTGTTAATATTTCGTTTAGGAGCGACTGAAAAAACGGAGGCGCAGTTTTTAGCCCAAACGGCAATCGTTTATACTGAAAATGATTGACGTTAGTGCTAGAAGCTGTTTTTTCTCTATCTTCTGGATCAATTAATACTTGATGATACCCGTTAGCTAAATCTAACGTGAAAAAGTACTTGGAATGACCCAGCCGAGCCAAAATGTCTTCTCTTCGCGGAAGTGGATACGAAAATGTAATGCAAACCTTGTTTGGTTCCCTAAAATCCACGCACAACCTATACTTGCGGTTACCAGATTAATCAGTTCCCTTCTTGGGAATCAGCAGTACTGGAAAGTTAAACGGATTATCACTAGGCTCTATGATATCCTCCTCTAACAGTTTTTCAAGTTGCTTCTTACATTCTTCTCTGTGGGCTCCCAGCATGCAGTACTGCTTCCTATGAATGGGCACTGTATTAGCGATTAAAGGTAGTTTGAAGGTTTTCGTCGGAGTGTAGGTCAATTTGTCTCCTGGCAAATGAAAAATATCACAATATTCGTAACAAATTTGAGTCACGGACTCTTTTTCCTCTGAATTTAGGTCTTTTCCGAGTATTAGTGATTGTTTCATTAGTTTGAGCCGTTGCTGACTGAGATTGTACTTCAGTCGACCTTCTCCTATAGGCTGCACAGAGTAATTACTTAGACTCTCCAGCTTAGGTCTGAAATTCTTTATTTCAACTGCCTCAGTTCTAGCGCTGATGATTCCAACAAATGCCTGTCCATTCTTAGGCCTGATTAGGGTATTATTACAGTACATGCCGGGACATATTTCTTCTACCATACACACCATCTCATCCTCTCTTGTAACTTGAATGCTTATCAGCTGCTTCGTCGTCGGCTCCATAAGTATTATGGATCCCTTGAGCTCTCCGGCTCTTAGAGGTGAAGCTATCTTATCCCGTTTTAGATGCTGGCTATGTTTGATGCTTAAGACTTCTGCATAGGCCGTGGTTTGGAAAGTTTCGAGCCCGATATCCGTGCGAGGACATATTAACCCTTTCTCTTTATCAAGTTCTAGCTTCTTGCTCCACATATCATCTGGAAACCTCACCAAGATTGCTAAAGGAGGAGAATTGTGTTCCTGAGCTTCTCATGTGCGAAGGGATGCTTTCAAAGCCTCTCTACTCTTTTTCTTTCTGTGGGATGTCTCTCTTATATACTGTTGCGTGCTCTCACTGGCTATAACTTTGCGCCGTTTATCAGACAGCAACGAGTATATTTTGAGAATATCGAACCTAACTTCCTAGCGAGGATTATTTGGTTGCTTCTCTTTTCTACATTTGCCTTCAGACTCTCAGCTTGAGCCGCCCTTGTGCTAAAAGCTGCGGTCAAGGTATTTTCCTCCCCTTGTCCCTCTTCCACTGACACTGCTAGTGTCTGATTTGTATCCATCACATCTTCCTTCTGTGATTTCGTTTGCGGGTTCTCTTTTTCGGGTATTTCTCTTCCTTTATTATTACTTACCTCAGTCAAGAACCTTTGTACGCTATTTGACACTTCACTTGTTTTATCGACAACATCTTTTAATGCAGTTATTCTATCTTTAAGCCGAATCATAATATCACTTGGGTTTGGCACTTCTTCCCAATTAGGTTTACTTGCGCTTCCTAGTGTACACCATTTTAGCCCTATGATTTCCACATCTTCTTTCCTGTGATGGAACCTAAGAGCGGTTCTCAGTCCTTGCTCTTTTCTATAGCCCGTATTGACAATCTTTTATTTATACAGTCAATGACAGCTCTATCTCTGAGAAATTCTATACCCAGTATTCCATCAGCTCCGATTGAGTCCGTGTCATATATGGCGTTAAATTCGCAAGTCTGTTCAACTTCACCCAATCGTAGCTTGGCTGTACATGTTCCGATTGAACTTCTTTGTGCCCAAAACAACCCTGCTATTTTGATTTTTTGTAACATTTGTATAGGCGTAATTCCCTTGATACGATTTACCTTAATCACATTGCACGTTGGCCCTGTGTCAACCAATAACACCAATTTACCCTTTATGCCTATATCCGATTCTACAGTAAATATACAATTATTAAATAAAACTAGTTCTATTTCACTGGCAACTTCCTGTGGGACTTTCGTTGTCTCTTCTTTTGTTAGTTGAAGGCAGCTGCGGTAAAAGTCCCTAGCTGCCGATCCCCGTTTCCCTGATCGGCAATGTATTTTTTCACACAAATCTCTGTATAATAATCAGAGATTTTACAAAATTGGCAATAGAGAACTACAGTGTCTGCCTGACCTACCCCCGGGCTATTAACATGTGTATCTATAAACCTTACCTGTTGTTTGCCACACTCTGTCGCTTCGTGTCCATATATCCGACATCTCATACAATAAATGGACGGCCTTCTCTCTGTATATTCCTTTGCAATATGCCTCTACCTCCCGCACTGGAAGTACTTGATATTTCTGGGATGCTTTAGCTGGGCAGAGGGGTTCCTGAACATCCCTGACGAAGCTCGCCCTTGTCGTGGTGGAGTTGCTTTCCGTTTGTTCTCGTCTTTGTAAACTCTACCCGCACTCCAACTGTTCGGTGGTCTTTTTCTAATGCCTTCCCCGGTATAGTTAAGCATTCCTGGTTCTCTCACCTGTAGCCGTCTGGCGTTTCTCTCGAAGTAATCTGCCTCCTCACGTGCCTCGTCCAAAGATTGGAATTTTCGGCCTGCTAGGTATACTTGCGTAGTCCGGTTCATCACGCCTGCTTTGGATGTGGCTACTGCTTCAGCATCCAACTCTGAAATCAGACCCCCGTCCTTACCGGGATACTTAACTGAAACTACTGTTTTAATTTGATTCAACAAATCCTTCAATCTGTCCGCATATTCCCTAATGTCATCTCTGGGTCTTTGTCTACACTCATCATTCATCTCAATTCGCTGTAGGAGTTTTTAGGCATATAAGCAGATTTAATGGTCTGCTGCAATGCCGCATAATCTTTAGGCTCCTCTGAACTCACCAGATAGTACACATCGTCCATCAACCGATATCTTGCTCATTTCATGAAGATATCTGGTTCTTCGGCCTTAAGACGATAGTGAAGGTCTTGGGAGCAGTTTGGGAAGCGGTGCACTTCCTTTGCTAGCTTTGGCGACCTTTCCCCCGAAAACATGGGGATATATTTGGATACCATATCCATGATTTTGTCATGTGCATCAACCATGTTTCTTTGTTGTTCGTGAGATGTTGGTTACTCTATTCGACTCTATATCTCCTTATTCGGCCTTTGATCTGCAACTGAATTGGCTGCTGAGCACTGGCTTTTAGCTGTTTTAACACTTCTACTTTGTTTTGCCTCCGAGAACAACAACCTTCTACGTCCACCTCTTTTCTGTGACTCTGCGCCTTTTTCCTTTTCCTGTGTACTTTGATCAAGTCCTATTTCCTTCTCTAATTCCGCTGTTAAGTTCTCTGCCTCTAGCAACTGCTGTTTCAGAACTTTTAGTTTCTTTATTAGAGCCTGATTTTCTTTTTGGCCTTCTTCTACTGCTTGTTCCAACGAATTCTCTCCTTTGTGGATAATGTTGCAAGTAGCTGTAGCCAATAAATCAAGTGCCTAAGGGGGTACTTGCCCGGGTGCAAGTATTTAGTTCTTCAAGTACAGCTTCTAATTCCTCACTTCGCAATCGCTTCTCAAGTTCGGTTGTTAGCCGTTCTCCGATATACTGCCAGTCTTGTTCATACCCTTTTAATTTATCTTGGCACTCTTTCAACTCTTGTGATTTATTTTCCAATTTTTCTTCCTGCTCTCGAAATAGCAAAAGTTCCTCTCTCGTCAGGACGTTTCTTCTCTCTACTTACATCTACACTAATGATTCACAAGATTTCCTAATATACTGTCACTTTACTCCCGAACCACAAAAGATTTGACTTTTTGAACTTTACTGTGTAACAAGTACTCTCCTATGAGCACCTTACTCGAAGATATTCCAGGGCACGCCACGTTTGTTGTATGAACGTGTATGTATAACCGATGATTGGAGCAGCTAATATAGCTTTGCTCCTAGTGTGTGCTGGAGTAGCTTATATAGCTTTGCTCCTTGTGTGTGGGCTGGAGTAGCTAATATAGCTTTGCTCCTCAAATGATGTAAGTGTAATATCCATCAATTTCACAAAAAAAATTAAAATCACAAACGCAAAAATTTAAATAACTTAATCTAACACTTAAATGCCTGAAAAGTCAAAGAATTAATTTATTGTAATCTCTGAAAAAAAAATTTATAAAAAAAAAAATTTCAACAATAAAAGAATTGTAGTGTCCCACTAGCAATCAACCAAAAAATTATCGAATTAATTAAAAAGACACTTCTCTATCTGTATAATTTATTTTTAGAACACCGCGACTTTCCCTATCATACATTAAGTAGACTACCTGGCGCTTAGGTAATCTAAACCGAAAGACGAAACTTGGTGCGCTCCAAAAGCAGCTAGAACTTGACTGAATGATAAAGGGCAATCACCAGACCAGTCATAGGTCTTTTATTGCCCCAATATTCGGAAGTAAGCTTGGAATCGCAACGCGGATGTAAACAAACGACAACAACCTTATCGTTTGTTCTACCGGTTGCAGCACCCGAGTTGCTTAGTTGTAAACAATCGCCTTACATAATAATTACCATGCGAAGTAAATTATTATGGTAATCGTCGATTGCTCCACTAAGCGCTCATTGCAGCCAGCTGTTGGGTTAATCAATAAAACAACCGACAGTTGCAGAACAATACCATGCGAAGTTATTGTTTAGCAATTGCTGATTATTTTGCTGTAATGCCTTTGGCTGTTGGAAGAATCTTCCTTATATTGGGCCATCACAGGGTGTCATAATTTACAGAAGAAATGTACATCAGTGGCATTGGAGAGCATATCCAAAGTGCACAACATCGTGCAAACGTGCTTTTACGTTCAAGCGTAAACAATATCTCAATTCGTTTGGAAGCATTTGTTCTACCCAATATTACTGCATCTCAACCCGACCGCATACCCGATATCAACTCTTTGCGAAATCCTCATAATATCCATTTGGCAGATCCAGAGTTCAATAAGCCTGGTCGGATTGAGTTTTTAATCGATGCCATTGCTATCCTATCAACATTGCAAAACACTGCGTTTGGATGGATTTTGTCCGAGAAAAGAAACCTGCTTTAGCGCCATGTGGCATTTGCAGTGAAAGTGAAAGGATCGAAAATCTCTTGGAGAAATTTTGGAAGCTAGAAAAAATTGATTCTTCGGCTGGACGCTCAAACTTAACAGCAACAGAACAGAATTGCGTAAACCATTTCAATAAGAATGTCAAAAGACCCTGTTGGATGTTGCAATAAGAACTCTTTGCACCAGTACAGTAGATGGTTTTTCTTGCATACGCCGCAAATGCTGACTCTTGTCAGGTTAGTGCTGCTGTTCTAGAATTGAACGTGAACGATTTCTATATTACACGATAGCCATGCCCAGATGTATGTTTGCTTCTTCCCAATGTTTTCAATGTTTGAAATCGCATCTCCAAGAATTTCAATAGCTGGTTGATGGTGGGTAGCTCTCTTGGCGATTCCAAATATTGCTCTTAACATGAATGAGTATCTTTATCAAACTTCTTGATCATTGGATGCACCCGTAATGGACTCCAAGATTCTGTAGCAATCCCCAAGTTGTTCAAACCGTGAATGTATTCCTTTGTGACACCATGAATCTAGCTGCTGATTCATGTTGACGATTTGCTTGAGTTAAGAATCTATTGAGAAGTGCTGTACATAGCAACCTTTTGTTCTCCTAACATGACTGAAGAACATACCAGCCTGTATCTTAGTTGTTCTCAGTTGCTGCAAAATGCCGTATTAATGTTCTTGCTTCACCACTATAGCTGCTGGCCAGGTAAAACATTTTTTGTGTCTTTCTTATGCCTTGGGAATGAATTAGTTGCTCGTATAAGTCACGAAACTGTGTCCACTTTAGGTGGTCACCATCGAAACTATTAAAAGCTATTTTTGGTAGCTTAATGCTTGCATTATCTGTGGAAATCATCTTGGATGCTTTTATAGGTGAAAATTATTCATTTTTTGTGTAAGCGATTTGATTGCTTGCTGTACGCGTTGCTCCCATTCAAGGTAATCCTCGATGATATATCCTACCTTGGCTGAATCTTCAGTTAGCTCCCATACCAACGTATTGTATTGTTCGATTTGAGCCCAATAATGATCGATATAGTCATTTTGTCTGATTCTAGCTGGTCGTCTATCTGGAATGCATCTTGTTGCTTATTCTGATCCAGATAATACGATGGTGCATTCGTTTCCTTCTCAATAATAGGAAGCTTCGTATTAGTGTTCCTTTTTACTGTCGGTCTTGACCCAGCCTCCAATGTACCTATGTAATTCGTCATCGTTCTTAGTAAGCTGCGCAGATTTCTTTGATAGCATTATTAGAATCCTTCATGTATTGATACTGGAACTCTTCTCCATGCTGGGTTCTTATAATGTTGTGTGCATCTTCGAATTTATCCCATGACTCTTGTAGTCTGCTCAGTCTTTCTTTGATGTAAGACAGACCTTTTCGGTTTGAGGGAACTTTCCTGTCATTTTCTATTATGGTCTTAATCTTTTTGCCAGTTGTTTGTTGCTGGCTTGTCAATTGATCCATGTTGATTGAGGCTGTGGTCTACAAAAGATTTGAAGTTGTCTTCTTTAAATGGCTTATTATATGAAACAGCGATGTGCCTGTATCACGTCGGGGTCACAAAAATGTTTGCATATCGAAGGAACTCATTTGTTCTCCGCTTGAGTACAAGTTCTTGTACTTGGAGTCTTGTCGTAGTTCAGATACGGCACTGGTTCATGGACCAGTATCTTGAGGAATTTTGTGCAAGGGTTCTTGGACAGTTACACTGTGGAACTGATGATAACACTGTCTATTATTAGCGCGGTGTATGAAATAGAGACGACGTATAATAAAACCACACTTTTCTTTTGAAGATCAAAACTTAATGAATGCTTTATTTTCCATTATCGGATTTGCATATGATCACTTCGCTGATTGTTACAAATAAGCGATTGATTGCAGATTTAAGTCTCGCCGGAAAGAATTTCCAGATGAATTTTAATACTGCTAAAGATTTATTTGTGCGAAAAAATGCTGATATTTCCAAATCGAGTGAATTCAACTTATTTACAATTAATGGAATATTTTCTTATAATTGCTGGATATACAAAATTATTGTGATACTTTGAATTGAAGAAATGCAAGAATGCAAGAAATTGAACAAATTATATAATAACAAAATTATATGGAAATTATTGCATGGAATAAATGCGTTGTTGTATGCATGTATGTCATGCTGCCTGATCAGTCACTAAGTGTCCACACACAGATTGAGAATCCGAAGTGGTATGTTAATCAGCACCGATGTTGGCACGGAAAAGACTAGAATTGCGAAGGCCGTTTGCAATGTTTAATTCCTACGGCGGGGCTGCCTCCTTATGATACTATCTGGGACGGGTTTTGACGCATTGTCAAGCGAGGGAGTTTGGAGAAAAGTGGGCTTACTAACAGGGGGTACAACGGACGCTAGGTTAAACAGGCTCTAAGCGGCGCATGGGTATCCTGTATCTGCCGGATGCCTTCTTAAGGCTAACAGGACTAACCTAGCTCTGGTCAACAGTTCATATCTTGGGCATGATAAACTACTATCCAGAGACCGCTGTCATTATTTAGACGATACGAAACGCGGCCTATGCGGTCTACAACAGTTGCTTTGACAAATTTTGGGGCCAACTTAGCAGCAAACCGATCTATCGCGCTATTTTGCACGTGATTTCGGACGAAAACAATCTGCCGTGGCTGGAATGTTCTCACGCGGGTTGGGAGATTGTATCCCGCGGAGTATCTTTTGTACGCCTCAGCCTGGTGTGTTTTGATCCGGTCTCAGACTTATCGCACTCTTTGATTAACTGGAATTATTGCAAGTGCTCCATCAATCTCAGGGGTCAGATCTCGCAAGAATTTGTAGTAGTTTGCATGTATTGCGGGGTGTCTTCCGAACATTGTGTACGTGTTCATCCCAATTCCGAGGATTATCTGCAATATAAGCGTGGATCGCGGCGAGTACGGATCGATTCATTCGCTCTAATGTTTTACACTGGGCAGAATAGGATGGGGAAAAACAGTGCTCGATTCCATACTTCTGTAGCGATTGGGTGAAAAGTTTGTAAATGAATTTACTTCCGTTATCAGAATGAAGGAATTCTTGCTCTTAGTACCACGTAACACAAATATCACGAATTTCGTTAGGTGTTCAAGGATGATGCATATATACATGTTCCATTTCTTGCTTCCTGGGTAGGGACATAAGAAGTCGCACAACACGCGCTGCCAGGGTAGCTGTGTGCTACGTTTCGCTTGTTTTAAAGATTAGTTGCACGGCTTCACGCTTTTACAAACCTCAGGCTGGTTCACGAATTTATGTACGTCGAGCCCCATAAACGGCCAAAAGTAGTGACGACGCAGCTTTGTAAGTGTTTTGGGAATTCCGAAATGTGAAGATGTTGGAGAGCAATTTCATTGTCAATCAGTTTTATGGTAAGCCCGTCAGGAACCAAAGCTTCCATGAGACTTGACTTGCTATCACGATGTTTCTGGAAGAAGCTTCTTGTGACTCGAAGGTTATCGAAATCTTCCGCGTTATTCGGTGAACTCGCCCGACGTAGGAGCCACTACGGTTGCCTTGCCTTTCCGATAGCCGATGTTGGATATGAAGGCTTGGAGTTTAAGACTCTACCGTGCTAGCCTGCCACATACGTCCCTCTGGTCCATGTGCCACTTAAGATTAGCATGATGGGTGATGATCAGAAGCTCCTGTCACTCAACATATGTTCGGAAGCGTTTGACACTCATTAATGCTGCCAGGTACTCTAAGTTGGTAACTCCCGTGGTGCTTGCGTCACATTGTATAAAGAACAGCCGAGGGAAATTTGGATTAAAAGGTACTGCCGCAGTGGTAAGGCACCCCTTCTGCTGTGTGAAAGCTTGTTTAGCTTGCTCGTTCCACAAGTATTTGAAGTTCCTTCCAACACATCTCTGAGAGGAGTAGCGATAATCGCCAACTGCGTTGTGAGTCGCCGGTACCGGCCACAGACACCCAGGACACTTCGGACCTTCTGACGGTGTTTGGTGTTGCGAATGGCAGTTAGTTTCTCTGGGTCTGCCCTCATGCAGCCATTTCCAACTACAAAACCAACGTACCTGACTCCTCGCATACAGAATTTACTCTTCGCAACGTTGATGGTTACGCCGGCCTTACGCAACAGGCGCTAGGCGGCTATACTAAGCAGCTTGAGATGTTCATCAAACGTGTGGGAGGTGATGAGCAAGTCGTCTAAGTAGACATATACCTAGTCATGCAATTGGTATGGAATGACCATACGCTTTAACTACGTTACATAGTCGGAAGGTAAAAACTGTGAACTGGTATAATGGCCGCCCTAGAACGGCGAATTAGTCTTATGGCGAGAAAGTTTCACCAAGAGAATTTGCCAGAAGGCGTCTTCCAGCTCGATGGCTGAAATGAACGGAATCTTCTGTAATCGACTAAGGAGCCCATCGATGATAGGGCGTAGAGGAAATAATTCGGGAACAGTCACCGAGCTTACCTTGCGAGTGTCTAGGCATAGCAGAACCTTCCCGTTTGGTCTCCTCACCAAGGCGACGGGAGAAGAACATAAGCCTTGACTCTCCTAGATAACTCCAAGCGCTAGCATATGATCGAGCTCGTCCCACGTTGCTGTCTGTATTACTGGGGACACACCGTAGTAGCGCTGTTTGATAGGATTTGCAGCACCAACGTCCATTTCCTGCTCGACGTAACATGTGAGAGCGAGGCCGTGTTTACTAAATGATGGAAAGGATTCAACTACTCTCTGCAGGCTATGAATTTCCGTATCGTACGGATCATGTTTCTGAAAGGACGTTGGTACGAGCTTAGGTAAGGAATATGGCTCGCTAAGCATGACTGGAGCCAGCACGATTGCTCGCCAGAAATCTATCTCCAAATACAGGGATTGTAGTAGGGAGAGAACTATGTGAAGCCGCATCTTGTGCGTTTTCTCCCTATACTAGCACATGTACATACTTGCCACACGAATATGGCCCAACACTTGCTGTTGTTGCCCGTCTCCGTACGATGTGGTAGATGGCATGGAATGAAAACGAATCCCTGCTATTTCTAAAAATGTTTCGCCTCCGAGACCTAACACACTCACACTGGCGCCACTGTCTAGCAGGCTTCTTATTCGCTGGCCTTGGATAAAGCCGGCGCAATAAGGCCCAGAGTCCATATTCCTTGGTAGTGTTGTTTCAGCGAATGCAACCTTCATATATCTGCGCAGGCTGTGATAGACGGTTGCGTGACACGGTTCTGGGATGGTACAAATTTGCGCTGGTAAAAGAAAACTGGTCTTCACTGGAATCACTATCTGAGTCGGTGCCGATATCTGATGAGGCATATACGGAGGATGTACAACTACAGTACTCTGAGTCCGATGGTTCCTCCTTTGGGAAATTCTGAGTGGATTGCATACCCACATCGCATGTGGTTGCTGGTGACGTGAATGACGGTGCGGGCTTAGTATGAGCTGGGATATGTTCAGGTAAATCATGCAATTCTGTTGACCTATCTTTGGGCGTGCCATGCACATTACCACCACGCAGTTGGCGTAGCGGAAGTGCTCTGGTTCGGTGTTGGTTGCCGCTTTGCTTGTGGGACGTCTTGAGTTCTGGGCCGGAGTCAGAATACACACCGTTCCCACTGAACTCTGACTGCGTCTCAGGTTTCCGGGCGAGCAAGCTAGTCACTTGCTTTTCACAACTCCTGCTGGACCACAACCGTATCAGAATATTCTAGTTAGCCGCAACTGACAGGTGTGATGAGTGCGACCCCCCGCGGCACAGTGCCAACAGATGAGTCGAGGTCTGGGTGGTATTGGAGAGTCTGTCTGTGGAACAGCTTGAAGCGCTGCTACCAAGTCATGTGCTCCAACTTCAGCGTAATTAGACAGATACTGGCTATCTGAATATAATTCGTAGACAGATGGCCGTGGCGGTAAATCACGAGACTTTGCTTTCAATTGTGACCAAAGCTTCCAAATTTGCAGCACAAGTCCCTCAGATCTAGAAGGTTCTCTACTTGGTGTAACAGCCGTGCTTCTTGTAAAACCGGCTTCATATTGCACCTGAGAACTTCGACTAACTCTTCTTTAGGAATTGGACGAGACCACTTGGAGACCAGTGCATGAACTGCCAAGCGATAGTCACTGAAAGTGTCTCGGGGACCTTGTGTTCGGGCTTCCACTAGTTTTCGGATTTCATAGTCTGCCTCCTGATTCCTGAACCGCTGAATTTGTGCAGCACGTAGTTCAATCTAGGAATGGCGCAATAGACACGCAGATAAAGCCATAACAGTTCGCGGCATTTCCAGTGACTAGCGAATGAAACCCTATACAGAGCTCGGAGAACGGCACCTGCTCTAGCGGATCTAATGACTCCAAGCGAATGATAAACTCGGTCACATCTAGACCTGAGGTGCCATCAAAGTACAATCTCCATCGAAATGCGTGACTATGAGTCAAACCACTACGATCTCTGGCTGACGCGTTCAGAGGTGAGACGGCCGAACCTGAAAATCTGGGTGGTCGTGAATCGAAATAGTCGTGCTTCGGCGGGGGATCTGCACCTGCCCCACAAGCTGGTCCTGCGTGCAGCTCTTCTAAAAGTTCGCTCACCGAACAAAGGCGTGGTCTACCTTGGAGGAATGCCATCAGCGGCCGCTGCGCTGTGTGCGTGTCGGCAGTAATAGGCTGAACATGCCCCACGTCGGGAGCTGCAAAGTTAAGATGTGATACGTCCGTGTTGAAGAGGAGGCTCGTAGCGCTAACATTCGGGGTACTCAGAAGGAAATAATATGGCTGGGTAGCCGTCCGAGGGATGGTTACTGTGGTGGTGGTAGTGGGAGCTGCCGAAGGTTATCCAGAAGCCACGCGGGCTGGACCAACTCAATCGATTGCAGGAGATTTTCTAACGCCTGAGAATAAGTGTGGCCTTCTGAGCGCACCGACGGTGATGTAATATGCAGTCTGCGAGCTCTGTGGAGTATATTGCTGCGATAGCGAGAATGGTCGCCATCGGTCTTAATAGGTACTGAGAATGCCCACCTCCCGCGAGGGATTCTTGTGTGCGTGGGATCGTTGAGTTTCCTTACTATGATCGGACTGCTCTGCCTAGACCGCGTTCCACAGTTGCTCCCGAGTATCCTCATTAGTTGGGTCGATATTACGTATGACATACTCAACAGCCAGTTCATCTGGTGACAACTATGAGACATCCATATTCAATCTGGGTCAGTTGCGAATGTTCTGTTACGAGGAAAGAGAAAATGTATATATGTAACCCGGAAATGGTTCGGCAAAATGGGCTAATCTACATATATATAACGAGGATATATATATCTATGCAGACCAAAATTCATTCAAGGAAGGTTCGCTAATTCTCAAAATATAATTACTGGTGTGGCAAGCGGTAAAGATAATTAATACTTCAATGGTTGCCACTATCCCGGAGTTAGTGTGGAAATATATGCTCGTATTAGAAGGTAACCGCAATGACGTGAAGAAAACGTGCGAAGAAAGCAAATACGTAGCTTATTACATATGTATGTGTGCGTACCAAAATATCTGTATAATAGGAAAATATGCGTACCTATTTAAAACTCTGATAAAAATGCAACAAAAAAATCAGTCGAATACATACGAAGGTAATTGAAAATGTGCTTATGTATGCCAAATGAGAAAAGGAAGAAAAGAAGAAATATAATAAATATATTTATCTATAAAGGCGAGGATGACTTCAAAAACTATTCAACGAAAAACTGCTGGTATATCACAATTAATTTAAAATTTGCGCATATCTACTCAAAAGAACTCCGCAGAAAATGCATTTCACTTTTCGGGAATAATTCGAAAATTTCCTTGTAAAATATAATTACCAAAAGTCATTCGACGAAATTGCGTTGGCATCTTAAGATTGAAGAAAAAATATAAATGCTTGAGTTGCAAGTGGAAATGATTCGAAGACAATGTGCACGTACAATCAAATTGATGCCAAATGCACCGCAAATACCTCAGAAATGTGCTTATGAAAATATCGAAAATATTTCTAAAGGAAATGTACCATATCTATCGTAAATGTGCAACTATATGTCCAATTTAATTCCGAAGGAAAATATACTTTTTCATATGCAAAAAAAAAAAATGTGCGTAGATATTTTAGACTTTAAAAAAAAAGCAATCATATATACACGAGGATAAGTCAGGATTTGTCGTATATGCTTCAAAAATGCCTATGTAAATATCCCAAGATAATTACGGAAGGATGTGCCTTAAATATGTGTATCTAAGAAAAAAAACAATCTATGCTTGTGTGTGCTGCGGTGGATATGAGCCTTGCTAACTCACTTCCATCGCCAAGGACACAAAGAAAAAGAATCATTAACTTGACGAGAGGGTGATGCATGACCAGGCTCTTTGAATGCTTTAGAAAATTTATCGAGAAATAGTCGTCTCCGCAGTATTCACAGGCTGAAGCCTAGCCTGGGAGAGTAAGCATAGCGCACAAAGCCTGCTCACTACCAAGGGAGATGAATATTTTTTAACGTAAAGCTATGAAACTCTACTGCGACAATTTAACATGACTAAGAATGAAAACAAAAATTACGCGGTTACACCAGCGAAGTCATGTCCCAAGCAACCCTGGGCAGCTACCTTATCCCTTGCTGCGAGGGTACGAAGGAATAATCAGGGAAGCAAAGCGCCTCACGGACCGTAAAGGGCAACCCTACGCCGGCAAAGAGACTGGTAGCCTCTCAAGGAGACCTGGGCGTGACCAACTGCAGACTGCATCTGCTTGATCAAAATAAAGAAAAACAAACACTAATTAGAGGCGAGTGTTACGGACAATTCTTCCAGCAGCCAAAGGCATCACAGCGAAATAATCAGCAATTGATAAACAATAACCACGCATGGTATTGTTCTGCAAATGGCGGTTGTTTTGCTGATTAGCCCAACAGCTGGCTGCGATGAGGGCTTAGTAGAGCAACCGACGATTACAATAATAGTTAACCTCGCATGGTAATTATTATGTGAGGCGATTGTTAACAACTGAACAACGCAGGTGCAGTAACCGGTAAAACAAACGACAAGGTTGTTGTCATTTGTTTAAATCCGCGCTGCGGGTAAAAGTTTACTTTCGATTGTTGGGCATAAAAGACCAATGACTGGTCTGGCGAGTGTCGTTAGTGGTGTCAAATCTCCGGTCGGTTCGGAATACTAAAAACGCGTTAAGATAGGTCAGGGAAAGTAATAAAGTGTAAAGATTTTTAAATTATATCGAGCGCTCTTATTTATTCGCAAGTCTAAATCGTTTTTCAGATAATTAACTGAGAGCTCGAATGATACGATTGCATTGGGACACGACAATTGGCGCAGCCGGTGAACTTAGGTAAGAAATTTGAGAATTACTTGCTGTTGTGTTGTTTTTTTTCATGGTTCATTTCCTTTTTTTAAATTCTTTTAAGATAGTTGAAATTTTTTTTTTGATAAATTTATTTTTCAGAGATTACAATAAATTAATTCTTTAATTTTCAGGCTCAATGTAAGTAGTGCTAGGTTAAGTGTTGAGTGGGATTTTAATTTTATGATAATACTGAGGCGAGTGTGAGTTTTTATATGAAGGGTTGATCATTATAGGCGTCAGAAAATTTTCAGTGAGCTCTAGGTGCAAAAGCTAGAGTATAAGTAGTTGATTAATCGGGGGCTTTCAGAACTTTGTTGGGTTTTATTGTTTTTATGTGATCAATTTTGATTTTTTTTCCTTAAGCTGTAGCTACATTATTTTTACCTAGCTATGTGAATTAAGGAAAATTATCGAAATTTCAGTAGAGAATAATTAAGTTTTCAACGACTTGTTTTCGTGGAGGTGTTAATCGTAACCGCGGGTATACCGGGTAAAGACGTAATTCAGTCACGCCAACACACACACACACAAGGAGCAAAGCTTTATTAGCTGCTCCAGATGTAGCATATACCCCCTTACGCTACTTTTGTTTGGCTTCTCTACGTCTGTAGAGAAAACCCCATGATTTCCCAGAGCATATAATTTAATAAAATTTAGATTTTTCCGAGAAGTAGCCCTATGCTACTTCTCCCGATGAAAAAATTCCTGAAAAGTTAAAATTTATTTATTTTCAAGAAGTAGCCCTATGCTACTTCTTCATATTAGAAAATTCCTGAAAAGATAAAATTTATATATTTTCAAGAAGTAGCCCTATGCTACTTCTTCATATTAGAAAATTCCTGAAAAGATAAAATTTATATATTTTCAAGAAGTAGCCCTATGCTACCTCTCCTGACGAAAAAATTTCTGAAAAGTTAAAATTTATTTATTTTCAAGAAGAAGCCCTATGCTACTTCTTCATATTAGAAAATTCCTGAAAAGATAAAATTTATATATTTTCAAGAAGTAGCCCTAGGCTACTTCTTCTTATTAGAAAATTCCTGAAAAGATAAAATTTATATATTTTCAAGAAGTAGCAGCCCTATGCTACTTCTCCATAGTACAAAACAATTCCTGGAAAAATAAAAGATAAAATCTATATATTTACAAGAAGTAGCCCTATGCTACTTCTTCATATTAAAAAAATTCCTGAAAAAAGAAAACATATCTATACATACCCGCATACAAGTCCAGGTCTAAAATAAACAACAACAACAGCAGAATATTTTCAGTCGAAAAATTCTAAAATGTGCAAAATGAACACAAAATACAATTTTTCGTTTAAAACTTACCGCTAGTCAACCACATCAAAGCGACGAAAACGGCAATTCGCCTAGCTGTAAAAGATCGCGTGATGCCATCATGCAATGTGTTGCAGCAGGCTTGAAAAAAGAACAAACAAATTCTGAGAAGAGAAAGGCGCTCGCCTGCCGGTGGCTGAGTGAAGAACGATGGAATGTAGGTAGACTGCTGGTAGTCGAGGGGTTGTTTTTTGGCTTTGAACGAGAACGGTCGCAGAAAAATTGAGTCGCGATTCCTCTTTATTTAAAATCAGTCTTTAGAGTTTTTTTTGCTTTTGTGAACTGAAAGGAAAAATTTTAGTTTATTCATTCTGGTCATGAATTTTGTTAATTAGAACACTTACCTGTGCAACAGTGATTTTTCCGAAAGATCTTTCTCATAGTGGACTGAAAGAAAAAAATTGTTATTAATGTTGCACATTCATAAATTGTGTTATTTAGAATATTTACCTGTGCAACAGTGATTTTTTTTCTAGAGATCTTTTTAATAGTGAACTGAAAGAAAAATGTTGTTATTAAGGTTGCGCATTCAAGAAGTTTTAGTAATTGAATTATTTACCTGTGTGCCAGTGATTTTTCACATAGATGTTTCTAATAGTGAACTGAAAGAAAAATTTTGTTATTAGGGTTGCGCATTCAAGAAATTTTATTCATTGAATTATTTACCTGTGCGCCAGTGATTTTCATTTCGATTTTTTTCATATAGATCTTTCTAATGGTGAACTGAAAGAAAATGTTGTTATTAAGGTTGTGCATTCATAAGTTTTAGAATTGGAAATATTTATTTGTGCGCCAGTGATTTGTCATATAGATCTTTCTAATAATGAGCTGAAAGAAAATTTTGGCATTAATGCTGCGCATTCATAAATTGTATTAAGTAGAATAGTTAGCTGTGCGACCGTGATTTTTCCCTAAGATCTTTCTAATAGTGAACTGAAAGAAAATTTTAGTATTAATGTTGCACATTCACAAATGATATTAATTAGATTATTTACCTGTGGGCCAGCGATTTTTCAAATAGATCTTTCTAATAGTGAAATGAAAGAAAATGTTGTTATTAAGGTTGCGCATTCAAGAAATTTTATTAATTGAATTATTTACCTGTGCGCCAGAGATTTTCATTTAATTTTTTTCATATAGATCTTTCTAATAGTGAACTGAAAGAAAATTTTAGAATTAATGCTGCGCATTCGTAAATTGTATTAATTAGAATATTTACCTGTGGCAGTGATTTTTTTTTTGTAGATCTTCCTATTAGTGAACGGAAAAGAAAATTTTGATTGATTCATTCTGTGCAGTCGTAATTTGTATTAATTAGAATATTTATCTGCGACAGTGATTTTCATGTAGATCTTTCAATTGGTGAACTGAAAGGAAAATTTTGGTTTGTTAATGCTGTGCACTCATAATTTGTATTAAATGGAATATTTACCTGTGCGACAGTGATTTTCCTAAAGATCCTTCTACTGGTGAACTGAAAGAAAATTCTAGTATTAATGCTGTGCACATATAATTTGCCTTATTTGAAATATTTACCTGTGCGACGGTGAGTCTTATATACCATAGTAGTGGCGAACCTGAGAGAAAATTTGGGGAAAAGTTTCCATGCACGTAACAAAGACCATTTTGAAAATTTTTTCTGCGTGACGGCAAGTTGGATTTATACCGGCGAGGAAGTATCCCTCTGGCAGAAGTTACAGCAAAACATTTCGCTCTTACATATCCGAAGGAGCAGGGAAGCGAGGAGGTGAACTCAGACTTCAACATAGTCCTGAGGCAGCTAGCAGATAGTTGGAAAACCAGTGTCGAACCCTTTTGGTAAAGGAGGAAACCCCGAATATGAGTAAATCAGGTGTTATGTAAGTCCATAGCGGACCACAAGGTTAGTTCAAATTTTCTCTAAGTATTACCATTTGCTTCGTGTTCTTTTGTTCTTAACTTTACACTGTTAAAATCATTTAGTGTACATCTAAGGTTAGGCGTCGACCACAGGGGTCGATAAGTCCTATAATAGAAAAGCGCTTATTAGGGCTAGTCGTAAGGATTCAGATCTAGATTAATATTGTTACGAGCGTGGCCTTCGTTCGTTATTTAAAACACAATATTTCAGATATAATTTAAAAGGTCTTTCTTTATTTAACTTTACTGTTTATTCTCACAAATTCACAAATAATTATCAAATCAACTCTTTATTTATCGCTAGTACTGTACTTCTAGTTATCGCAATCCAAATAGTTTACTTCGTTCACTTCGCTGTCTGAAATAATACTCCGCCTCCTAGCTGTCAGAGTGCCGTATTTATACTCTACGAATTATCCTAGAGCCTTCCTGAATATTCCGTTCTCGGAACCCAAAGTTTACTAAGATGACACTAACCTAAAGTTGCTTCCATTCCCAACAGATGACGCTTGATTCACTTTGTGGCACGTAACACTGCCCCTTCTTAAAATTTGTTCGTCCCGAACAACAGATGGTCCACGGTCTTGGTGCTCTCCGTATTGACCCAAGCGATCTAGATGAACGATTTTACTTTTGCATGTTGTACCGTGCTGATTCTTGTATGGCATGTTATTAGTTTTAGTTTTAACTGCATACGGTCCCTCCCAGTGTTGTGATAACTTTGGAGAACGTCTCGTGGCCTCGTGCACATCAACTAATCGTTGTCTGAGCTTTGTTACGTAGTCTTCTGGTAACTTTTGTTCGCCTTTGGGTATACCGAACTTGAGGTCGCCAGGTAAGCGCATTTCCTTTCCGAAAATGACCTTATATGGGCTTTGTCTGGTCATATTGTAAACAGCTGATATATAAGCCATTAGAAATATAGGATTATGTCGAACCCAATCGCGCTGATTATAGTTGAAGACGCTCCTGAGTTGTTTGATTAATGTTCTGTAGAAACCACTCTTCCATGCTTTGATTTTTCTTTCGTCTTTTATCTTTGATTCCTTTGTCCTCAAATTTCTTGCCCCTTTTGATTGCCGTTGTCATCCTTTTCATTGCCGCCTTTGCGCTTCTTATTATCATCGTCGTCAGAACCTTTGTCTTTACCTTTTTCGACCTTCATTATACCCTTATCATCGTCATTATCAGAAACTTTAGACCCTTTACTTTTCGTCTTTTTCTTTCTTTCATTGTCCTCGCTCTTTCATTTCTTTCCTTTCTTCTTTTTACTTTTATCACCGTAATCATCATCATCTTTGGATTTCTTTCCTTTCTTCTTTCGACTTTCGTTATCACCATTGTAGTCATCCTCATCTTTTTCTCCCATCCGTCCGCAATGTTTCCATTCAGGATTGCATGGACGTTGTGAAAAACTTCTGCATTTCCGTGGATACGTCCTTTTGGTATGGGATTTCAAAGTCATGAGGTTGCAGTCTAGTCTATCCACGGAAAGCTTGCTCTCTAGCTCGCAATCTTCTCCCTTCTTCTTCTGTTGTTTGCATTCGTCCTCGTTTCCTACAGTGGTTTTGCAGGTGTCCCAGTCTACTACATTTCCAGCATCGAATGACACCACGCGAAGGAGTGGTCTCTGATCACGGTATTCTGCTGTGAGTCTGCTGCCCAGCTCGATATCTCTGCCCTTCTTCTAGCGCTTCCCTTCGTCGGCGTTTTCTGCAGTCCCTTTGGAGGTGTCCCAGTCTATTACAATTCCAGCAACGAAAAATACCGCGTGAAGGATTGCTCTGTGATGACTGCATACTGTTACAAGTACATTCCTCCACCGAAATTTCTCTCACTCGTACTGCACTTCGAGAAGCTTTCCTGGCAGATTCATACGCTAGTGCATAGGCTAGTGCTTCTGCTATTGATTTCTTTCCTGCTGGCCTTAACGCTTGTTGTAAATTTTGATCTGCAATAGCGTTCACTAATGCTTCTGTTGCCACTTCATTAGGGAAATCTGCATTTACGCTAGAGTACGAAAGATAAGCTAATCTTTCCACATCAGTCTGCAGTTGTTGTAGTGACTCGCCATGCTTTTGAGTCCTGCTGGGTAGCTGTAGGCGATATACTTGCTGCATCTGTTCATCTCCATAAAGTAACTCTATCGCCTGTACTAATGAAGTATAATCACGTTGCCTTTCTATCGGTATAGTTTGTAATAGCTCTGATGCAGAACCTCGAAGTGCTAATATCATAGCTGTAGCTTTGTCTGCATCATTCCATCCATTTACTTCGGAAGCAGCCTCGAATTGTATCTTGAAAATATGCCACGAATTTTGTCCATCAAATATTGGAGGTTTCATTCTGCCTGCATTGGATATTTCAATTCCTTCGTGCCGTGGTTGTCGATGCATCATCTTCTCCCAAATCTGATTTAAAGTTGTCAAGCTGTTCAGTGACTTTTTGTTGAACTTCCGCCACTTCCTGCTCGATCCCTTCAATTTTTAAATTTTGTTCGTCTAACGAGTTTTTCAGGAAATTCTTTTGTTCCTCTAAGCGATTTTCTAGACAATTCTCCAGAGAACTCTTTTGTTCATCCAAACGCGTTTCCAGTGATTTCTTCTGTTCATCTAAACGGGACTCCATGGAATTCTTTTGTTCATCCAAAGCATTCTTCTGCTCATCTAAACGGGATTACATAGAATTCCTTTGTTCGTCCAAACTGGTTTCTATAGATTTCTTGTGTTCCTGGAGAGAATTCTTTTGTTCGTCCAAACGGGTTTCCATAGATTTCTTGTATTCATCTAGAGAATTCTTTTGTTCCTGGAGAGAATTCTTTTGTTCCTGGAGACAATTCTTTTGTTCCTGGAGAGAATTCTTTTGTTCATCAAAACGGGCTTCCATTTTGCTCATTAAAGTACTCAAAAGCTGTTCCATGTTCATCGCAGGCTCTGCCTCAATTTCTGGTTCTTCTTCGAAAACGAATGTCTCAGGATTCTTTTCTTCCTCTATCAGAGCTTGTCTAAGTCGCCCGACTAGAACTTTCTTTAGGCCAGTCGTTTGTAATGACCGCTTCCCCAACTCCACTTTCAATTCCTGTATGCGAAGCTCCTCTAGTTTGCGTCCCATTCTTGCGTCTTTTGTAATTCACTCACAGCTTAATATAAAATTATCTTTCCGAATTTTTACATACGATTTCACAAAATTAATCACTCTTTGAATTTCAAAGTCAAATGCCACCACTTTATTTCGCGATTTTATTTTACTTCTGACACCAGTTGCTACGAGCGTGGCCTTCGTTCGTTATTTAAAACACAATATTTCAGATATAATTCAAAAGTTCTTTCTTTACTTAACTTTACTGTTTATTCTCACAAATTCACAAATAATTATCAAATCAACTCTTTATTTATCGCTAGTACTGTACTTCTAATTATCGCAATCCAAATAATTTACTTCGTTCGCTTCGCTATCTGAAATAATACTCCGCCTCCTAGCTGTCAGAGCGCCGTATTTATACTCTACGAATTATCCTAGAACCTTCCTGAATATCCCGTTCTCAGAACCCAAAGTTTACTAAGATGACACTAACCTAAAGTTGCTTCCATTCCCAACAGATGTCGCTTGATTCACTTTGTGGCACGTAACAATATTAACCGGAGACTTTGTTTCCTTTAGTTTTTTGTATATATACCATGTTAGTTTTTTGTGATCGGGTTTCCTCCCTCGTAAGTGATTCATATGCTTGAACATTCTAAATAAATAAACTATTTTGATTTGGACTTGATGAGATTTTGAGTTCCTTGATACGCCTCCCTTCTTCTTTTGTGTGATTTAGTTTGGTCACCTTTGACCGCCCTTCTCCAAGTTGCTTTTTCTTTTTGTTTACAGGTTGGTAACGGATTCAGCGCGATGAGTGAGTAGTTCCATAAAGGGGATGGTCGCGGACAGGAGGGAGGTCGTTTCCACACACACACGGCAATAGATGTAAAACACGTACAGATGGGGCTGAGCATTTCGATACGGCTTTGGAGGCTTAGCCAGGGTGGATGGGGGCGATCGGGCCCATTATTACCCAAAGACGGGGTCTCAACAATATCAGAGACCCCTCTCAGCTCTCACTCTCTCTCAATCGTCCATTTTCCAGCGTTGTAAGCTCTCCGGGTGAATTAGCATTTGTTCGACGTTGCTGAGGTCTTCTATTCTCCTTCTTTTTGCAGCATATAAATAAAATAATTTTTTTTCTTTTTAGGCATTCAGGTTCCACCATGAGAAGGCAGCCTGCATTAGATCTTTTTTTTTTCTGTCCGTCCGTCTGTCTGATTAGTTATTTTGACGATTTTGCACAGCTTAACAAGCATCAAGGGATGTGGGTGGCAAGAACCACCCCAAGCCGTCAGATCGCTAGCGGCATATTTGCTGTGCAGCCACCCACGCTAATCCCGCGATGATTTTGTAACAAAGAGGTGTGGGATGCAGTATGTATCTACATTCAGGTACAAGTGAATGTAGGTGGATCTGTCGGCTGACAAGCTCTTCGCTACACAGAACACACACTAGGAGCAAAGCTAATTTAGCTACTCCAAATACACAAACAGGGAGCATAGCTAATTTAGCTACTCCAAATACACAAACAGGGAGCAAAGCTAATTTAACTACTCCAAATACACACACTCTGGGAGCAAAGCTATCTTAGCTACTTCAAGCATCGGTTATACATATACGTACATATAACAAAAGTGCCGTATTCTGAACTATCTTCAAGTAAGGTGTTCATAGCAGGGTACTCGATACACGGTAAAATTCCAAAAATTCAAATGTTTTGCGGTTCGTGTTTAAAGTAATTGGGTTGGTCTGCGAGAAGTGATATTGAAGTGTAAAATTACAGGATATTAAGAAATCTTCTGATCCATTAGTGTAGATGGCAGTATGGAGAAGCAACGTCCTGTCGAGAGAGGAACTTTTGCCATTTCGAGAACAGGAGGAAAAATTGGAAAATAAATCACAAGAGCTGAAAGAGTGGCAAGATAAATTAAAAGGGTATGAACAAGACTGGGTAATATATCGGAGAACGCCTAACAACTGAACTTAAGAAGCGATTGCCAAGTGAGGAATGAGAAGCTGTACTTGAAGAACTCAATACTTGCACCCGGACAATTACTAAGGTGGAGAACACTTGATTTATTAGTTGCAGCTACTTACGACGTTATCCACCAAGGAGAGAATTCGTTGGAACAAGCAGCAGAAGAAGGCCAAAAGGAAAATCAGGCTCTAATAAGGAAAGTAAAAGTTCTGGAACAGCAGTTGCTAGAAGCAGCGAATTGAACCGAAGAATTAGAAAAGGAAGTAGAACTTGGTCCAAATACACAGGAAAAGTAAAAAGGAGCTGAATCACAGAAAAGTTGTCGTACGGAAAAATCAACATCACACAGATAACAAGACAACATGGTTCATGACAAAATCATGGATATGGTGTCCAAATATGTCCCAATGTTTTCGGGGGAAAGGTCTACAAAGCTAGCAAAGGCAGTGCACCGCTTCCCAAACTCCTGCAAAGATGTTTGCGATCGTCTTAAGGCCGAAGAACAAGATACCTTCATGAAATGTGTAAGATATCGGTTGATGGACGATGCATACTATCTGGTAAGTTCAGAGGAGACAAAAGATTTTGCGGCATTGCAGCAGACCATTAAAACTGCCTATATGCCTAAAAAGTCCTACAGCGAATTGAGAACGGAAATGATAGCTTGCAGACAAAGACCCGTAGACGACATTAGGGAATATGCGTACAGATTGAAGGATTTGTTGAATAAAGTTAAAACGGCAGTTTCAGCTAAGTATCCAGGTAAGAACGGGGGTCTGATTTCAGAGTTGGAAGCTGATGCAGTTGCCACATTCAAAGCAGGCATGATGAACGGGACTACGCAAATATACCGAACATGCCGAAAATTTCAATCTTTGGACGAGGCACGTGAGGAGGCAGATTACTTCGCGAGAGACGCCCGTCGACTACAGGTGAGAGAACCAGGAATGCTTAACTATACCGGGGAAGGCATTAGAAGAAGTCCGCCGAACAGTTGGAGTACGGGTAGACTTGACAAATACGAGGACAACGGACAGCAAGCCCACCAAGAGAAGGGCCAGCTTCGTCAGGGATGTTCTGGAACCCCTCGGCCTAGCTAAAGCAACCCAGAAATATCAGGTGCTTCCAATGCGGGAGGCAGGGGCATATTGCGAAGGAATGTACAGAGAGAAGGCCGTCCACTTATTGTTTGAGATGTTGGATATATGGACACGAAGCGACAGAGTATGGGAAACAACAGGTAAGGCTTATGGATACACATGTCAACAGCCCGGAGGTAGGTCGGGCATAGGCTGTAGATCTCTATTGCCAATTTTGTAAAACTCCTGATCATTATACAGATATTTGTGTAAAAAAATACATTGCCGATCAGCTGCGGACTTTTACCGCAGCTGCCTTCAACTAACAAAAGTAGAGACAACGAAAGTCCCACAGGAAGTAGCCAGTGAAATAGAACTAAGTTTATTTAATAATTGTATAATTACTCTAGAATCGGATATAGGCATAAAGGGTAAATTTGTATTATTGGTTGGCACAGGGGCAACGTGAAATATGATTAATGTAAATCATATCAAGGGAGCCTATACAAAAAATCAAAATAGGAGGGTTGTTTGGTGCACAAAGAAGCTTAATCGGAACATGTACAGCCAAGCTACGAATGGGTGAAGTTGAGCAGAATAGCGAATTTAACTCCATATATGACACAGACTCAATTGGATCTGATGGAATACTGGGTATTGACTTTCTCACAGATAAAGCTGTCATTGACTGTATAAATAAGAGATTGTCAATACAGGCTATAGAAAAGGCCAAGGGCTGAGAACCGCTCTTTGGTTCCATCACAGGAAAAGAAAAAGTTGAAGTAATAGGGCTAAAATGGTATACAGAAGGAAGCCCAGGTAAACCTAATTGGGAAGAAGTGCCTAACACAAATTATATTAAGATTCGGCTTAAAAATAGAATAACAGTATTAAATGACGTTGTTGCTAAAGCAAGTGAAGTGTCAAATAGCATACAAAGGTACTGGACTGAGGTAAGTAATAATAAAGGAAGAGAAATACCCGAACTAGAGAACCCGCTAACGAAATCACAGAAGGAAGATGTGATGAAAACAAACCAGACACTAGCAGAGTCAGTGGAAGAGGGACAAGGGGAGGAAAATACCTTGAGTGCAGCTTTTAGTACAAGCGCGGATCAAGATGAGAGTCCGTAGGCAAATGTAGCAAGTGGAAAAGAGAAGGAAACAAATAATCCTCGCAAGGAAGTTAGGTTTGATATTCTCAAGACATCCTCGTTGCTGACTGATAAACGGCGCGAAGTTATAGCCAGGGAGAGTACACAATTGTATGTTAGAGAGACATGCCGCAAAAGTAAAAAGAGAAGAAAAGTCTTGAAAGTGTGGCATACCTACATACCTACTTATAAACATATCTACATATCTACATATAAACATACCTACATACATAAATATCTACCTACCTACCTACCTACATATCTACATACATACTTACCTGCATTCGTAGTGTTATGACATAGTTATTGGCCAAGCACAATGAGTACTCATACCATTAAAATGCTTCCGACATTTGTCATACATAAAGAAATAAGAGACTAGGTCACCCTTTCCCAATACACAATCGCATCAACATAAACAAACTAAATCTATTAACGCGACCCACTAAGGTAGCACGCAAGTAACAAGCAGTGACGATATGTCGATTACTGATCGCGATTCAACATGAGGCCTTCGATGAGGTAATAATAATAAAGTAAGTAATCATAATAGCACTAATTGTTATCCTAAGCTAATTTTAAGTTATATAAATAAGCTAAGAAAATTAAAGAAAGGAACCATTATCAAAAGTTCACTCATCGTGTTTTTTAAACTTAGGTGGGGTTCTGCTATCTAGCTGCTCCCCATATATATATCACTGGAGTTAACGCTCTAATAGCTGCTCCTATTAAATCACGTTAAGAGTAAAGCCCATAGGCTGCTCTTCGTGCATTTAAACTTGATAAACCAGGCAAACGAAATTAAAGGTTTAGCACAAATGCATCCCTTCGCACAGGAGAAGCTAAGGAAAACAATTCTCCTCTTTCAGAAACTTTCGTGAGGTTTCCGGATGATATGTGGGGCAAGAAGCTAGTACGGGACAAAGAGAAAGAGTCAAGATGTCGTCGCATGGAAATCGGGCTCGAAACTTTCTAAACCACGGCCTATGCAGAAGTTTTAAGCATCGAGGATAGCCAGTATCTAAAACGGGATAACATAGCTTCACCTCTGAGAGCCGGAGAGCTCAAGGGATCCATAATACGAATGCAGCCGAGGACGGAGCATCCGATAAGCATCCCAGTTACAAGCGCGGATGAGATGGTGTGTATGGTAGAAGAAATCTGTCTCGGCGTGTACTGCAGTAATACCCTATTCAGACCTAAAAATGGTCAGGCATATGTTGGAATCGTCCACGCCAGAACTGAGGTAGTTGAAATAAGGAACATAAGTAAATACTCTGTGCAGCCTATAGGAGAAGGTCGACTGAAGTACAATCTCAGTCAGCAACGGGTTAAACTAATGAAACAATTACTAATAGTCGAAGAAGACATAAATTCAGAGTAAAAAGGGGCCGTGACTCAAATTTGTTACGAATATAGTGATATTTTTCATTTGCCAGGAGACAAATGGACCTACACTCCGACGAAAACCTCCAATTGCTAATACAGGGCCCATTCATAAGAAGTAGTACCGCATTCCGGAAGCCCACAGAGAAGAATATAACAAGCAACCTGAAAACCTGTTAGAGGAGGATATCATATAGCCTAGTGATAGTCCGTTTAACTTTCCAGCAGATTCCCAAGAAGGGAATCTGGTAACCGCAATTATAGGTTGTGCGTAGATTTCCGGGAACTAAACAAGGTTTGCATCCCACTTTCGTATCCACTTCCGCGAATTGAGGACATTTTGGATCGGCTGGGTCATTCTAGGTACTTTTCCACTTTAGATTTAGCTAACGGGTATCATCAAGTATTAATTGATCCAGAAGATAGAGAAAAGACCGCTTTTAGCACTAGTTTAAATCATTTTCAGTATAAAGGATTGTCGTTTGGGCTAAAAACTGCGCCTCCGTTTTTTCAGTCGCTCATTAACGGAATACTAACAGGGTTACAGGGAATAAAATGTTTCGTGTATTTCGATGATGTCGTTATATTTGCAAAAAACATAGATGAACACAACAATAAGCTGAGGCAAATATTCCGACGTTTTCGGGGTCATAATTTAAAGCTGCATCCCTCCAAATGCCAGTTTCTGAAAAAAGAAGTGGTGTATTGGGCCATGTATGCTCGGAACAAGAAGTAAAGCCAGATCAACGTTTCGTGGAAGTTTTACAGAGCTTTCCGCGAACAAAGCCGGTGAGACAGATTCGACCTTTCCTACGATTAACCAATTATTACCGGATATCCGCTCCTAGCTCCTAGCTCTTTATAGAGAAAAAAAATAAAGTTTAATTGGCGACACAAGTGTGCTGAGTCATTCGCCCTGATTAAAAAGGCTCTCAATAGACCTCCATTGTCAGTTTATCCGGACCTTACGAAGGAATTTAAATTAACTACGGATACCAGTGGGGAATTTCTAGAAGCTGTGCTAGAACAGGAAAGTAAACCTGTTAGCTACGCCAGACGCACGCTAAATCAAGCAGAAAGAAATTACTCGACCACAGAACGCGAAATGTTGGCCCCAATTAATAATTTATAGAGAGAAAAAAAAGTTTAATTGGGGACCCAAGTGTGATGAGTCATTCGCCCTGATTAAAAAGGCTCTCACTAGACCTCCATTGCCAGTTTATCCGGACTTTACGAAGGAATTTACATTAATTACGGATGCCAGTGGGGAATCTCTAGAAGCTGTGGTAGAACAGGAAGGTAAACCTATTAGCTACGCCAGTCGCACGCTAAATCAAACTGAAAGATATTACTCGACAACAGAACGCGAAATGTTGGCTATAGTGTGGGCTATACGCAATTACAAATGGTATCTCTTGGGTAGACATTTTAAAATTAAAACGGAACACCAGGCACTCAGAGGTGTATTCAAGGTAAGGGATAAAATATCGCGCATGGTAAGGATCATCAAAAATTTTCGGAATACGATTTTGAAATTGTTTACCAAAAAGGAAAGGAAAATGTTAATGCGGATGCCCTGAGCAAAATACCTCGAGATGAAGCGGAAATAGAAACTGATGGTGGTACAGAATACCCTAGTTTAGCAGTCACTCGCTTACAAACTCAAAAGAAAAACTCGATACAAGGGGTGATCTGCCAGAGTCTGGGGAGGACTCGGAGGACGTTGATGAAACTCGAATTACGTCGAGAAGGCTGCATGGCACTCAGACACCACAATACGTTACTGATCCCAAGGAGACAAAGGTAATATTAAAAGATGATCGTGACTCTTGATTCGGGGGGCATTTCGGAGGAATAAGAAATTTGAAAAAAATAAAACGTTTCTACCGATGGAACGGGATGGAGGCTGATATTGCCACCTATATCAGACGATGCTCGAAATATCAGAAGAATAAACAAAGTGAGGCTATTAAAATGCCACCAGTCGTAACGGAAGTCTCCGAAAAGCCATTTGATAAGATTTATGTCGACTTGGTAAGACCATTGCCTGTAAGCCACTCTGGTAACAAATACATTTTGTCAATAATGGATGCCTCACTAGGTTTGTTGATTTCGTAGCGATACCGGATCAGGAATCAAATACGGTAGCAGGGGCGTTATTCGAGCAAATATTTAGCCGATATACCTTGCCGAAGCAGTTGGTGACTGATCAAGGAGCCATCTTTACTGGTGAAGTCATAATATCTCTGTGCAAAACGCTAAGGATAAAAAAGTTGCAGACTACAGCCTATCACCACCAATCAAATGCGGTAGAGCGACAGCATTCCACCTTAGCCAGTTATTTAAGGAGCTTCATTGATGAGGACCCGAGAAATTGGGATAGATTTCTACGAATAGCAGCACATGCGTACAACAACACTGTACATTCGGGGACCAAACTTACGCCAATCGAAACCCTGTTTGGGTTCATATCAGAAGTTCCGAGCAGCCTATAACGCAAGCCTGAACCAATATACAACGCTGATAGATATCACGCCGTATTACGGTTCAAATTGCAAAAAGCGTTCAAGTTGGCGAGAGAAAATTTGCTCAGAGATAAGTCTGTAGCCAAGAAATATTATGATAAATCGACAAGGGCTGTGGTAATTCATGTAGGCGAAAAGGTATTGCTTAGAGATGCAGCTCGTGCGGGAAATTTGTCGTCTATTTTTAAAGAGGCGCTATGACGCAATATATTTTCGTAGTCCTGAAAACGTGACCATACTTCAAGGGAGCAGACTCCTGCGGGTACATACAAACCGTTTGAGGAAGTTCGAAGAATAATCCGCCATACCAATGTTGTAATAATAACTCACCACTTTTCATATTGCAGACAGTCTAAGCTTCAAAATACCATTCAGCAAGGGAAGGTCGCGGCTTGAGGACCAATAGATGTAGTGGAGGATGTCAGCCGCCAGTCTACGGATCTGTTGGGCAAATGGGTAGACTGCTAGCCTCTGTCCTCTGACTGCAAAAAAATTATCTTGGGGACCTATGTGGGTGGCGGCACAGCTGTGCAACGAAATATATGACCAGACGGACAGACAGACAGTGAATCGAGAGCTGCAAATGAAGTGGATGCACGGACGGACGGACAGACAAAGAAATAAAAAAATAAATGTTAATGGACCATGATGCTTCATTTGGTAACCTAAAAATCTGCACAAAAAAAAATCTGTTATTTCGCAAAGCCTGAAAATAAAATGAGGAGAAACTTTGTCAACGCCGTACATATAAATTGGTTCACCCGGAGAACGAGCAACGCAGTTTTAAAGAACGAGAGATAGATAGAGGGGACTCGTGGTCTTAGTGGAGTCCCAGCTTTGGCGATGATTGAGCCCAATCGCTCCCAACCTCCCTGGCCAAGCTTCCAAAGCAAGATACGTATGCTTAGCCCGATTGCTGCTAGCTGGGCGTTTGTGTGCGGGTGTGTGTGTGTGCTACATCGATGGAGTCAGTGCCTCGTCCTTAGAGCGCTAACCGATCATATTCACTGAAACCAAAGAAAACCGAGAAGAAAAAAAATCAAATAAAAAAAAAATCAAAAGGACTTGCGTTACCCTTATACAAAAACTAATTTTATATTAATTCAAATCGTGTACATACAATGCAGAGTTATGCAATTACTTGATTAAATAATATTCAATGAATTTCCTACCCTACGCTCGTCATTTAACCGGAAAACAAAACTTAGTTCTAAAAACTGCTAAGGTATTTACTAGTAGAATATTAAATTCGACAACAATTCCCAAAAAAAAAAAAAAAATATTTGTATGTGATTTCACTACAATTTCGATCCTATTGGAATACAGTTTAAATGGTTAAATGACCCTATGTTTGCCCTATGGGTGAGAGAGCATTCGCCTATTTTGATAAATGAAAAATAACCAGAAAAGAAAACACTTGTTTTTTTTTAGTTCTATTTTATCTAATATTATTTTTATTAATCTATTTTTTTCTTTACACTTAAGCTTACATTTATTTTTTATATTATCCATATATTATACATCACTTGAGAAAAGAATAGATAAAATGAACCATGCACTTACTTACTTACAACATATTCCTTACTCGGGGCAGAACAATTCACCTTTTTTTTCTTTCTTCTTTATTCACTTCTTCTACCTCCCTTCTTTTTCTTCCCTTCCTTTTTCTTTTTTTTTTCTCTTTCACATATTTAATTCACCACTAACTTCTCAAATTTGATTTGGTTATTATTTAAATAAACTTTTGTTTTCTAAAGGTTATCTAATTCTTTTAATTCCTCTTTATTTCTCAAACTTTGCTTAACTATTATTTTATCAGATTAATTTTGTTTTTACGCTCTGTTTACTTCTAATTTTATTAATCATTAAACTTGATTTCCTCAAACTTCATTGACAAATTTATTTTTTTTTTCTTTTCAAACCTTATTACTTCACTTTTTAATACTGCGGCACGTGCAAAAGAAATAAAAAAAATTTTCTTTCGCACAAAAAACTAATACTTTTATGAATTGTTTTCTCTTTTTGTTTTTTTTTTTATAAAAATTCAATTGTCCGACGTAGATATATGAAAATATCTTCTGCTATCGCAGGTATAAGTAACTACAAAACTAATACTATTATGACTTACGTCCTTTTCTTTCTTCTTTGAAGGAAATTCACGAAGTTCTTTCTAATTAGAAACTATTAACACTAACTTCTTTTCCAACAGTTTTTCCGAAATGGATATCTTTAACGAAGAAAACAAAAAATGCACATCGGCAAGAAATCGCAGGTAAATCACATAAATTATTTCTAATTAGAATTATTTAAAACTATTTCCTTTTTTTTCAACAGGTTTTCCGAAATGGAAATCTTTTAACGAAGAAAACAAAAAAATGCACATTGGCAGGAAATCTCAGGTAAATCACATAAATTATTTCTAATTAGAATTATTTAACACTTTCTTCTCTTTCCAACAGTTTTCCCGAAATGGAAATCTTTTAACAAAGAAAAACAAAAATGCCCATTGGCAAGAAAATCTCAGGTAAATCACATAAATTATTTCTGATTAGAATTATTTAACACTATTTCCTTTTTTCAACAGGTTTTTCCAAAATGGAAATCTTTTAACGAAGGAAACAAAAAATGCACATCGGCAAGAAATCGCAGGTAAATCACAGAACTTTGCTTTCTACTTATAACGATTAACACTAATTTTTCTTTTCCCAACAGTTTTTTCCGGCATGAAAATCTTATTGAAGAAATCCAAAATGCACATCGGCAAGAAATCTCCGGTAAATCACATAAATTATTTCTAATTAGAATTATTTAACACTTTCTTCTTTTTCCCAACAGTTTTTCCGAAATGAAATCTTTTAACGAAGAAAACAAAAAATGCACATTGGCAAGAAATCTCAGGTAAATCACATAAATTATTTCTAATTAGAATTATTTAAAAACTATTTCCTTTTTTTCAACAGGTTTTCCGAAATGGAAATCTTTTAACGAAGAAAACAAAAAAATGCACATTGGCAAGAAATCTCAGGTAAATCACATAAATTATTTCTAATTAGAATTATTTAACACTTTCTTCTTTTTCCAACAGTTTTCCCGAAATGGAAATCTTTTAACGAAGAACACAAAAATTGCCCATTGGCAAGAAATCGCAGGTAAATCCCAAACTCTTTCTAATTAGAAACTATTGACACTATTTTCTGTTTCCAACAGTTTTTCCGATATAAAAAATCTTATTGAAGAGATCCAAAATGCACATCGGCAAGATATCGCAAGTAAAGAACATAAATTATTTCTAATTAGAATTGTTTAACGCTTTCTTCTTTTTTTTGCGCGTGGTTCTTCACTAGTGGCCTGCTCAGAATCAACTGCCCCAATTCACGCAGTCTGCCTACATTCCAGCCGTGCTGTCTTCCACCCGACCGATAGACGAGCGCTTTTCGTTTCGAAAATCCCCAATGCTTGCCGCAGCTGGCGTACATTCGAGCTCAAATTTCTTTGGAATTTCGGGCGGACCTACTGTAATGCATAGAGTGATGGTATCGCGTGAAGCTTTACAGCTAGGCGAATTACCGTTTTCGTCGTCTCGATGTGGGTGACTAGTGGTAAGTTTTGCATGATAAATTGTAAATTGTGCGCGTTTTTGCACACTTTAGGATTTTTTGGTTTTTTCTTTGTTTGAAAGAAAGAAATATTTTCTTTGTTGTTGGTCTATGTACCATACGGGTTTTTTTTATATGGAGAAGTAGCATAGGGCTATTTCTCGAAAATCTCTAAATTTAAATTGTTTTAACTTTTCAGGAATTTATAATATGGAGAAGTAGCATAGGGCTACTTCTCGGAAATCTCTAAATTTAATTTCTTTTTACATTTTTCAGGAATTAATAATATGGAGAAGTAGCTAGGGCTACTTCTCGAAAATGACTATTTTATCCCCTTTCTAGGTACCTCTGGGAAATCATGGGGGTTTCTCTACAGAAGTAGAGAAGCCAAAAAAAAAAAAAAAAATGTAACGCAAGGGGGTATACGCTACAGCGTGGGGACGACCCACCGAGAATAGAGTCTCATGCCGGGCAAAACGAGGAAGGGACGGAAAAGAGAGAAAGAAAAGAAAACAAGAAGGTTGACTCGGGAGATGAACTACGAATAATATATTTGCAGCCGCGCCCAACGTGGGGACGACCCACAAGAGTCTCAAGCCGGGCATACGCTAGACCCTGGTTGTTGAGCATAAGTTCCCATCTGCGGCCCTGATCCCTGTTCGTCCTTGGACGAGGGAGGACTGATCTACCGATAGACGTCGTCTACCAACTCTCCTCGCCCAATGAACTGACCAGCAAGAGGTGCAGCGATTGATTTATTGGGTACGGGAATGTTCGACTCGAGACCGGTGAAATGCTGCTACTTATCGTTCTGTGTTCTGCTGAATCTGGTCGCAGCACCCCGGAAATCCCCCAGTCCCAAAAGAGGAAATCGCTTCGTAACCGATAGAATTCATCTATCAACTCAGGATGACGGAAATCCCGCGGGATGCAGCAAGCGGGTTTCAAGCTCTTAGGAAATTGAAGAAAGGACAGGAAAGTAAAATCCTTCGGATGAACGCTAACCCAGAAGGGGTTAATAACAAATACCGAGACCATCTAAACTTGATAGTTTAGAGATAATACGCAAAAAAAACTACACTCCACTGAGACTTCAGCCACACCAACCACCGCTCGGAAACGCACACCAGGGAGAAGAATGAAGAAAAGACAGGAAAGTAAAATCCTTCAGATGAAGGCTAACTCAGAAGAGGTTAGTAACACAATGAAAGAGGTTTATCACCCACCACTGAGGAAGTAGTAGTGGGGTTTGCGATGATCTGTAGTTGAAAAGTGAAGCTTGCCGGATACCTTCTTAGGGCTACCGAGAACTAAACTACTTTGGTCAGTACCATATATCTTGAGCATGGTAAACTCCCAACGGGAGACCCTTGTCATTCTTTAAACGAAATGACACTCGACCTATGCGCTCGACGACAGTACCTTTGAGGAATTTAGGTGCTACTTTAGCAGCGAGATGATCCACTGCATTACTTTGCACAAAGTTCCTAACGGTAAACCGTCTGCCCGGGTATGAAGGGTCCTTCACGTGTTCGTAGATTAGAACTGCCAGAATACCCCTTGTGTGCTTCAGACAGATGTAGTTTGACACGCTTCCGAAGCAAGTGAAATCTTAGGTTGGTGGGCAAGATTTCCGGTGCCCCATCCAAGTCTGTTGTTAACTCTCGCATGAGCTTATAGGAGCAGGATGCCTTCCAAATAATAAGAATTTTGGCGAGCACTTCGTCGACTCATGGACGACGTTTCGTATGGCGAAGGCAATTGCACTCAGATGCCCATCCCAGTTTCGGTGTTCATTCCCAACATAAGCTCGTTTCGCTGCAAGGATCGACTGGTTCACTCGCTCAGAAGCGTTGGATTGAGGAGAATATGGTGCAGAGAAGGTGTGTGTTACTCCATATTTCTCCAGCAACTCAGCAAGCAACCGAGAAGCGAACTGACTGCCATTTTCGGAATGGAAGTGTTCAGGGACTCCGAAAACGTGAAAGACCTCTTCCTCCAAAAATTTAGCAACTCTCGAGGCAGTGGCTTCGGGCATCGCTTTCAGCAGGACAAATTTAGTGAGTTGGTCGAGTAAAATGAATATAAACTTGTTTCCGTTACGACTCCTCGGGTAGGGGCCTAAAAGGTCGCAGAACACGCGCTGCCACTGTAGGTCCGTCTGTCGCTGCGCACCCAAAGGTGGTCTGGGTGTGTAGTTAACTGGCTTGACCATCTTACAAATCTCGCAAGCACGGATATACTTCTGCACATCGGAAACCATACTCGCCAGTAATAAGAACGTCGCAATTTTTGTAGTATCTTAGCCACGCCGAAGTGTGCGGAAGTTGGTGGACAATGTTCCTGTTCGATCAAACTGGTAGTTACTTCCTCTGGCACCCATAACTTCCAATGAAATTCACGTATGGTTGTACGATTCTTAGGTGAAAAGAAACTAATGTAGACTCTGCCATTTTTAACTCGTAGGTTGGGAAAAGAGTTCGGATTTGCATTCACACCGCTGTATTCTTTCAACGTAGCTCTTTTCTTGAAAAGCTGGTTCCTCTATGGTGAGGGATTCGATGAGGGCTGAGGTCGCGACGGGGTCAGGGGGGGAAACTACTCGCATCATTAGTGAAAACTCGTGAAAGAGCATCTGCGACTACGTTTTCACGTCCTCTGCGGTACTCGATTTTGAATTGGAAGGCTTGGAGTTTAAGACTCCATCGTGCTAACCTGCCGCATAGATCCTTCAGGTCCATTAGCCATTTAAGGCTAGCATGATCGGTGATAATGGTGAACTCTAGGCCGTCGATGTATGGCCGAAACCGCTTAACGCTCTGTACCGCAGCGAAGCATTCGAGCTCCGTAATAATGTTGGTGCGCTGAGCGCTGTTGAGCTTCTGCGACTTGAACGCAATGGGGTGTTCTCCCCGTCAGTCGAACGCTGAAACAAGACGCTTCCCACTCCTGTAATACTTGCGTCGCATTGAATATAAAATGGTCGTTTGAAGTCTGGATTTGCAAGCACCGGTGCAGTAGTTAGAGATACTTTAAGTTTATTGAAGGACTGTTCAGCATCTTTATTCCAGACAAATTCCGCATTCTTCTTTAAGAGATCCGTGAGAGGACTAGCGATAGCGGAAAAACTGGGGATGATCCTGGGGATCCGCAGACTTCCAGAAAACTTCGCAACTTCTTCGCAGTATTTGGTCTTGGGAAGCTAGAGACGGCAGTAACTTTCTCAGGATCTGTGCGCATACAACCACCATCCACCACAAAGCCAAGGTATCTGACCTCCCTCATGCAAAACTTACTCTTCTCCACGTGGATCGTTAGGCCAACATCCCGCAGCAATGAGCCGACAGTAGTCAACAGCCTGAGTTGTTCGTCAAACGTGGGGGAGGTAATAGGCAGGTCATTCGAGGTAGACAGACACCTGGTCATCCAGCTGATAAGGTATAACCTTGCACATCAAGCGACACATAGTCTGTGGAGCATTACAAAGACCGAAATGTAGTACTGTGTAGTGGTACTGCAAACGCCGTCTTATCACTTGAAAATTTACATAAGGGGATCTGCCAAAAGGCATCCTTCAAGTTGATAGCTGAGATGAAGCGTGTTTCCTGTAATTTACTGAGGAGACCATCAATAAGCGGCAGAGGGAATGCATCGGGGAGAGTTACGGAATTTAGTTTACGTGCATCCAGGCATAGTCTGAAGTTGCCGTTGGATTTTTTTCCTAATATCACGGGGGATGACCAAGAGCTTTGACTTTCTTCAATAACCCCTAGCTCCAGCATTCTAGTGAGCTCAGCGTAGAGGGTCTTCTGTACAACCGATGATACGGCGTAAAAACGCTGCTTGATCGGCTTAGCAGATTCGACGTCAATTTCATGTACTACCAGCTTTGTGCGTCCCAAACCATGCTTGCTGAATTAAGGAAATGATTCTATCACTAATTGCAATTGTTTGTCATCGGATTCGGACAGCTCGTGCTGTTTCGTACAGATTGGAGGTGGTCCTGGTAATGAATGTAGCTCACTGACCATAACTGGAGCCAACCCAAAGACCTTCCAGATATCAATACCTAGGTATAGCGGCTGCTGCAAAGAACGAAAGATGTGCAGACGCATCATACGAGATTTCTCACCAAACTTTACCAGCACCCGAATGTGACCCAGCACCTGCTGTTGTTGCCAATCAGCGGTGGAAATTTTTGATGGCATAGAATAGAAAGCTATTCCGAGCTTCACCAGGAAGCTTTCGGCTCCGAAACCTAATACACGAACGCTTGCTCCACTGTCCAACAAACGTCGAGTTCGCTGATCCAGAGATGGTAAGGAGTGGGAAATAGATCCGGCAGTGTAAACATACCTGCTACAAGCAATTGACACGAAGAGGGTGATGACGTGACTGAGTGACACCTGTGATAGATGCATGTCTTTAAAATGACTAGACGGACGTTATTTTTTGGACATTACATAACTGATATTGTACTTAAGTACACACTGGCTATTTCAAACCACTCACTAAACATTCCTGATGAGTCATTTGGCAGGGACGAAACCTGGTCGAATGAGCCTAACTAAGTCTACACGACTGGCCGTAATCTCCTTCTGACAGATCCCCTCAGATGGAAGCTCGGAAAGATTGCCCAGGCAAACCAGGGAAAGGACAACTTGGTTCGAGTTGCTGACTTCAAAACCACGTCTGGAACTCTTAGAAGACCCATACACAAACCGGCACCTTTACCAGTATATAACAAAGATGACGTACGAGTGAATGAAACACAGGAAAGGTTTTCGAGATGCAGAGCTGACAATGTCACGATGTTCGGCAAGCTCTGCACTCACCGTGCTCTTATTCACGTATCTCACATTCCTGATACTAGGAAACTCACCAGTAGAAATATCGCCGTTTACCCGGCTGAGACATATATTTCGAAAACTCAGGCTCTACCCATTTGATCTCTAATGAGTGGAATCTAGTGGTGTACTACGACATGGAAAATTATTAGAAGGAACTCAACGGCATTAGCAGTGACATCAACAAAGTACAAAAGATCTGTAATATATCAACAGACACGTTCTACTGCTCGCTGATTCTGAAGCAATTCACGAACTTACAGAACGAATTGATCAGCAGCAATGAATTACTTTTATCAAATCCAAGGAAACGTAGTACTAGAGCCCCAGTGGATATGGTAGGGAATATAGTCAACTCTCTATTTGGGGTCCTTGATTCTGAATATACAGAAAAGATGACCTCCGCTATTAACAATATCAGAAAAAAACAAGGATCATTTGTTGAGCTTAAAAGAAAGTCAAACTTCCTTAATTGATTCTACTGCCAACATTTTGAAGAAGGGCGAAAAAATCATCAAGCACCAGTTCAATAAGGTAGACTTTCGGCTACGTCAAATATTCAATAATGTCAACAACATCACAGAAGAGCTCCATCAACAAAGACTAACACAACTATTTATGTCTTCAGCCACACAGTTAACGTTATTGACATCAGGTTATTCACGCGTGCAAGCTACCATGCTAGACGTGATCATAGAAACACATCGCGGCAAGATAAATCCTCAGCTACTTTCTCCGAGACAGTTAAATCAAGAGCTAATAACGATAAAGCGACATTTATCAGCGCCCTTAAGGCTGGCAGGGAATCGTGAAACTTTGACTCACAATCTACAGTTTAATGACTATAGAAAGTCGAGTCGCCGACAAATAAGTAATGTTCAGAATCAAATTGCCACTTATTGCATATGAACAATTCAAACTATTTCGAATTATTGCTGTTCCAGTGGCAATCAATAACACCTTCATGGCTAACAAACCTTCGGCTGATTTCATAGTAATTAACCTGCATCGGGACCAATACTACCCGCTTAGCGAACAAGAATTAGCCGCATGTGAATCCATTGAAAGGGCTACTTACATATGTAAACAGAAACACCCTGTATAAAGAAGGGGAGCCAACACCAGCACCTGTGAAATGAGTTTCATAAATCAGGGAACACCTTCACCAAACTGTCGGGTAATGGAGACTGAAGACAGTTCCAAGTAGATACAATAATTCAATTCCTACCGATGTATTTACTTATTAAAGAAGAAAACGTCCAAAAATGTGGTATACCAAAAAACTGTATTAACGCAGATGCTTGAAGGATCTGGAATTTTGAAAATCCAATTGCTCCTTGCAATAAAGCAAGAGCTCATTACAATTTAAGCCCTCAATGTCTACCAGAGCTCGATGCGAACATCACTGCTACCAACGGAGAATATGCGGGATCGTACTTCATCAAGCGCCTGAAAGAAATGCAGTACAGCCCTATACGTTATCAAGCTCACTCGGATGAGCTCAGAAAATTAAGCGAGGGTATTGCCGACCTACAAAGAAATCAATTGTTACCAAACGAAATCACGCCACGTTCATCATTTCACCTTGAGCTACTCAGCAATTGTCATTGGACTACTTATTGCCGCCGGCCTGATATACAGTTGGGAAAAACGAAAATGCAGGAAGTCTGGACTGAGCGAAGCTCTACCCACAAGGAGTTCTGGAGAGACTTTCAAAATTAACATCCGTGATGAAGAAGTTTGATCAAGCTGTTCAAAGCGGGGAATATGTTCAGTCAGCATAACATACATACATACAACAAGGCATTTATTCCATGCAATAATTTCCATATAATTTAGTCATAACATAATTTGATCAATTTCTTGCATTCTTGCACTTCTTCAATTCAAAGTATCACAATAATTTTGGATATTCAGCAATTATAAAAAAATATTTCATTAATTGTAAATAAGTTCAATTCCTTAATTGTAACAATCAGCAAATTGAACATATAAAAAGCCGATAATGGAAAATAAAGCATTCATTGAATTTTGATTTTCAATAGAAAATGGTGGTTTTACTATACGTCGTCTCTATTTCATACACCGCGCTAATTACAGGCAGTATAATCATCAGTTCAACAGTGTACTGGTCCAGCAACCCTTGCACAATTCCTGAAGGAACTGGTCCATAAACCAGTGCCGTATCTGAACTACGACAAGACTCCAAGAACAAGAACTTGTACTCAAGCGGAGAACAAAAGAGTTCTTTCGCCATGCAAACAATTTGGTGACCCCGGCGTGATACAGGCACATTGCCGTTTCATCTAATCAGCCATTTCAAGAAGACAACTTCAAATCTTTTGTAGACGACAGCCTCAAACAACATGGATCAATTGGCAAAGCCAGCAAGAAGCAACTGGAAAAGAGATTAAAACCATAATAAAAATTACAGGAAAGATCCCTAAAACCGAAAAGATCTGGCTTAGTTCAAAGAAAGATTGCGCAGACTACAAGAGGCATGGGATAAATACCAAAATGCGCACAACATTATATGAACCCAGCATGGAGAAGAGTTGCAGTATCAATGTATGAATGATTTTAATAATGTTGTCAAAGAAATCTGCGAAGCTTACCAAGAGCAGATGACGAATTACATAGATGCATTGGAGACTGGATCAAGACCGACAGAAAAAAGGAACATTAATACGAAGCTTCCTATTATTGAGAAGCAAACGAATGCACCATCGCAGTATCTGGATCAGAATAAGCAACAAGATGCACTCAAGATAGACCCCCAGTTATACTCAGACAAAATGACTATATCGATCATTATTGGACTCAAATCAAATAATACAACACGTTGGTATGGGATCTAACTGAAGATCCAGCCAATGTAGGATATATCATGGAGGATTACCTTGAATGGGAGGAACGTGTACAGCAGGCTATCATTTCGCTTACACAAAAAATGAATAATTTTCACCTAAAAGCATCCAAGATGAATTCAACAGATAATGCAAGCATTAACCCACCAAAAATAACTTTTGCTAGTTACGATGGTGACCACCTATAGTGGACACACTTGCGCGACTTATACGAGCAACTAATTCATTCCCAAGGCATAAGCAAGGCACACAAAATATTTTACCTCACCACTTACGCTGGTGCAGCAAGAGCATTGATACAGCATCTTGCAGCAACTCAGAACAAGTACGATACAGGCTGGTATATTCTTCAGCGACGCTACGAGAACAAAAGGTTGCTATGTACAGCACTTCTCAATAGATTCTTAACTCAGCCAATTTGTCAACATGAATGAGCAGCTGGATTGAAGAGTATTCATGATGTTACAAAATAATGCATCCACGGTTTGAACAACTTGGGGATTGCTACGGAATCTGGAGTCAATTGCTGGTGCATCCAATCATCAAAAAGTTTGATAGAGATACTCATTCACTTTACAAGCAATCTTTAGAATCGCTTTGGAAGGAAACATACATCTGGGCATGGCTGTCGTGTAATACAGAAATCGTTCACGAACAATGTAAGAACAGCAGCCCTAGCCTGACAAGGTCAGCATTTATGCATCACATGCCAGAAAAACCACCCTCTGTACTCCTCTAAAGAGTTCTTATTGCAACATCCAACAGGTTCCCTTGATATACTTATTGAAATGGTTTAAGCATTTCTGTTCTGTTGCTGTTAAATTTGAGCATTGATATGAAGAATCAATTTCTTCTAGCTTCCAAAACTTCTCCAAGAGATTTTCGGTTCTTTGACTTTCACTGCAAATGCCACATGTCGCTAATGCCACATGTCGCTAATCCATCCAGACACAGTTTTTTGCAATGTTGATAGGTTTGAACCAAGCTAAATCTGTCTAATGGACAATAGTTCGCATCTATTAAAAACTCAATACGGCCAGGCTTATTGAACTCTGGATCTGCCAACTCAATATTGTGTGGAATTCGCAAAGAGTTGATATCGAGTATGCGGTCGGGTTGATATGCAGAAATATTGGGTGGAACAAATGCTTCCAAACGAGTTGAGATATTGTTTGCGCTTGAATGTAAAAACACGTTTGCACGATGTTGTACACTTTGGATATGCTCTCCAATGCCACTGATGTACATTTCTTCTTTAACTTGTCTGACACCCAGTTTCTTTGCTAGATCTTCCGTCATAAAGCTTAGTTGCGACCCGGAATCAAGAATAGCTCGAGACTGTACTACAGCTCCTTCTAGGTTGACCAACTCTACTAAAGCTGTTCCTACCAGTAATTAGGTGGAGTCAAGTTGATTAGTGCGTGCAGCGAAGATTGTCTACTCGGCTACTATGTCACTGGTTGCTGTGTGAAGTGCAGTGGTATCACTCTGCACAGGAGATCGCATCACTTCCTTGTTGGTCGCATCTCCAAGAATTTCAATAGCTGGTTGATGGTGGGTTGCTCTCTTGGCGATTCCAAGAGATTGCTCGTAAAGTGAATGAGTATCTTTATCAAACTTCTTGATGATCAGATTCACCAGTAATGAACTCCAAGATTCTGTAGCAATCCACAAGTTGTTCAAACGGTGGATGCATTGCTTCGTGATATCATGAAGACGCTTCAATCCAGCTGCTGATTCATGTTGAAGATTTGGATGGATTTTTCAGGAGCGATTCGAGGAAAGAAACCTGCTCTAACGACATGTGGCACTTGCAGTGGAAGTGAAAGAACAGAAAATATCTTGGAGAAGTTTAGAAGCTAGAAGAAATTGCTTCTTCGGATAAATGCTCACACTTAACAGCAACAGAACAGAAATGCGTAAACCATTTCAATCAGAATGTAAAAGAACCTCAGAAGGAAGATTAATCGTGAAATTATCATTTTGAAATGATTCAACGAAACTAGGAAATCAAGTGACATCGCTTTCAAAAGATTTCTCTCACTAGAACGAAAATTCAGTAGACACCAGACGATAAGGTCGCAATTCGTTGAATTCATGTATGAATATTGCAGACTCAGGCATATGAAGGAGATCACAAAGCAGCATTATTTCTATACCACACCATTGTGTGCTAAAGCCTGACAGTAATACCACCAAGCTCAGAGAGGTGTTTGATACATTGGCAAAATCTTCATCTAGTATACCGTTACACGATATCTTGCAAAAGGGTCCCACTATCCAAGATGAATGGTTTTCGATTCTTATCCCATTTCGGCTACCAAAATTCGTGTTCACGGCTGACATTGAAAAGATATATCAGCAAGTTCTACTTGATGAAAACGATCAAAACTACCAGCAGATGAGTAGATAAACTATGACAGTTCTGGACCACTTTTTTATGCCTCCAGGATTTCGCCACAGATGGCGCCACCGTCGCTAGGTGGTTTGAGCCCGTGCTAAATGTAGGGTTGTGTCTTGGTTGTATTGGTTTGTGTCTTGGATACATCATTGCGCCTTGTATGCACCATGTGTTGCGCCTAAATGTAGGCTTTTGGTTTCATTGAGTCTCGACTGCGCCCTAGCGGGATTAATCGGTACTACCGAGATGTATCATTTGATCTTGACTGCACCCTAGCGGCATTAGCCAGTACTCATAACATGCTCCCGTACTACGGTTTTCTTAAATAGATATGTGTTGCGCCTAAATGTAGGCTTTTGGTTTCATTGAGTCTCGACTGCGCCCTAGCGGGATTAATCGGTACTATCGGGATGTGTCATTTGGTCTTGACTGCGCCCTAGCGGCATTAGCAGGTACTACCAGCATGCTCCCGTACTACGGTTTCCTTAAATACGTACATAGGTGCGCCTAAATGTAGGCTTTCGGCTTTGAACTAATATTAGTAATAATTAAAGTTGACGCTAGGAAATTTTTGTTCATGCCAATGGATTCTAGATGGTTGGGGTGTTGGTATTAGTGGGGATGAAATTTTCATCAGAAATCCTCTACGGGCTCTGGTTTTCGAGATATTAGCGATTTTACCTTTTCTTTTATAGTTAATATTATTAATAATTCAAGCTACCTAGGATAGTTTTGTTCATACCAATAGATTCTAGAAGGTGTTAGAGGGGCGAGGGTTAGAGGGGGAACGAAATTTTCATCAGAAATCCTCTACGGGCTTTGGTTTTCGAGATATTAGCGATTTTAGCTTTTTAGATATAGTTAATATTAGTAATAATTCAAGTATTTTTCGCTCATGGGGGTGCTGCGTCTAAATGTAGGCTTTGTTCAGCATCATTCGAATTTCACAACATGACATCACCATGAACAGATTCTAGAAGAAGTCAGTGAGCCGATACTACCAGAATGCTCCGGTACTACGGCTTTGGATGTGTGGCACGATTCTTTTGGAAGTTTTTTGCTTCACTTTTGGCCACACACATGGCAGCATGCTACGGTTTTGGGAAGTTTTTTGCTTCATATTTGCCCACACGTGGCAGCATGCTACGGTTTTGGGAAGTTTTTTGCTTCACTTTTTTGGATGTGCGGTGGCCTAAATGTAGGCTTTTGTTGTTTTCAAGTGTTGCGCCTGGTTTTGAATTAATATTAGTAATAATTGATTTTTTTGAGCGCCTAAATGTAGGCTTTTGGTTTTGAACTAATAATTAAAGTTAATAGTAGGAAACTTTTGCTCATGCCAATGGATTCTAGAGGGGTGGTATGAGGGGGGGGGGTTAATAAAGAGAGGGGGGGGGGAAAGAAATTTTCATCAGAAATCCTCTACGGGCTCTGGTTTTCGAGATATTAGCGTATTAATATTTCAAGTTATTTTTGCTCATGGAAATGGTTTCTTGGCGGTGTGGGGTGGGAGGGGTAACGAAGCTTTCATCACAAATCCTCTACGGGCTTTGGTTTTCGAGATATTAGCGACATTTGTTCAAACAATTAGCTAATTGGCAATTATATAATTACTAATTGGCAATTAGATAATTGGCAATTAGCAGCTTATTTGGTAATTAGCTAATTGGCAATTAGCTAATTGGCAATTAGCTAATTGGCAATTAGTAATGTGTTGTGATGCGTAATTCTCATAAAATAAACCAATTTAAGTAATATCAACACTTGCTGTAAATATTTAATAGAAAACTTCAAGTTTAAGGCAAAATATGGTTGCTGTGAGGTGTATTGATACAATTCCTTTTGCTGAAAGTAATGTTGTCAAACCAAATTAAATTTCAATATTTATTTATTCACATCAAATTAATTATTTATTTCTAAATCTTAAGTTAGAAACTTTTTCCCTATGTTCTGTATTCAAAATTGGTAGCAATATAAGTGAAGTTCTATGAATCCTATCTTGGAAACGAAAGCGATCCAGAGCATATGTCTCCCAAGGTCCTTTTCTGGGCTCATATTCAATTATATAAACTTGTGGAGCACTAGTACTAAATGTAACTTTCATTATCACTAATAATTTAGAAATATTAATAATAAAAAACTAGTTTCACATTATTGATTTTATTTTTTATTTAACGATTATAATAATTAATTGGATACAAATTTTCGTCATGCTGAACAAATTCAATTTTGTATGAACGTCCGATTACTCCTTTATTGATTACGTAGAAGTCTCCCTTGGTGTTTATTTCATTCAAAGAGTCCTCTGAAATTCTGCTGTACCTCGAAGGAAGCAAAAGATGGTAGTTTTCCAAATCGAGAACCACACGATCTCCAAATGCAGTTTTGCATCGCCTTGCTGCAACAACCTTATATTTCTGGCCCAGCTCCATTTGGGATGTTTTCAGGGATGGTGTGTATTGCTCCAGCTTCCTTAGTTCTTCCATTGCGCCAGCCATTGTTTTACTCTAAGTCGTTGTTGCTTCCTTGAATTCCAAAATAAAACTGATTGCAAATCTCATTCAGCTCCTCAATTTATAGTCATGATTCCAAAGCAAGTTTAATCCTGTTTAAAGCAAATTTGCAATATCAGCACAATACGCTGAATGATTTATGTAATTTGGTACCACACTTCCTGTAAGCAACCCAATTCCAAGAATTTTACTGATTGAAACGTTTCATTGGAATTCGTAAACATCCTGTTGTAAACAAATTTAAGCAATATCAGCAAATGATTCATGTTTATTCTACTGATCGAAACATTTCATTGGAATTCGTAAACAAATTCGCATTTAAGCTGCATGGTTCATACACACCTGTGTAAACTTCCTGTTTACAAATTCGCATTTTAGCTGAATGAGCCATGCACACCTGTGTAAACAAATTTAAGCTATATCAGCACATTTACTCCTTTCATCTAATTTGATGCCACACTTCCTTTAGGCAGCCAAACATTTTATTGTTCCAAGAATTTTGCTGATCGAAACGTTACATTGTAATGTAAAATTTTTTTCACATTTTCATGTATGCATTCATGTAAACAATCTTATTTGCAAATTCGACCAGCAAAATAAAGTAATCAAATTAATTTGAGTGATTTTCTTATCGTGAAATTCGATATCATCTCACCCTGTAAGCAAGTTCGTTGGAACTCATCCTGTGCAATGATTATTGTAGCAGCAGGATCATTCATGTTTACAAACTGTTGCTATAAAAGCGCAAGCAAACTCTTGGGGAGCACCAGTCAATCGAAGTGATTCACAGTGTTAGTGTTGAATAAAAAAAAATTAAAAATGTCTATCAGAGTAATAAATGAAAGTTTTTCATTAATTAATAAATTGCGAGAAGATGTTTTGAAGTGTTTAAGTGATGCAAATTTTGTGAATAAAAACAATATTATTAAAGAGTGCAACAGAAACATTCGTAAATATCAAGCAGCATTTCGGAAGTGTAATAAGAATGCTAGAAAACAACATTTGCACAGCTGTATTGCTCAAATTAAATCGTTGAGAGTGTTAATCAAAGCTCCCCATCGAGGTGGAGGAATTAATCAACGAGTAATAAGAAGTGATTTTGTTAAGTGGGTAGAAATAAGAACAGCATTCGTAGGTAGAATTAGGGCAGGTGTTATCGTGAATATAAGCCACCTGGATACCAAGCTTTTTATGCAAGATGCTTCCAAATTACTTGCTCGCCGCGTTAAGAATACATTAAAACAACAATATCATATTAAAGTTGCTACAACGTTTTGTGGTGAGTTTATTAAAGAAACTGTTGATAATGAAGTTATTAAAGACATTAAGTACTTCCAAGCAAGAACTGCCCCAATCAGTGTGGACGATAATTTGAATGAGTGGTATAAATTAAATATACACGACCCAATACTTACTCAACTGGAAGAGTTTCAAGAGAAAGACAGTGGTTGGGGTCTGCATTCTATAATACAGCTAGCGGTGCATATCAACAAGTTTGAGCCGATTCGGGGATCATTTTATATACCTCTGCCAAAGGAGATTGCATCAAAGAAAGCTTGCATTAATGTACAAAATAATGATGAAGCATGCTTCGCGTGGGCAATAACATCAGCGCTATATCCTGCAAATGTTCACTCCGATAGGACCTCATCATATCCACATTATTCAACTGTGCTAAATTTAACTGGAATAACATTTCCCATGACGCTTAAGGAAATTACACAATTTGAAGGCCAAAAACGATTTATCAATAAATGTGTTCATCCTAGAGAAAGAGCGTTTCTTCACCACAGTTCCAGTTAGACTCACGAAACACAGGATGGAGCGACATGTAAATCTCTTAATGCTACAAGATGACTATGACCAGGCTGATGATGATGAAGATCATATGGATGATGATGACGATGATGATGATAATGATGATGATGATGCAAGCAGATATCATTTCTGCTGGATCAAAGATCTTTCTCGACTCATATCGAAGCAAACTTCAAAACATGATGGTAGAAAGCATATATGTGAGAGATGTTTGCTCTACTTTTACTCTGAAGAAAAATTAGCATCACACAGTGCCGAATGCAAGAAACAAAACGACTGTAGGATTATGTTTCCCTCAGAGGAAAAGAAATGGTTGGAATATAAGAATTATAACCATAAGAATCCCATCCCGTTTTGTGCGTATGCCGATCTTGAGTCAATATTGAAGCCGATTCAGGGAAACGAACAAAATAGACGGCGCATCCAGGAACATGAAGTTCATAGCATAGGATTCTATTTCCACTGCAAACATGATGCTAAGCTCTCATATTACAAAGCATATCGAGGCAAAGACTGTCAAAAATGGTTTGCATTAGAATTGCAAAAGATTGCATCCATAGCTGTACAGGAGAAGCTGAACATCAGGCCAATGCAACCCCTGACTAAAGAGGAACGGCGTTCACATATGGAAAATACTTGCTGTCATATATGTGAAAAAACGTTTGCAGCCGATGAGGAACGAGTCCGGGACCATTGTCACTTAACAGGTAAATACTGAGAAGCATAATTCAATTCATTTCTTTTCATAAATTCTTTTAACAGGAAAATACCGAGGGCCAGCGCACAATGCATGCAATCTGATGTACCAAGATTGCTCCATAGTTCCAGTCATTTTTCACAATTTATCTGGATGTGATGCCCACTTCATTATTAAGGATATAGCTACATCTTTCCCAGGAAATGTTGATCTCTTGCCAATAAACAAGGAAAGATATATCTCGTTCACCAAGCACATGGATGGCAGCTACATAAAATTCAGATTCATCGATTCCTTCCGTTTTATGGCTGAATCTTTAGATAAGCTATCATCATTGCTGCCGATGGATAAATTAAACACTACAAGATCAGTATGGCAGGGATTGGATGATGACACTATCAAACTTCTTTTGTTAAGACCATGGAAAATGTACGCAAGTATAGCGATATCAAGCTTTGCATGAAGTGGGAAAGTCGCTATGGTGCAAAAGTTCGGATTGCGGCACCAAACTTCCACAGTGCAACGATATTTGATGAGAATTTAGTTGCTGTGGAATTAAGGCGACTCAAAATATTATTCAATAAGCCGCTCTATATAGGAATGGCAGTTATGGAAATTTCGAAAATATGCCTCTACGATTTTCACTACAGTTTTATGCAGCGTGAGTATGGAG